>CM067062.1:37869892-38460578 GCA_033980235.1 Diadema setosum | reverse complement strand
GATACAATGTAGTTCGGATTTGAAATTAGATTAATTGTGTACAGGGTATTTGTATACAGTTATTGACTGTTTTTGTTTTTATTTTGTTTTTTTGCTATGATACTAGTAGGGGATTTGAAGAAGATGAACTGATTTTTTTTTTTTTTTTTTTTAGAGTTACAATTAGAGCTGAATTTTATGCTATGTGATGGATATTCTGTTGAGAAGCTAATCGGAATAAGTGAGGTTTAGCTAAAAAAAAAAAAAAATGAAAGGAAGGCCTGTATACTGAGCTGACTGTTAAAAAAAAAAAAAAAAAAAACCACGTGTCTGTTTAATATTCCTCAAATACGTATACACAATTAAATAAACAGATCATACTCTGTGGTGCGAAAGACTGCATGACCTTAAAAACGTTAATACCGGTTTACCTTGAATTAGATTGCTCAAACAAGATATTTTCCGTTCCGGTTGAGAGGACGGGGCAGCAATAATCTGAGGGGGGGGGATGCTTAGCAACATCGCATGATGAAAGGTAAGAGTCAGGACGTCATACGTGCACATACACAAAGAAACATAAACAGAAGATTTGTCAATTTTTATTGGCATAAAAGTCTGATAAAGGTGAGAGATCTTCAAGATTTCATGATGACCATATAAATCAGCAAGGTTGGGTCAGAATCATGAACAATGCAAGATTTTTGTTGATACTTAGATCATGGTATCCAAATAATGATCAAATTATCACAGTATATAATATAATAATATTATGATAGTACTTGATAATCATGATCTTATAATAATTCAAGGGTGTACCCTCTTTTAGTGCAATTAGCAGCAAGCACTGCTCTCCCAGCTACGAGGCCTGTTATAATGCAGCATGCATAACCTGATGATTTATAGAGCTTTTATTGATCATCAGAGGGGCCATTTAAATGAGTGATGAGAAATATCTTGTCGAGCTAGGATGTCACTACAGTCAATCCTGTCTATAGCGGTCACTCAAAGAAGACGAAAAGATGACTTTTTTTAGACGGGTGGCCGTTATAGACAACGTCTTTAAAATGGCTTTTCTCTCAAGGGGATTTCTTTTTTAAGTGTCCGTATACGGCACAGGTGGCCCCTGTAGACAGATGGCCGCTATGGCAAATATGACTGCGTATATCCTTCGCGACCTTCAGATAGAGGAATTCGAACCTATTGATCATCTCAACCTGCACCTTATCATAGGGACAGTACAGTATTGGTGGAGATGAGAATTGGGCTTTTAATTTTTTTTTGCGAGATACCAAGAAAACACTTATGATATAGTACAGAGCATACCATTTTAAGAGGAATAATTAAGTTTATTTGATGAAAATCGGGTTTGAAATTACTGAAGCATCCAAAAACAAAGTAAAACAAAGCGATCGTAATGAAGTGTGGGTCCCACATTTTATTAGAACACTCTTATTTGGATATCTCGGCCATTTCAAAATCAATTTTCATCAAATAAATGTTTAATTACTCATAGAATTACATGCTCTTTCATATTTTGTAAGAGGTTTCTTTTTATCTCACCAAAAAATTTTAGAAACCTGAAATTAGGTCTCAACCAAAACTATACGATCCCTTTATCATTGCTCCCACACGAATTGATGATGATAATGCAATCAAACCTGCCCATACATCGGCCACCTTATAGCGGCCACATTTACCATAACATGCGGCCACTAAAAAAAAAAAAAAATAAAAAATAAAAAAATATAAAAAAAATCCCCTCGACAGATAAGTAATATATAAAGACCCTGTATATAGCGACCACCTGTCTATAACGGTCATCTTTTTCGTCTCACTTGGGTGGCCGCTAAAGACATGTTTTACAGTATTTTGATCTTTTTGCAACACACAGATTTAGTTGTTGTTTTTATACCATTGTAATGTGGTACACAATCTTTTATTGTTATAGTATTATGCGTTTAAATTGTGATTTAATTTTCGGGACCTGAGTAATACAAGCTGAGCTTTTTATTCAGGTTTGGTTTTTAACTACAACTTATTTCCCAATCGTTGCAAAATAATGTATATTTATGTTATTCAGAATATATACGTTTCAATTATTTTTTGTTTGTATAAGAATGTAATCATTGTTACTTATTTATGTTTTGTTTCTTTGTTTGGGGGAACACAGCGTGGAAATAGATTTAAATCAATCAATCAAACACACAGCAACAGAAGTTAACTCACTATAGGCACTACATGCATTGCGTGTGAATGGGGAAAGGGGGTTATTGTTTGTGACGTCAAAAACGGTATTAGGCAGTGCTACACCTTGGAATATCTCCTTCACGTATAACATGCACGCCAATTAACAAGGGCAATATCACTGACGACTTCCTAGAAAAGAGGTTATTCCCATTTAACAATTAGGCCGCTATACGTCACAGGTGGGATTGCAGGAGTCTGAGATGGGAAACAGAATGACTAATATAACACATCGTCAAGCAGAGAAGGAGGATTAACAACATGTTCGACCCTCTCGTGATTGCGAGAAAATTGACGTATATAAATTATTTCAGTCAAGATCTCCAATGATTACATCTTAACAAGGGCGTGCAATGAAATCAAGGCCATGTCTGTATATACATTTACTTAATCAGACCAATAAAGTATCATTATACTAACTTTGATGACCGAAGCGATGGACAACGGTTGTTTTGTTTTTTTCCTACCTCCGTTGCTTCGAATCTACGACGGTCGAATTTCCAAAGGGTATAATAATACTGTGTAATTGCACTCGGTGTCTACGTGTGATTGATGATTGTTTCCAGAAAATTTCGACCACTTTTTGATATAATGAACTGCCAGTCTCTGAGGTACAAATCAACGCTTTCTTAGTATTAGATTCAGGGTTTTGTTTTTGTTTGATTCTGGGTAATTATACGCCCCCATACTACAATCACGTCATGTTTCCTGCGAGATATCTCCTCATTATTTTTCAACCAGTTCTGCCCATTTTGAGTCATTTACGTGAAGACGTCAAACACACACACGCTTAAAAACGATATTACTCTTTCTCCCACTAATAATACACTCCCTCGAATCTATTCTCGCTTTTCCTCACAACTTTACTGCAATCTGACATGCTCATTCTGGTGTCACTTACTTGAGATAGCACAATGTAACGATTATACATAGGCCCTATAATTTAAACTGAAGAATTACAAAGTGACGAAAATTAATACGCTTGTATACACATTATTCTATAGTGAAATTATGATGTTGATGATGTTTCGATATAAATAGCAGTTGTTTTTTAATTCCATTTTCCATCAGAAAATAAATCCAACAGCGAAATTGAAGAAGCACGTGCCTTCACACTAAAATACATGACGTGATGAATATAGTATATTGCACAATGAATATAAATTCGTGTGCATTATTGATTTTTTCCACCTCCTTGAGTTTTCATAGTGTTGTCAATGAATGCACAGGGGGTCTATAGTTTGAATGAACCATTCACAGTTAGATGGTTCCTGTCATTATTTGCAAACGTGTTCGTCAGAGCGTGTCACGCTTAATGCAGTGTGTCGCCAGCGAATAGGATGTGATGACCTTGGTTTGATGTATGATTATTATGCAGTTATGTTTGCAGAGATGTGTCGTTTAAGTTTATTTTCATAATTTCTGATGGGGGTGGGGTGGAAGGAGGGGGAGAAAGCCGCCTTCCCGATCAGCTAATTATTGCAGTCATCATCAATGCAGAACGCTTTACTGTGCGAAAAAACAAAACCAGCATTCCGAATAAAAGACACAGGAGTGTACAAAACAGTCCTTACGTATACCAAGGTTAAATGGTTACAGCTCGTTATTCCGAATCTTCGTTATTCCGAAGGCTCTCAATCTAGTCCGAAGATTCGTTATTCCGAAGGTTTTGTTATTCCTAATTTCATTTTAGGATTAACGAATCTCCGGAATAACGAACCTTCGGAATAACGAAACAAAATAAATGTTCGGATTAACGAACCCTATTTCATTTTCGGATTAACGAACCTCTAAGGGAATTTGTGTGTTTCGGATTAACGAACCTTCAGAATAACGAACCTTCGGAACAGCGAACCTTAATAACGAACAGCACCCAGGTTAGATATATCATTGTCTTCTATAAGTGCATGGAGAGCGGGATTATGAGAGATTGAAAATTTACAAAATTAATAAGAGAATTGGTGTCTCCGTAACAAATTTGATTGTCAACTTTGACTTTCCAGCGATAAAAGTAACAACACAGCACGTCACAATATGATTAGCAGGACTTCACATATACAACTTTATAACCCTATGATGTAATGAGTAAAAATAGATCCATATAGTATAGTTACAGAGCTCAGAAAGTAAGTAGAGAAACGTATAATGTGGCGTTTTAATTAAAGAAATGTAATGTTTTGTATAATGTCACAAAGAAAGTTGTGTTATTCATGGGGGAATGGTTGGAGCAAGTAGTAGAAAAAAGCTGGGGAAAAGCAAAGCTTCTTGTAAGTATGAGTGTGTGGTATAAGGTCGTTTAATTCTATTATGCCATGCATGTAGAAAGGACCTTCTCTTTTAGGCCGGTGTCTCTGATTGAAAGACGGACAGGGGGAGGGGGATCCGAGGTAAAAGTTGCCGAATATGATAGCAAAATCTATGAAGTAAAGATTTAAATTCCGGTAATAACAAAATAATGATACACATTGTAACAGCATATTAGTCATCTTGTGTGTTTTTGTTTGTTTTTGTTAAAAATTTGTGATTAATTTTAACCTCTTTCCGAGGATCTTATTTCAAAGTGGCACCTTTAAGTTTAACTTTGTAAATGACATTTCGTCACAGACACAGACATGTTGAGATAAACACAAATACAGTCGCCCACAAAATACCAGCATTTGATATTACGTGGACATTTAAAAACGAAAATTAACAATAAACTCTATGCAATAGCTCGGGTCAGTAATTGCTGAAGTATGACACGGGTAGGCTTTTTATCTTCTAAAAAGAGTTCATTTATTCATCGCAGCATTGTGTATTCAGAGGCGGGAGACTGGCGTATGTTTGATCGGTCGCACCATGCATAAAGATTATACTGAAGTATACATGCAGGAAAGAAGGCGAGCTTGCAAAACACGGTTAGACCTGCAGTGAGTTTTAAAGGAGTAATAATACTATCACTCACCAGTCATTAATAACGACGCGCCATACACGTTCGTGAGGGATAAGAACTGTACTGTCGCCTGATGATTCGCACGGTTGCAATAAATGTATTATTATGAGTGGGAAGGTCGCAGTTCATAGTTATTCCGAGTGAAGATTCACTCCGAAAAACGAAATGGCAAATTCAACATTTTAAGTGTCGTTACTTCTCGAACCTTTAATGTAAAATTTAACACTCAGTGTTGGATTTACCACCTCATTCTTTAGCTAAATGGTAAATCCAACAAAACGATTGAGGAGTGACATTTAAAATGTTGATTTACCATTTCATCTGGAAGAGTGTTTGGTAATCCGAAAATGAAATCAAAAAGTCTCGTTGCTTCGAAGGATCGCTAATCCGAAAATGTGCTCGTTATTCTGAAGGTTCGTTTATCTGAAAAAACAACAACAAACAAATAAGTTTCGTATACAAATTCCGAAAGTTTTTCTATAGGCACAGTATTGTCATTATCGAATCAACGAACCTTCGGAATGATGAACACTCAGTGGAAAGAGAGTGGTCTAGAGGACTAGGCTCTGCACTCTCAAATAGGAGAGTTTGAATTCGAACCCCCTTCTGAAGCGTGATACGTCTCTGGAAAACACGATTCTATAATATGACGTAATGTCCCTCGTTATAGCCCACATGTGTATTTTACCTGGTTATGCTGGAGCAATGATAAAGGTAGAGCCCTCTAATACCTAGCTCTGAAAGAGCGGCGCTTAAAGGGATCGTATAGTTTTGGTTGAGACCTAACTTCAGGTTTCTAACATTTTTGGGTGAGATAATGAGAAACCTCTTATGAAATATGAAAGAGCATGAAATTCTAAGAGGAATTCAACGTTTATTTGATGAAAATTGGTATTGAAACGGCCGAGATACGCAAAATAAAGCAATCCCAATATAAGGTGGGACCCACCTTTTACTATTATCGCTTTATTTTCCTCTTTTGTTTGTTTGTTTGTTTGTTTGTTTGTTTTTTTGATGTTTCAGCCATTCCCAAACTGATTTTCATCAAATACACTTTGAATTCGTCTTATATGGTATATGCTCTGTACTATTTCATAAGTGGTTTCTTGGTTTCTCACAAAAAAAGTTAAAAGCCTATGATCCTCGCCTGCACCAATACTGCGTACCATCCCTTTAAGAGATGAAGAGCTAAAGAGGTTACTATACCGTGGACATTTCTAAAAGAGTCGCACATTTTGTTTGTGTCGTATTTGGGATTGGGAACAATGTGCAGCGTTTACCCATTGGATTTTGTATAAAAGAATCTGATTGCAAATCGACTGAATCATAAATAGAATGTCATTGCCAGCAAAGATATTTGATTTCATTCTAACTATACAATCGTCATGTACACTGTCCTGTAAATAGTGTTGCTTATCATGCTCTGTTTATAGACCTACACTTATACCAAACGTCATTTCATGCAACTATACTGCTGAGTGGAGAGTGTGCCATGTCAAGGAGAAATATAGTACCCCTTTAAGTGCGTATCACATTTTCACCGCTTCTCCTCCTTTAACATCAACATCCGCCATCCCGGCACCTTAATCGATGAAGAGCGTTTCGACAGGTGTTCGGTGAGAAAGGGATCGCCTCAGCCGAGAAGCTCCCCTTTATCTATACCAAGGCTAAAAATACCAGCGCCAACTTTCGCACTTAGATGTGAAACAAGGTTTGCGTGCTGGTAAACGTGAGCTTATATTCTTCTGCCACGACAAAAGCGTGCCCTCTTATACATTTTGAATATTTCAGCAAGTCTTTCTATTCTCGCTTTCTCTCTCGTCCTGTCGTCGTCGTCTCTCGCCCCTTTTTATAATTTCCTCTTAATTCTCTCATCTGTTTCAATATTCCCCTCTCGCAGCGCAGAGTCTATTTCCCAACAGGATTGTATACGCGCTTACTTGGGTGCCCTCCATCTTTTTTCACGGACTTCCTGTATATTTCTCAGTAATATCTATACAGGTATAGATAAAACATATCGGTCTTATTATATTTCTCTTTTATCGCCCTCGCTTTATCAGCTTTACCGTGCTCTCTCCCTCTTCGTGTCTCTTTTCGAGATGAATTCATTATCAATCATACTATATTGTTATCTATACACTTTTTTTCTTGGAGGCAGCTGGCTGGCAGTTCCTGAAGCTCTATAAAGGGTTCAAATTCATTAAACTCCGGTCAAACCGAGCTACATATGGTTACCATGGTAACGGGACAGCATCCTACAATAAGAGCTGGGCCAATGCCATCTTATGTTCTTCCAGGGTGCGTTGCTTTTTGTTGTTTGTTTCATTTAACGTGAATACAATATCTGCACTCTCCCTGGCAACGCTAACTTGCTTACCTGCGAGCTCTTTTCACTAAATTTGATAATGATAGCCAAACGACTGAAAATAATTAAATCATTCGTGTAAATTCTTCAATTTCGTTTGTTTGGCACATGACACCAATTTTCTCGCCCACTAAGTAAGTTGCGAGAGGAGGTGTTGCTTTATCAATTTTCATGTATCCTGAAGTCATCTTGAATCGATATATGATTTGGCTGACATCAACTTGTTGAGAGAAAATGTCGTCACACGAAGCGTTGATACAAAGTGTTCAGAACGAAAGATAAAACAGAAAAAAATGTAATCAAAATGCATAATAAATTGCATATCAATGTAAGTGTATCTACCATGAGACGAAGAATCATTACTTTACTTGATATTATTTTTCGGAGTTACGGGAGAATGAAACTGAGAGTTAAAAGATGAGTTTGGAGTTCTTTATATGGTTCTCTCTCTCTCTTCGAACCAATTTTCAAATCTCCATAACTTGACAGGGAGATCACGCATGCGCAGAAAAACAATGTATTTGTGTCTCTGTGAGATAGCAGGAGGTTAATAAATAGATATAGGCCTTGTTGATAGAATTTCATGACTTAAACCTAAAGATTTCAATATCAGGGGCGGATCCAGGAATTCCGTAAAGAGGGGGCGTGTTTACAAAATTAAAGGGGGGCGCACGCACCCCTCCCCCCATTTTTTTCTTTTTATTTCTTTTGTTTCAACAAAAAATAAAGGGGGGCGTGCGCCGGTTGCGGTCCTCCCTGGATCCGCCCCTGAATATAGAGGATCTTTAGTGACATAACGTGCATGTAATTATCTAGGTTCTACCAATACGATAAAATGTTGTTTCTGAAAGCAAGAAAGCTAGCAATGATAAGAGGCTATATAGGAACAATGCATTATAGGCCTACATGAGGAAACTAATAATGCCGGGTAACATTTTTACGAAGACTTAGTGAAAAGATTAACAAAGAAATCATTTATTCACATCATAGCAGAATTGCAGACTACAGGCAGTACGATTAGTCTGTTCAAATGAATTATCACAGAACTCCCTGTTCTTTTCACGTATACATTATAACGGGAGTGGATGAAAATTAAATGAATGGATTCTACTGACGGAGCCGGAGAAACAGAATAATGTAGAAAGCCTTGTGGCTGTCTCGTCTGAATTACAGCGGGCAGGTGCGTGATTTTCATGCCCTGCTCACCCGGTAAATGTTGGACGAGAGCTGAAGCGCTCGAATATACTGATGACGTCTTGCCATTACAACGGGAGTGGGGGGGGGGGGGGGAAGGGGTTAAGCTTGTGCACCCCTCTCCCCCTATACACAAACACACAACACACGATATATACACACATAGACTTTTGCCCATTAAAAAAAATAAAAATTGAATATCTGAATATAAGAAAGACCCAAGTCCATTAGAGAGAATTTTTAGAAAATACAAAACAACAGCAAAAACGAAAGTCCTTCTTTTTTCATTTCAGTTGTGGGTATGTTATGTTACAGATCAAAATGCATAACAGTCATTATGTATGATTAATTATCTTTATGTGCATTTATACTTCGCAAAGGGTCTGAAAGGTAAGAGCCAAATTTGGACTTAGGCCGTTTTATTCAGGGTATTCATGTGAAAATCCCACTAAAACCAAGATCTTTCCTACAATTATAAAGTCCTTCCTCCAAACTCCTCCGGGGGAGCGAGCATCCATCCACTCTAACAGTCAGAGTAGAAAGGTCCTAAGGGCTGGCGGAACGTTTTCAAAGTGAAGGGACCCCACTGTGTGAGTAATTAGCACAGTCCGACCAATTGGAGAGATTAACCAATGGCCTTAACAGTGGAAGTCCTTGTTCTGCGACTATACAATGCATCCAACTGTACGGAGTAGATTATTCAGGTTAATTGATTTGGGTTTGGGTGTGTGATATTACTCTAATAGGCAAATAGGATAGTACAATGAGATTCGTTTAACTTTCTCGACTGGGAGCCGTATTGTGTATGTTAAGAGATCCATTCCACATTTTGTTATTTTGTTTTTCAGTGTAATATCAATAAGTGGTTTTCAATAGGTCCTAAAATTTCTGGTAAGGATATAGGAGGAAAAAGCTCAAAACGGTTTTACGATGGTATATTTGCTACCAAGAACATACAGAAGCATTTTAGGGGTCTCGAACAGAACACACACACACACACACACACACAAACACACACACACACAAAAAAAACGTATTCTTACTTTAATGAATTTTTGATAGTATCATTGTTATTCGAGACAACTATTTTGTAAAATAATATATGAAATGTTATAGTTGGCATCTTAGGGAGAAGATTGATAACTCGCAATTTGATTTCATGCATTTCAAAGAGGTACAGAAAATCACAGTTCCGAGTGACCGAAAGAACGCCAGAAAATATATGAATGTGTGTGAATACATATTGTTGTAAATACAACATAAGAGTTTAGGGCCCAACTGGGATGCGGAGTATAAGTTGCGAGAAAAGGTTCTCTGTTTGTATAGCTTAGTGTCTGATAGCCCCGGGTAATATTCACTGCACATGACCGAACAAATGCCATGAATATTCACGCTTTGTGAATTGTAAACGGAATGCTATCGATTTACAATGTTTGTGCGGCATGTTCATTGTCAAAAAATGTCCCTTGTACAAATTGACACAAGGTTATTATTCAAAATGCAGTCGTGCCCGAGGTATTGTGATAGGTATCGATTGACATTGGGTGTTTAGATTGTGGCGATGGAAGTTGTTCTTTATCATTGTTACGGGTTTTTTTCCTTTGATTGATGAGAGTTTGATTTACGATGAGATATTTATAGGTTAACAAAATGCATAAGCTCCGCAAAAATCTGTTAGCAGTATATTTTGGGGAGACCCTGCATTCAGTCACCACAGTCACTCCTTATACATACTTTAGATCGAGTTGGTTTTTGTATAAAAAACGGCGGTATTCCCTGAACTTGTAAAAATATGGCAGCCGACAAGAATTATACCGAACCGATGACCAAGGAAAGAGGTGGTCAGTATTGAATTATGAATTTAAGAGGCAGATTGAACTACTCGCTGAATAGTAACACTATAAAGCGTTTTCACCGCAAGTATTTAGCACTCTTGCGTAAGCACTTCATTACACACGAAAGTGTTTGCCCTCTATTTCTATCGATTATTATTTTTGCTGAAAATGTTCATTCCAGCGAGAACTCCTGACATTTGCTGAATTCTAAATAACAGCAAAAATCCTGCTTTCATGAATGTTTGGTCTACATCTACACACCTACTTTACTACGTGAATGTGATTTTTTCCCTTTCTAATTTTTTTTCTTTTCTTAAAGACGAAGTTTCATTCTTTATATTATTTCATCCTGTTTCTTATTCAACTTACCTTTCAAGGTCGGAACAGTAATATTATGTGATAATTTGTGAGGGCTCGAAATTAGTCGAGTTATCACTGGAAGTTTTAATGCTCTTTTGAAGGAGAGTCTTATTGGTTCTAATAACAGAGAAGAAATATTTACTTTTCTTTCCTTTTTTTTTTTTTTACTTTTTTCAATACTTTTTTTAACTTTTTTTTAATACTTTTTAACTGAATATAGATTTTCACTCACCATGAACCTCGGCTACTTCTTCTTTCCATACCCGAGTCGGTCGTAGGCCCGGGTCCCATGCCGAAACTGCCGTTGCCTCCTTCCAACCACAAGCTATTGGCGGGCTCGCTGTGTCGTCTGCTGCCTGGAAAGCCGGAAAAATCCTCGGTCAGCGGCGAGAGCGCGACGGAATCGTCCGAAATCTGCGACGATGAGGAGTGGTGATGCTCCGACTCCGCGTCCCGAGCCGGAAGGAATGCGAGAAGAGCGGAGGAGGAGAGCGTAGCGGAGACGTTTGCCGCCGAGGCGGAGCTGAGCGACAGAGCGCGCGGTCGTCTGGCGTGCGCGTCTTGTGTCGCGCCATTTTGATCGAACAGGTGCTGGACGGAGGCGTTTGTTGTGTCGTCTGCATCCTCGGGCTCGGAGCGTTTGTTACTGTCCTTCTGTGACGTCATCGCTCCGTTCGGTTTGATCTGCATCGTGTGGAGCAAAACGTGGTTAACGCATCCTGAAACGAAATACTATAAAGTTACACTGATGTTAGCAGTGATTGTAAACACTATAGACACACCGGTCAGTATAACATTGATTTATTATGATATTTATACACTGAATTGCAAATTGATTCACGTTCAACCTAATCGACAGAAGCAAAAAGCCCAGAGCGATTTGGTCTTTGTCTTGCAAAGTTGTGACCTTTTCAGCGAATGCCAAAAAAAAAAAAACAACAACAACAACAACAGTTCACGATTGTCGCTAAAATCAATAACTGTTAACAATTAACGTCTTTGTGCCACTATAGTCTTGTAGAACAAGAATGTCGCCTATCAGTAATTTCCTCATTCACTAGAACGATAACAGACTTCAAAAGAGGTTATTTAGGTCAATAATACCAAAAGTTTGTCTTCGCATGCACACTTAATTTTGTTCATAAAAAAACATGTAGTATACGTACTTAGAGTATTGTATATTCCTCTATTTTTTTACCATCACCTTCACGACCAATCAAGCTAGGTAATAAATTGATTATGGTCGTCTTTTTGCAGAAATACTATGAAATAATAGTATAGTCACTGCATAGTATATAATTCACAGGCATATTTATCTATCAGTGAGATGTAGATCTTCGCGCACTGATGTACATAAACAAACCAAGGAAACTTTACCAATATGATTGTCCTCAAATTGATTGTCACAATGTAACTGGTGAATACGAAAATTCTCAACCGGTTTTCATGAAATCTATTAAGATTTATTCGTATGTGTATTCATATGGCCTCTGCTCCACTGAGGCTTTGTCGGTATTTGATACAGGCCTGCAACAAATAAGTGAAAACGTTGAAATGTTGATTAGAAATAAGGAAATATCAAGCCCCCAATAATAATCATGAATGATAAATGAATAAACAACGTTCGATTGTTGTTCAGTCATCATGGCGGAGAATATACACCAGCATTGTTCTTCCTCACCTGGGGGGCATTTCATGAAGGAACTTGTCGGATAAAGTGTCCGACAAGTCAATTATATCCGACAAGTTCAGAGAAATCAGCCAATCAGACGAAAGAATTTCTCAAAACTTGTCGGATATAATTGACTTGTCAGATATTTTATCCGACAAGTTCCTTCATGAAATGCCCCCCCCCCCCTCCTGACTTATTGTATTGTTGCATGGGACAATACTTTGAAGACTCGTCTTGATATACTGAGTTTAAAGTATTACAAAAGAAAGTAATAAGGATTATCACCAATTCAGATTTCAGGCAGCCGAGTAAGCCATTAATTCTTTCAGCTAGAGTTGCTACTATTTGATGAATTAGTATCACTTAGCAGTTCAATTTTTATGTTTAAACTCAAGTCTTGTCCTCAATTTTGCCAATTAAAAGGCTTATTTGTCATTAATTCTCAGATTCGTAATTACAACACGCGTCAAAGTCTGACAGGTATGATAGGCCTGTTCGCCCAAACGCGAAGGAATTAATAACGCCACTGCGTTGTTGTGCACTTGCAATGTGCAAGACTTATCTATTTTTATACCGAAACTAACTTTTCACTGTTTCGTAAGTGGCCGTGGTTAAGTTGACATTATTCGACTTCGCTGCGGGTGTAGGTGTATGATCATTATCAACACTCAAGAGGCAGAAATTACCCCTCTTAGGACAATCCCCTGAAAATATCATTGGCAATGTATGTAAACAAATTGCGTTGGCGCTCACCGAGTTAATGGGAATCAGAAAGAGGTTTCCCCGTCTTGGGAGCGTATGTGGCGCTAAGAAGTATACCTCGATCTCTTAAAGCGAACTGCATCAGTGCGCAATATATATAATCACCTGTTTCACATCCCGTTCTCACATTATACTGTAAACATGCAGAATATGCTTGTGATTATTGAGGAGAGCAAAACAATAACTTGTGGCATGTTACTATAATTTGACAGCGAGCGTTTAAAAGTTCATCTGAGATTTCTTAGTCTCGCAGTTTTTCACATGAGTGAAAGTAAATGAAAGTGTAGATTAAGGCTATAAAACTACAAAATGGTATTCTGGTGTATGCATATTGGATGCTCATTATGATAACGTTTCGACAAGCAGAAAAATGAATAATAAATGAACGAATGAATAAGCACAATCATACAAACATACACATATACACTCATTATGCATTCAAACATCAGACCCCGATACTTATCAAACTACAAACATGTAATATATACGCACTTAAGGGGGGCAAGAGACGACAGCAGGCCTATTACCAGGGTCCACAATTATTCTTGATTCATGCCTTCGCTAATAGCTCCGACAAATCATTCCAAAATCATTACACTTCTATAATTACGCGGTATAATCTTTCAGCAACATAGTCCCGGTTCCCCGCTGAGGAACATGATATACTGCTGTGGAGTCAATTGTCAGTGTTGTTGTCATGGTAACGGTTGCTCCCTGTTCGACCTGTCCGTGACGTTTTCAGCGAAGTTTGACGAAACTGTATCATGAGCACACTTGGATAGAAGCGCATGAATGTACGAAAGGGAAAACATAGCAGTGCTTATTTCAGGCAACCTGCAGCTTCGGAGATGTACACAGACCGTTGTACAGCTGGCTGTGATTTGCTTCCCCGCTGTTCGAACTTGATCGAAATAGCTTCGAAACATGAAATTACAGGAAAACAAGGTAATAAAAAAAAGACGGGACTTTACTGTACAGTCACTCGAAGCAAGAGCATATTCTTTTCAACTATGTAGGATGCTTCTTGTCCGTACATGCACACACACACACACACACACACACACGCACGCACACACACACACACACACATACACACACACACATAACGCAACACAAAATCGAACATCCTGAACATTGCAACCTTGTTATAAGGCTACGATAGACTTGAATGTGTCGATGCGTGTCTAGTTTTATAGAAGAAAGGTCACGATGTTTTGATCGCAAGTTTCCCTCCCTACCCCCCCCCCCCCCCCCTCCGTTCCCATACAACCTCCTGTAAGAACGTGACATAATGCACCCTTTAATCCGTCAGTCATCAGCAAATCATTTCATCCACAATATTACAGGAATACTTCACGTACACTATTCACAAATACACTGCCGCCAAAGTTAGAAGCAAATGAATCCAGTTATTAAAGTTCATAATCATTATTAGTTATTTTAATTTCCAGAAAACATATAAAGCAGCACATAATTTTTCACACAAAATTGCTACATTGCAATCACGGCAATACACGGGAGTCATTGTTTTGTCTTGTTTTGTTTGTTTGTTTGGTTTTTTTTTTTTTGTCTTTTCTCAGTAAGGAACAGTATGAAATGCCAGAGAATGATAAAAATGTACCTTTTTTCTATATGGAATAGAGAAAATAAAAAGCAATAATAAATTTAGTAAGTCCTACTTCTTATTAAAGTCCCCTGCTGCATTTAGGTATATACACAATGTATGATGGAGAAATGCAGACATAGGACATAATACACACAAACACAAGCACACACACACACACACACACACACACACACATACACTCAAGAGGACATCATGATAAGCTTCAAAAAAAAAGACAGAGAAACAGGCTTCAAAAGCTCACAGGATGAAGAAATTTTAGGAGTAGTGGAGGAAATAAAGAAATAACGTCCGAATGTGAGACAAGAGACGTTCTGTAAACCAATTAAGAAATATAATATGCCCCTATACCTCCTGAAATATACAATATAGGTTATTAACAGTGTTTGTATGGGTTTGTTTATGTGCATGTATGTACGTTGTTTGTTTGTGTGGAATGTTCCCTCCTGTCGTCAGCATGTGAGGGGTTTTAATCAATGAGCCAACAAGTGCTTGAATAATATTACGATTATTTTCATACAGATGATGATTAAAACGAGAAATACAGTGTAATAGTCGACGATGATAGTGATGGTAGTAATGATGATGATGATGATGTCGTTGGAGGTGATAATAAAGGATATGATTATGTCAGGACAGATATTTATGACTACATGCAGAGACGCGAGGTTTCGTATACAATATGACGGTACTGCTGTTTTTGTCGATGAGGATGTCATGATAGTGATGATGATAAAATGGATGATGACGAAATAGATGATGATTACGATGATGATGATGATGATGATGATTGTGATGGTGATGGTGATGGTGATGTGGTGGTGATGATGGTGATAATGGTGATGATGGCGATGATGGTGATGATGATGATAGTGATGATGATATTGATGATGATGGTAATGATAATGGTGGTGATGATGACATGATGATGGTGATGATGGTGATGATGGTGATGATGGTGATGATGGTGATGATGGTGATGATGATGATGATGATGATGGTTGTGATGGTGATATTGATGATGATGGTGATGATAAAGAAAACATTAACAATGCTGATGCTTTTGCTGCTGATAATGATGATAAAGACTGTGGTTAAACTGACGATAGTGGTAGAGACGTTAACGGACTTGAATACGATTCATATTCTCGTGTTGTAGGCTTTAAAGGGAACACAAACCCAAAGAGCAATGTGGATTGAGTAAAAGCAGTAACATTAGTAGAACACATCAGTGAAAGTTTGAGGAAAATCGGACAATCGATGCAAAAGTTATGAATTTTTAAAATTTTGGTGTTGGAACCGCTGGATGAGGAGACTACTAGAGGTTATGACGAATGAGAGGACCACGATATAAAGAAAATATAAAAGGAATTCCACAAAAATTCACTTTTCTAGCAAAATGAAAGAGTTCTTGACTAACCACTTTCAGAAAGCAGGGGGAATAAGTGCTACCCCTAACATATGTCAGTATCAAGTTGATGGAATGTGTAATTTTCATGAAAAATGAATTTTTATTGAATTCCCTTTTTATTTTCTTTATATTGTAGTCCACTCATACGTCATAACCTGTAGTAGTCTCCTTACCCAGCAGTTGCAACACCAAAACTTTAACAATTCATAACTTTTGCATCGATTGCCCGATTTTCCTCAAACTTTCACTGATGTGTTCTACTAATATTACTGCTTTCACTCAATCGACATTGCTCTTTGGGTTTACTTTCCCTTTAAGCATGCAGTTAGAACTGTATAGCAGCATTCCATTGTGTGTGGATGACAACAATTTCTCAGCTCCGAGTTTCAATTGAATTTGTAGCGAAATATTCGAGAAAAAAAAAACCCGAGCCATTAGACCAGTTCTGCATCTTCGCCCTTTGCTTATACTATAACCATGCGATGAAAATAACGGCCATTATCATCATGTGAATTAGCGTTTCACACGTCAACATGTCTGTAATATCATAAAGTGATGGTTAGGTCCTTCTACAAAACGTTTTTCCCTCGCTGCACACTGATGAAGTTGAATCAGGCGCGTGATGCGATCAACACCATGTAAACTCAGTTAATGCGTGTCCAATATATACCGTTTTGAAAATAACGATATTAGAAACTGCGGGAAAAGTATCAAGGCACCATAGACCGGTTCATAATTGGATCTGTGCTTTAATTAGCAGAGTAGGGAAAATAATTGATGATATTGTCATCAAACCATCTAAGCAAGGTACAGCAATTTGACGTGTTTTGCCTTACTTTTGTAACAACATTTAATGAAAGGCACTAAGTAAAAACAACAACAACAACAACCATCTAAGAAAGACCATAATATGGCGAACTATTCATACCCATGATGAAAGATATATTTAGGCCTAAAGCATTATACTGTCCTGTTTGCTTAAATCTAATAAAAACAAGTTAACATTAATTAATCATACGATATGTATTAGATTAACATCTACTCGTACTTTCGTGCACAAACTACATTCGCAAGATGTGTATATTAGCTAATTCTTTTTAAGATGATAGAGCAATGCTAACTTCTTCTCTCTTTTTTTGTGAGAGGGAAAACAAGTTGAGTTTCATACTTACAATTACTCCATTTTGCCAGTTTCTCGAGGGAAAGAAATCAATTTGTGGCTTCTTTTCTTCCACAAGATTCTTTTTCCCCCACTCAGTTTCCTCTGGTATCGTCTCAAGAGTTTGCCTGAAGAGTTGTAGATGAAACTCGTCGTCTGTACTTATCTTGTGAAGTTGTAGATCAACGCCTATAGTAACAGACGCATCGATTTGCCCGGGGGAGTGACAAAGTGTCGTGAATTAGGTCGTGCACCGCGCAATGTCCGCAAATTGAACACCTACACATCCACTCAATTGAACCCCTCTGTCATCAAAATGAGAAAATCGATATTTACGTGACATTATACTCCGATAGATCATGTTGTGTTGTCTTTCACCGGTCTACTGAGTATGTTTCGCTTGACTGCATATACTATATACGATATCATTCCTCGTCGAGGCCAGCGAAATCTGACACCTATTCGTCATGTTTCGATGTCTTGATACCAGCTCAGTGAAAAGAGAAGAAGAAGAAGAAAAAAAGAAAAGGAGTGAAAAATGACAACGTCATGCCTTCACTCAAGCCCCTGTTCCACAAACTTGACAAAACGGAGACCCTTGACATATACAGAGACCCAATCTGGTAAGATCACCCAGCAGTCTCCAAGACCGGAGAAAGATAGTGTCTATGTAGAATAAAATGGTTATAAAAACTCTTGAAATATCATTGAGAAAACAAAACGTCATTTCATGCAAATTCCTCAGTGAGAGATTTCTGTTGAACCTTGAAGATTACTGGATTCTTACTTATACACCCATAAGGCTATTGAGAGATTCCTGAAAAATCATCTGATATGATACAGTATACTCACTGGAATCTTTCGGAGATCAATGAAAATAGTTTGAACCGTTTCAAAACTTTTTAAAGACCATGAAGACTATGAAGTTCATTGAAAGATCACTTTGGAATCATGAAAGACCTCGGAGATCATTGAATACGCACCGAAAGATAATCAAGAGAACTGTAAATTTGTTGGGTTTTTTTTTTTTTGTTTGCTTGTTTGTTTGTTTGTTTTTTCAGTGGTCTTTCAGTGTCTTTCAGTGGTCTTGCAGAGGTGTTGCTCTATGTTTTGGAATGGCCCCATTAATGAATACATTGGACAGTGATTTAAAGATGAAGAAGTAGAGGTGTAATAAATCATTTCTATGGAATGTCTAGTGACCCGATCATACTCCCCATCGTATATAGTGGACAAAAAATGCAAATGTGAATGATAAACAATCTGAATCATTTTGTGATAAATGTGGTCAAAAATATCTACCCCGTATACTAGTATTATAATCAATCACATTTATCCAAACATAAGAAAAAAAGAGAATATATGGAGGCTCAACGCTACTTCTCGAAATCTTTAAATGCCGTATTTGACATCAGTTATATGAAATGCGAGAAAAAAATCTATGACCGCATTTGCTATATCGTTGCATTATGATACATTCAATATTATACATATAAAGTTGGAAATTGTGCTATAAGGGCCTACTGTAAAATTTGTGCTCTACATGGACTCTTATCTTATCTCAGATGTGCGAGATGCAATTCTTCGTATTGCTACATGACTGATACATAGTAATAATATGATGGAGCTCTGTGATACACAGCCACACACACCTGCAATTTCGACATACAGGTATTTTTGTGATTCCCTTTGGACTCGAATTACTTACTGACTTTTTTCAGTGCCGTATATTAATATACGGCACTGACTTTTTAGGACGGTAGCGCCATCTACGTTAAATGTCCGTATAGTTGTCCACTGCGTACACCGCAAGAGTTTCTATTATAGTAGGCTTGCTAAGGGCGAAAAAAGGGGTAATCGCTTTTTTTTTTTTTTTTTTTTTTTTAGTACAAATGTCCTATTTGGCACACGTGTTCCTCTGTACAATTGGAATGTTTTCATCTAAAGAGACAATCTGTACCTATGCAAATAAGCCTTAATATGCATAATTTATGCAAAAATACATACAAAAATAATTTCTAAATATATGTGCATCCAGCGGAAATACCTAATTTGGTAGAAGTATTCTATAGAGTATGTGGAAACAATTCCTGCCAAAATTGATTTTATACCTATGTAAATAAACATAAAATTTGCATAATTACGCAATTTATTGTGCAAAAATCTGCATTTTTGAAAGAATTTCTCAACTATTAAGCACTGGATCTTGTAATACAAAATTTGAACCTGGGATGGATGTTCCTTGGGTCAAAAGTAAATGATTCATCTGAAGAGACAAACTGTCTCATGCAAACAACCTGTTATTTGCATAATATGCATATCAATACCTACACATCTACAGAACAAACAAAAAGCCTTAATGAAGCTTTAATGAAACTCCCCTTAAATCTCATACTAGATAGATATAACCCGTTAGAAACACTTTATGAAACAAAATGAGAAAGAATTTGAATAACTGAACCATCATTACCAGCTAATTTACATAATTACTCAAGAAAGTAAAGTAAAAACAGTATTTTTAACATTTTTCTTACAGTCAAAGAACTGCATTTTATAATGAAAACTACGGAAGTAGTATGCATTTCCTTTAGTCAAAAGGAAATGGCTTTGTAATATCAAAACACTATCGTCTATGCCTATGCAAATACCACCTAATTAACATATTGTGCATATCAATACCCAAATGTACCAGAAGTCAATGGTCAAGGTCGACTTGAAGAAATTGTATCAGTTTACGCGATAACTCAAGACTGGATTATGCAAAAATTTCCTCAAACCTGGTCCAAAGATGACGTATGATGGGGCAAGTGATTAAGTAGTTTTTAAGTAAAATCTGCAAGAGGTCAAAGGTCAAAAAGTTCAAGATCAATGCTAAATTTCAATATTTTCCCAATATCTATGCAACGTTTGAAGGTACATTCTTCAAACTTACTGACGGCATACAATGTACTACCAAAATAAGATTCTCCAGAGAGTTTCAGGTCAAGAGGTCAAAGGTCAAAGTTCAGGTGAAAATGTTAAACTTTCACTTTTTTTTCTCTGAATCTCGCAAATGGTTCAAGGTGTCTTCATGGAACTTGGTACTGGCAGGGATTTTCTAGGGAATTTAGGGGTCATTTGTCAAAGGTGAGGGGTCAAAGATCAAGGTCAATTGGGCCCTCAAAATTTTACTATTTCCCTCATGTTTTTGCAATGCTGTAGGATTTTTCTTGAAACTTAATATATACATGTATTACCTAATGGATATTCTCTGGGAAATTTACTGCCAAAATTTCAAAGCTCTGATGGAAGTACTATATTTCACTTTTTCTTTCATATCTTGAATGTGAATCAAGGTATCATGAAACTTAGTACATAATGTGTGCATGTCTACCTGACAGTGATACCTTTGTTGATTATCTAAAAAATGTTAAGCCCTCCCCTCTCAAGTGTTTTTGTTTCCTCTTGATAAGTAGGAAAGGACATGAAATTCAGTGACATGGTATAGTCATCACCGTCATTACATTTAATGTATGGGTCGCATGGACGTTAATTTTGATGCACACATTGTATAAACCTCTGACATTCTTACCTTTTACATTTTTACCTGTGTATTTCTTTTAATTTAACCTCTGACATCTTTACACTAAACCAGTTAACATAATTATTTTTTGGAAAAAGCTTCAAGATCATGTAGGTCATGATCATCTATACAGGTACAGATATGTGGTGGAATATAACATTCTTTGGACCGCCAGGGAGTTACATTATCCCAAGGGAAAACAATTACAACCAACGGCAGGGAGAATATGACATTTACGATTCTCGTAAACAGTAGCCTGTGACGATCTGTTGACAAATCACATCCTAGTAATTGTAAAAGCCATCGAATATACTCTTTTATGGCTATGAACATATTATTTCTGCTTTGAGTTATGGTTGAAATTGACTGATTTTAAGTCAGAGACTGAGATTATTCGACTTAAAGTATAACATCTCCTTTATTGTTCACATGACAATTTGCTTATTATTGCCTTATCAAAATGTTATTGTGTATAAATTTCCTAGCATAGTTTCTATGCCATAGTAGCTCATAGTATACTGAGTTAATTTTTTTTTTTTCCAGAAACAGACTTTGTTTATAACTCAGGCTTGTAAGTTCTTAATGTGTTCAGATACCCTTACATCCACATAATTTGCACAAATTTATAATCAGTATGATGTAAAAAGCCTCTTATTCGCTTGATTTCCAACAAAATACAATGAAAATCAGAATTCACACTTTCACTATGGTAGTGTTTTTTGTAATGATTTTCTAACCATGACCTCAGTTGTGTACTGTTTGGAAGTGAAAAACAGTCCTTTTGTAAGCAATATTGTTCCGATTTGCACCTGTTCATATGTAGGCCCTACTGTTAGATTTGCATAATCATATTTCAAGAGTGTCACTATCGATTGCTATTTTTCCCACCCTGCAAAGCATTTATGCAATGAGGGAAAATCGATAGCAAAAATCATTTCACAGATCAATATGGTTTGAAATTTCACGTCTGATGTACTTATTTACATAATTTATGCATAAAATGCATAAGTTAATTAAATGATATGGAAACAATTTAAGCAACTGAAAAGTGTTGCTGTAAGAATATTTTTCTATTAGCTTTTTGGATATTAAGTTCAAAGCGATTTAAGACATTGTCACATTAAGGCTTTTTGTTTGTTTTGATTATCTGTGGATGTGTAGGTATTGATATGCATATTATGCAAAATGACAGGTTGTTTGCATAGAGACAGTTTGTCTCTTTAGATGAATCATTTACTTTTGACCCAAGGAACATCCATCCCAGGTTCAAACTTTGTATTACAATATCCTGTGCTTAATAGTTTAGAAATTCTCTCAAAAATGCAGATTTTTTTGCACAATAACTTGCGTAATTATGCAAATTTTATGTTTATTTACATAGGTATGTAATCAATTTTTGTAGGAATTGTTTCCACTCACTCTATAGAATACTTCTACCAAATTAGGTATTTCTGCTGGATGCACATATATTTTATATAATTTTTATATGTATTTCTGGATAAATTATGCAAATTAAGGCTTATTTGCATAGATACAGAGTGTCTCTTTAGATGAAAAATTTTCAATTGCCCTAGGGAACATCTGTGCCAAGTAGGACATTTGTACTAAAAAATGCAGCGTTTACCCCCTTAGCAAGTCTACTATTATAAGATCTCTTTGGTATAAACACTTTTACAAAATGAATCACGCAATGTCAAAAACAAACAACGAAACTAAAGCTGTAGATTCTTTTTTATTGATTTCCCCGGGAGCTTCATATGTTTAGCGCGAATGATTGCTTCAGGAAAGTGGAGGTAAAACAATGAATACTGGAACTTTAAAATTAGCTAGTAGTCATAAGAGGAGACATAAGACAAAGACGAAATTCCGCATATTATGTTCAATTTTCCAATAACGAAGAGCTGCATATTTGCAATAAAGACTGCGGACTGAAAGAACTTACAATCTAATTTTAGCATTGTGAGAGAATTGCACCAAATTACTGAGTATGGATTTCGCATAACGATGATAAATAGGGCCCAACATATTATGTTAGTCACCTCGCTCATGGAGATGACCCAAAAGGAAATTTCACGAAAAGATTTTGATATTCGTGTCTTCTCAAGGTATTTAAAGGACATACAAGATGTTTCAAACCTTATTCAACTTTGAGAGATCACTTCTGTTATCATTAGGCCCGGGAATCATTGATTTTTCACATACTTTACTTAAAGTCAATCTGAATCAAGATATGAGATTGACAATTTGTTTCTATAAATATAGGCCTATCAGGCTCTCAGTTACATAACCATTAAGAGACCAAGTAAGATTATAATGATTTTTCTTGATATGGTCTCTATTCTCATTACTTAAACTAATGACAAATAATTTGTCGAATTATAACAGCCGTGCTTGAAGAATTAACAATTAATACTGATATAATTATCTAAAAACAAAAGAAACAAAGGAACTTGACAGTACAAAACTCGATACTTCAATAGATAAGTGGACACAAAGAGCGTTGTTTTAGTGTACTCTCTTTCGAAATTTTATTTGACTTTTGTTCCCTCAACTATGATTCTATACAGGGACAAAGGAAGGCTTATATCTCACCTGTTATCAAAGGTGAAGGAATTGATTCAGAGGTTTTAAGAAATTACATTCCGAGTGTTCATCTCTTACGTTCCTTGTTGAATTAAAAACAATTAAAAGAAAAGTCAAATTTTAAGAGAACGGTTTGATTTTGATACAACAAGCATTTCCCATAGATGCTTGCCCGAATATACTCTGGACTCGTCCTAAACGGGTTAAGACAATTGTATTTTGTGCAGATCAAGCGACGAATTGACTACTATATTCTAACCGTGGTATAGTTAGCAAGAACTATAGGCCACATCCTACAACAGTAAATAACAAACTTATATATCGTCCGGTAAGAAACCATTGCTCTCAGTCAAAACTTATTTTGTCAATCCCCAGATCAACAATATTTTACAGCTGCGTAAAACTTTTCAAACTGACAGCTGTAGAGTTATGGAATAAAATTACCCACACATCTGAAAGCAGGCCGATCTATATAGTAAATGTCCAGACAAAAGACCCTTAACGCTATAGACTTTGTACACCATTAGTGCCCTTTTGGCATAACATTTTTTTGGTAAGGTAATGAGAAACCTAAAATCTGAAAGAACATGTAATTCCAAGAGGAAATCAACATTTACTTGATGAAAATTGGTTTTGAAATGGCTGAGATATCCAAAAACGGAGCAATCCTAATGAAAGGTGGGACCCACCTTTTATTACAATTGCTTTGTTTTACTTTGTTTTTGGATGTCTTAGCCATTCCAAAACCGATTGTCATCAAATAAAGTTTGAATTCCTCTTAGAATGGTATGCTTTGTACTATTTCATAAGTGGTTTCTTGGTACCTCTCAAAAAGATAAAAGCCCAATCCTCATCTTTACCAATACTATACCATCCCTTTAATTTATTATTTTGTGTGGTATTCGTTATAGGTAAATATGGCTTATCATTATCATACGTGTATCAAAATTTGCGCACTTTTTTGAACGTCATGTGCCTAATTATGCACAGTCAAACAGCTCCGTTATTCTGAAGTTCATGTGCCTTGTTCTTGTTCGTGATATTTACATTATTCACCAATGCTCCTACACACACACAACCCCCATCCCCCCTCCCACCCCCCCCCCCCCCAAAAAAAAATGAATAAAATAAACAGACGAAGAGTATAAAATCTCCGAAAATTTGTGAATCTGAAGATATACCTTAGTAGGGAACAAAAATGACACCCTTATGTAGGAGCAAGTGCTCCCTCTCTCGTTTTCAGTGTGTATGTTTTCCGCTCTTGCGCGCTCTTTGCACACGTTTGCAAATGAATGGGTCAATCACACACACACACACACCGCATCTATATCCATCAATCACACGTCAGCGAGATACCGGTAGTTTCTTGCAACATCCGCCGGTAAAGTTGTGTTCACCGTGTACGAAGACATGATTTGTGTTTTTCAAATCACTTCGATCGAGAGGATGAATCTTACGGTGTCTGCTCAAATTTCCATATGTTATCTGCGTATCCAGTGATCTAACTATGAAGCTCATAAGCAGAGACTTTGAAAAAGATGGGGCCGGGTAAGCGAGAATTCTTTGCCATTCATTCATCCTTCCTCAGAGATCAGTCCCACTAACAGTGACTAGCGTTTGTGAATCTTCTTGATTGCTACTTTGAAGAATTTATCGTTTGCTATGCATCTGCCATCGAAACCAAGCTCTTTTGCTGAGTAAACTCCAAAAGTAACAACAGTTTTTGACTTTTTTACTTGATATAGAGTCTACATCCTAAACTGAAAGTGTAGATGCACTGGAGAGACCTAGCTAGATCTAGACAATGCCTTTCTATAACATGATCTGTTGCTGGTTAAAATTGAATAAATTTACTTTAGTGTTTATGCTCTTCCTAGAATCTAAATAGTAAATTACTAATTATCTAGTCTAGATCTAATTATTGAGGCTACTTGACATTATTTATCATGACAGTTATGGTGGGATGCATGTTCATCCGGTCCTGTTGTTAATTGACAAATAGATCTAGATTTTTATATGCAGACTGATTTGTACTTGAGTCATGTAGAATCGAATCTATTAAATGGAATGGGGTTCTAACTAAATAGGTCTGATTTTGGAATTTTGGAATCGTGGCAAACTTGTGAAATGAAATAGGTCCCACCAGTATGGTGGCTGGCGGCTTTCCTGCTATACTCGTGAATTCAGCCCCATTTGGTATTCAACACTAGGCCTACAGTCCAGAAGTCATAGCCCGACCAGACGCTGTTACTACGCTATGCGCGACGTACCATGTACAGCGACTGGGCTGTGTATAGTTAAGAAGTCATAACTTGAGCACAGTGCTGGTGGGGCTTTCTTCCACAGTATGTGGTCACTGTGGAATGTGGTCCCACTAAACAGCATTTAGACCTACATGTGAATGATACAGCAGCATAGCCGATTTCTGCGGTATAGCATCTTTCATCTTTCCTTTTCTCCTGTTTTCCTTTGTTCTTTTATCTTTCTCCCTGTTATTCTTGGAAAGACTTCCTAATGTCCCTTGACAAATTTAACCATAGATAATGTACAACCCTAACCTAACCCTAACCCTAACCCTAACCGAACATTTTTCGATAACACACAAATGCATGCGCATGGCATAGGGGCCCATTTCAGGATTTTGCCAGAATCATTTTTGTTTTCATTTTTGATAGATAGTGCATGTACGAGTCAAACCTTTGTCTGTATGATTATGCCCCTTACTTAGTCTCCTCCTTTGCCCTTTCTCAGGCAAGTCACCCTCATCCCTGAAGATTCCGAAGACATGTGGCATGCGTACAATCTGGTTGCCCCTGGCGACAGCCTCCGCTCCACGACAGTGCGCAAAGTGACCACGGAGTCGTCGACCGGCAGCAGCAGCAGCAATCGTGTCAGGACGGTGCTCACTATCTCAGTGGAAGACATCGACTTTGATAACCAGGCCTGCATGCTCAGGGTCAAAGGTCGCAACATTCAGGAGAACCAGTATGTGAAGGTGAGTGAGAAAAGACGACACAACTTATTTTCTCCTACCCGAATTGTCTTCATGCATCCCTTTCAGACGAATACAGTGTATCAATTAAACTCCATGTCAACAATGGTCAAGTTTTATCAATGATAACACACCGTGTTATTTACTAAATGCCACAAGTATGGCACTTATATGTTTCAATAAATATTGCAAGTCCATTGTTAGTTATTTCAGAATATTTTTAGAATTTGGTTTGCTCCCATTATTGTAAAAAGTAATGTTTTGAGCAATGCTGCTAAATAGTAAAGGATAAATTGGAGAAAGAACAAAAATGTCACCACAATTTATGACATACTTGTTTCAGAGTAGTGGATCCAGAGAGGGCGCCCTGGGCGCCCCCTTTATATTTTGTTAAAACAAAAGAAATAAAAAGAAAATGAAATTTGTGAAGAAACCATCTTTGGCCCCCCACCCCACACCTTTGCGGAATTCCTGGATCCAGATTCTGTCCAGATGTATCTTAATGTTGTTTCCTCAGCTGGTCATTTGAAGTTGTGTTTTTAGCATGCAGCATGACCTAAATAGATTTAATTTCGATTTCCTTATATTTTTTTTTTTCCAGAAAAGTAATAACACTTTGCTGTCTATGAATTCAAACTATGATGAAAATCATGGTATAGAGAAATCTCGGTTAGTTATTTTGGCTGTTGTGTATGTTCTGAAAATACGTATGTCTGTAAATTTGCATGTTAAACACAAACCTATATTTATTCACAATGTTTCCTTTTTTCCAGATGGGTGCATATCACACATTGGATCTGGAGATGAACAGAAAGTTCACTTTGGCCAAACAGTCTTGGGACATTGTTGCCCTGGAGAGGATAGGTAAGTGTCTGGTTCTTCAGTGATGTGAGCTCTGGCTCTTGTTGATATATCATCATGACAGTTTGCCCTCTAGCTCTGGATTTTAGGACAGAAATATACTGGAAAAAGAGAAAAGTTGTCCTAAAGTCAGCTGAATACAGTGCACTCCTCTTATAATGAAGTCCTCGGGACTGGCTGTTTTCTTTTCTTATATATATATTTTTTTAAGTGAAATTTTATTATAACTAAACAGTATAGTGTAAATAGATGATAATTTTGGGACCTGAATTTTTATTTCATTGAAACAAGGAGTTTTGTTATAACCCTGTTTGTTGTAACGGGAGTGCACTGTATCTGGGCAATAGTGGAGTGAGAATTGGAGTCAAGTTTGGCAAGTGTGTAGAGAACAGTAAATCTGCTGTCAGTAAATCATGAAGCTGTCACAATCATTTGGCACTGACTCTCCTGGTGTAGAAATCCTAACCTCTTTTGTATACATGATGTTTTTCTCAAACTTGAATATAGGAATCGACTGTTGTTGTCTTTCAGAATGAGTTGTGACGTTCAATCATTTTAAAAAAGAAAAATGTAATGTCCTTTTCCTTTTCATCCTTCACCTCTTTCTCTTCTCTCTTCCTCAACTACTTCTTTCTCCTCATCAATCCCCCATCCTCTTCCCCTCTTCCTCCTCCTTCTCTTCCTCTTCCTCCTCCTCCTCCTCCTCCTCCTTCTCTTCCTCCTCCTCCTCTTCTTCTTCCTCTTCCTCTTCCTCTTCCTCCTCCTCTTCCTCCTCCTTCTCTTCCTCTTCCTCCTCCTCCTCTTCTTCTTCCTCTTCCTCCTCCTCTTCCTCCTCCTTCTCTTCCTCCTCCTCCTCCTCCTCTTTCTCTTCCTCCTCTTCCTCTTCCTCCTCTTCCTCTTCTTTGTCTCTCCTCCATCCCATCCCCCTCATCACCCAACCCCCACTTGACCCTGGTAGACATGGCATGCGACCCCACCCAGACTGCCGACGTGGGCGCGGTCATCATGCAGGAGGGCCTCGCCCACATCTGTCTGGTCACGCCCAGCATGACTCTCATCCGGGCCAAACTGGAGCACAACATCCCTCGCAAGCGAAAGGGCTTCTGCCAGCAGCACGACAAGGGACTCATCAGATTCTATGACGCAGTCATGCAGGGAATCCTTAGGCATATCAACTTTGATAGTGAGTACAATAGTAACCTCCACCCCCATAAGATTTTAATGTGAGTTTCTGCAGGTTAAGACAGATTACTCCACTGTCATGTATTACAAGGACAATTTCTTTACAGAGTGACTGAATTCTTACATTAATAAATGAATGAATAAATGATACCTATAGATTAAAGAATTATGCATTAATGAATGAATGTCACCATCATAGTGTAAAATGTCCACTCATGAAATCATAATAGCAAAAAATTGTAATTCATGTTATTATTTATGATTTCCATGTGACTGGAAACATTGGGGACTTGAAGGTAACAGTGAGAAGGTGAAGGAAATTGTGAAGGAAATGTCAGTTAGAAAGCAAGAGTTCCATCTGAAAAATTAAGGAATGGTTTCTTACTTATAGGACAAGTTCACCTTCATAGACATGTGGGTTGAGTGAATGCAGCAATATTAGTAGAACACATCAGTGAGAGTTTGAGCAAAATCGGACAATCCGTTAAAAAGTTATGAATTTTTGAAGTTTCTGCTCAGTCACAGCTGGATGAAAAGACTACTATAGCTTGTGATGTCACATGAGTACAACGATATAAAGAAAGAATAAAGAAAATTCAACGTATTTCCATTATTCCCGCATAACAAAAGAACACTCGACTTCTCTCTTTCAGAAGGCAGGGGGAATAAATTTACCCTTAACATACGTCAGTAGCAAGTCGAAGAAATGTGCACTTTATTCAAAAAGTAAAGTTTTGTGAAATTCTCTTTTTATTTTCCTTATATAGTTGTATGCATGTGACATCATACTCTGTAGTAGTCTTCTCTTCCAGCAGTGACTGCGCAGATACTTAAAATATTCGTAACTTTTAAACGGATTGTCCAATTTTCCTCAAACTTTCACTGATGTGTTCTACTAATATTGCTGCATTTTCTCAATCCTTATGTATATGAAGGTGGACTTGTCCCTTAACACAATTTTGTGTCTTGTGTATTCTAATGTATTTGTCTTCCTTCAACTGAAGTATCTCCTCTGAAAGACATGATGGGATTTTGTAAGGAAGTGCACAAAGAATTAATGGACTGTCTCTTGTGTTTCTTTTTCTTCTCAGTTGTTAAATGTGTACTCGTTGGGAGTCCTGGATTTGTGAAGGTAAGATCCTGCTTGCAAGAGCTTTGAATCTGCTTGTTATGTCACTGCGGTAGATTCCTCAACCCGTTCAGGACGAGTCCCGAATATACTCGGGCAAGTGTGTATGGGAAATTTTGAAGCGAAATCAGCCCATCCTCAATGGGTCAATTAATGACAAGTTCGTTTGGACTATCAAGAATTTTGTATTCTGTAGAATTTTGTCTCATTGTCACACTCAGAATATATTAGCTGAAAAGAGAAAAACTGATGAACCAATGGATTGTTTTTGTCATGACAAGACTGTTGGATCTGGGATGTATATTGTTGATTGGATGACAAGACCTTGTATCTCAAAAATGTCAAATGCTCATGAGAGAGAGAAAAAAACCCAACAAAACATGGCAGCTAAAGCACACTATTAAATGTGATAAAATTTCCTTTGACGTGCCATGGTAGCTTCATTTCTGGGGTAAGACAGCTAGGATTTCAACAATACATCACTTAAGTGATTATCTTACCATTAATTAAAAAAAAAGTCACTTCACTGAACTTTGAGATACAAGGTCTTGTCACCCCAGCGGCAAAATGCCTTTTTACTGCAACTAACAACAACAAATACAATCTGTTCTTAAGCCTTTGATGTGTCAAATTTTGTGTGGAATAGTTCAGTGGTTGTATGGGACAAGGAATCTGAGTTTCTTGAGTTTTCCTTACTTGAATTAGTTTGCCACTTCTTTACCCATATATTAGAATGCACTGCTATGACAGCAGATCCGAGAGACACTTTGTATACCGACTTGTTTTTGAAGTCCTTACATAGAAATGTGTACTGGTATAAAAAATTTCAAGGTCCCAATGCAATCTTCAAGTATGTTATACTCGGTCAAATACGCAATTTTCTGCAGCGCTGAGTCAGCACTGAATCTCATACTTTTCATTTTGTTTACTTCCAGGACCAATTCTGTGAGTACATGTTCCAGCAGGCGATCAAGCAAGACCTGAAGATTCTGCTGGAGAACAAGTCAAAGTTTGTCCAGGTTCACGCCTCCTCGGGACACAAGCACGCCTTGAAAGGTTGGTGGGATTTTAACCCTTCTGTGCCAAAGAGTCTAATATGCGGAGATTTCACACACAAGTCTGTGGACGGTAAATGAATGTGGCACGCAGAGAGTTAAACAGAGTTCACTGTGCTGTCTGTGGTAGAATCACTTGATTTACAAGTCTTTCTTTTTTAACCCGTTGAGGACGGACTGATTTTGCTACAATATGCATGCATTTCCCATAGACGCCTGCCCGAGTATACTTGGGACTCATCCTCAACAGGTTAACAATGCACATTCTGCATATTTTCACTCCAGAATTCCAGTCCCTGTTTAAGTGGAGATCTATTTCTTTGTCTTTGTCCTAGAAATCCTGTCAGACCCTGCCATATCGGCCAAGCTTGCGGACACCAAGGCGTCGGGCGAGGTCAAAGCACTGGACCAGTTCTACTCCATGCTTCAGACAGAGCCCGACAGGGCATTCTATGGGTGAGTCGGAACACTCCGGCGACATCTGGGTCACATTTTATGAAAAGATTGTATGATGGCAATTCTTGCTAGAGTGACAAGTTCCTGTAGCAACAGCCAATCATAAAGCAGGATTCTTGTCACAACCATAACACTTGCCACTGCAGTAAGAGTTTGCTATCATAGAAACTTCCTATGAAATGAGCCATGAATGTTGTGCCTTTGATTAATCCAGTGGGAGCCTTCATTTTGTGTTTCAGGTTTGACAAACTTTTACTACCATATTGGTAGCTGCTCAGCTCTGGATGAGATGTTGAAAATGTTTTACTACAATAAGAGGCTTTGACAGGAGTATAAAAAGTACAAAATGTAGATTGTACACCAGAAAAATGCTAGTCCAATTCAAGGGAATGGTAGGGCCTACCATTGAGAATGAATTAAAATGACAATCTGCTACTTTATGATTGCCACCACACTCTGCTTCTTCCGCTGTTGTATGATGCAATACAAAGGGGAGGTCATAGCCTCATAGGTTAAGGTCCAAGCTGCAGATTCAGTCCAGGGTAGCATCACTTGGTTTGACAAATTCTGTAAGCTTTCCTTGAAACTTCCAAAGGTGGCGGTTTTTCACGATGTGATGCAGGGTTGGGTCCGGATGGCTGCAGTCACATGCCGAACAATCCACACATCCCCATTTATAGTACAGTGACCTGTCCATGCATTGGGGCCGCTGATACGCTTCAGGGTGAGCCTCAGCTTCGGAGGGAGGCTGAGGCCCTTTGGCATTATTGTTGAGTCAGTGATGTTGGCGCAGGTAACTACAACCACTTGATTATATCATTTTATATATCCTTGCTTGTTTTCCCCATCTTTCTAGACTGAAGCAGATCCAGACAGCAAATGAAGGCCTTGCCATCGAAACTCTCCTAATCAGTGACAAACTATTCAGGTGAGTTTGCGTGCCTACACCTGTGTTTCAGCCCTCTTTACAGCTCCCATTGCCTTTAAATTGTTTGTTCTCCCTTCTCTGTTAAACTGCACTTCTGACCTCTTTAATTTCAATCACCTTTTGAATGGTTTAGGATGGTCCAATTTTAACAAGTCATATATCATATTAAAGCTGAGAGCTTCCTCTTGAAAAGTATGCAAAAAAATTGAATTCATTTGGCCTACTTTGTGAGTTTTAAATTGGGTTGTCACATATATTGAATTTTAAGGTGTTGCTGTATAAGATTCATTATGCCTCCGCAACGAAGTGGCCGGAGGCATTATGTTTTCGGGTCGTCCGTCCGTCCGTCCGTCCGTACGTCCGTCCGTACGTCCGTCCGTCCGTCCGTCCGTCCGTCCGTCCGTCCGTACGTCCGTCCGTACGTCCGTCCGTCCCGTTTTGTTTTTGTCGATATCTCAAGAACCGTGTGGTGGTTTTACATCAAACTTGGTATGAGGGTATATCCTTGGGGGATAATACTTTGTGTGGATTTTAGGGTCACAGGGTCAAAGGTCAAGGGTCACAGGTTATTTTGTGAAAAAAAAAATTGAAATTCCACATATTTCTCCATATCTCGCAGATGGTTCAAGGTATCTTCATAGAACTTAGTATATATGCTTGTACCGATGGGCAGTGATTATCTAGGGAAGTTGGGGGTCATGGGTCAAAGGTCAGGGGGGTCAAAGGTCAAGGTGAACTCCTAAAAATATCACTACTTTCCTTAAAATGCAATATGCCTGAAGGTTTTTTTTTTTTTTTTTTTTTTAAACTGGATGTATGGCATGTATTACCCAATATATATTTTTTGGGAAGTTTCTTGCCAAAAGGTCAAAGGTCAAAGGTCAAGTGAAAGTGCTAAATTGCACTTTTTCCTCCATATCTCGAAAGTAACTCAAGGTATCATCATGAAACTTACATATTTATGCATGTTCTACCTAACAGTGATTCTCTGTGGAACTGTGAGGTCAACGGTCAAAGACCAGGTTTAGATAATGCTATTTTCCCATTTGATACTGAAATTATACTCTTTCTCAATACCTTGAAAATTACTCAAAGCATAAACTTATAAAAGGGTCAAAAGTCAAGTAGAAATCATTACTTCCCCAAATACCTGCACTCTGACATTTGAATAATTCATCCAATTGAACCTAGTTCTAGGAAAGTGAACATTCAGCACATTTGTGGCAAACCTGTCATTTTAATATTTTGCCAATTGTGTGAAACTGTCATCACACATTGTCAAGACATTGTACTACAGACCTATTAGGAGAACCATGCATGATGGCGGAGGCATATCAGTCGCCGTAGCGATATATCTAGTTTTTTTAATAAAAAGAAGCAGAAAGCTCATTGCCATGGTAACAACATAGGATGACAGAAATATTGAGGAGAAACCTTGCAGATTCACTGCAATAGTTACTCTTATAAGCCAATCTATCAGCCTATCTGTACATTCATGTACAAAAAATTCAATTGTGTCTTTCATGTTGTTTCAGATCATCCGATATTGTCAAGAGGAAAGTCTACGTTGATCTGGTTGAAAGTGTCAGAGAGAACGGAGGAGAGGTTAAAGTCTTCTCAACACTGCACGTATCGGGAGAACGTAAGTTGATATTTCCCTAGGAGTCCTGTCCAAAGCAGCCATTTCTCTTAGCTGTTATATATGTAACATTCAAATCCTTGGGAAAGCTTATTGCAGAAATTATCACCATGTCATCTTTAAATTGGCAACACTGAATTTTTCTGAATATCTCATATTTGAGAAAGATTAGATAGAATTGGTTAGATGCAGTAAATTAGTAGAAAATTAATCAACAATTGTCCAGTTTAAAAATCAGTTACAAATTTTAGCAGTTAGGTTTTTATAAAATTCTGCAACAAGGAAAAAAAACAGTTAGAAGTGAACAGCTAATAGCTCAAATGATAGATTTTTCATGTTTCTTTGCTTGTTTGGTTTATTTTGTTTTGTTTTACACTGCCCCATGAAATACTGACAATGTATGGTCACATATGTGTTGGCTCAGTAAGTAGAGCGGCTGCCTCACAATCGGGAGGTCGTGGATTCGAACCCCGGCCGCGTCATACCAAAAGACGTTTAAAGATGGGAGTTGCTGCTACCTTGTTTGCCGTTCAACAGTTGAAAAGGTTAGAGCAACGTCGATCTGGCGCTTCTCAGTGGCTGCCGGGCCCACGATCAATTGGGCAAAAAGAATTTCCATTTTCGGACAATAAAATTTGGAGTTTATATCCAAAACAATTATTATTAAAAAAAAATAATCACAACTAGATACAGCGTCAGACCACAGGAGTTTGGTTTCTGGGACTTGGCGAGTTAAGTGTTGAACCCACAAATAACATTGAGTGGGACTACTGCAACAAATTAACTCTTTCATCCAATAACATTGAGTGGGACTACTGCAACAAATTAACTCTTTCATCCAGTTACCAGGCGGAGGACCTGTCTGGTCTGATTCTCAGAGCTTTTTTGTAATGAAGGTTACATATAAGACCATTTAGGAAAATGTAGGACAAGCTAGGACACTAGAACATGCTAAGAATTGTGTATTTTGTCATTCAGTGCTTTGGCTCTGTGTGGAGTTGCTGAGAAACGTGATGCTGTATACAGTGCACTCCCATTATAACAAACACGGTTACAATGAAATTCAGATTACAATGAAATAAAAGTTCAGGTGCAAATTTATCCTGTCTTTGTTTTTTATTGTTTATTTGTTTGGTTATAACGAAATTACGATATTACGAAAGAAAACAGCCGGTCCCGAGGACTTTGTTGCAACGGGAGTCCACTGCATACAACCAACCCACCTAAGGGCACTTCCTCTGCGAGAATGAGGGTTCAAAGAATTTTGAATGTTAGGATATATTAATTTATGTCTGTCCTTCATGGTACTGTAGTTTTGAAGACACTGTCTCTCAGATTTTATACACGTTCACGTTTGTATAAAATGTGTCTTTATCTTATTGTTTGTAATGTTTGCCTATACACAATGGCCCGAATTCATGAAGGTGGTACAATTGAAATCGTGGTTTTAACCATGGACACAGACTGTAGTTTTGTATGAGGCACCAAGTGTCACATGATCTATTTTATGACAAAATCAGTAATTTCGTCAATTTTGTTGACGAAATGTTAACATTACGCCGATTGTACCACCTTCATGAATTCGGGCTTGTATGTTTGTAGTTGTATGCAGATGTCAAATTGTTATTCTTGATTCAACTGCTTTTGTGAAATTAAAAAAAAGAAGAAGAAATCAAGAGCAGCAAGGCTGAAGCTTCAGTACCAAAATATGATTGAAATATTGAGATATGTATTGAAATGACACCACTGCCAGCTCAATTAGAAGTAACATGTACAGCAGTCTAAAGCAGTGTAAATAATGAATGTTCCCTTCTGTGGAATCATATCACTATTGGCCGTATTTATTCGTTTCATTCCTGTAGAACTCGACCAGCTAACGGGACTAGCGGCAATATTGCGATTCCCGATGCCCGACATCGAGGACGATGACAGCTCCGGCTCAGACGACGACTGAAACCTCCCAGTGCACAAGGAGAGATTATTACAAGATGAATACAGACTAAATAATATGTACAGATATATGTTTGCATATATATCAAGCGCAGATATTCAAGTTTTCTTCTACCGCCAGATGGATCTGTCCCATCTTTCCTGTGAGGATGATGTGGAGGAATGATGCACCAACTCTTTTTTCTTGGTCATCCCATGGGGAGAGGATTCCCTTGCAAGAAAGAAGATGTGTGTGCAAAGTGGTGGGGAAGAAATCTCGAGTGTGAACAGAACTGGCCTGGTGGATCTCAGGCTGACACGTACCAGGATGTCTTACTCGTGGGGAAGAGGAATGGTGGAATGAAGACTGGACATATGCCTGTTGAATCAATGGCTGGGGATGTGTTCCTCCCTTTTCTCAAATCGATATTTGAATAATCTTTTGTGATGCCAAACTGGAGAATCAAAATCTGTGTGAACGACCCTTTAGCGTGGGGTTTGATATGGAAATGGAATACACCCGCTGTGTGGGTTTCTCAATCTGTCTGATGGTAGGATGTCTCTTTGCAATGGAATATTGAACAGATATTGCTTTGTTAGAGGTGTGATATCACACTTGACATCGCAGCAGGAATTATATTTTTCCCAAAGTGTTCAGCACTAGGAAAAAATTTGTCTTTCGGGGAAGATATAATTCCCAAGGGACTGTCAATTGTATCATTACAACAATTGACAAAACAATATTTGTTATACTTTATGGTCTACATGAATACTGTACACCTTATTTCATTGTATGATGTGGAGTGACAATAGTTTGGATAGTGGCAAAGGTGCATGTTATTTTAATATACATTTCATTGGCAGCCAGTTGAATTCTGGAATTATACAAATTAACTGGTATTTGAATTGACATCACTGCTTGCAATATGATGTCAATCTCCACTGCAATTAGTCACATGACTGTGTTATATCCCAATTTACTGACTTGTATCTATGTAGACCATTTAGTATAAACCTCTGGCGACAGGTTGACATAAAATAATTATGAGACTGATGATACATGTACTGTAAAAGGAATGTTCTTGTGCATTTTAATTTCACGAGCGCTAAGATTCACAAAATGAAAATGCACGCGCAAGTTCTTCTCTACAGTATATGCATTGAATGTCAGTGGCAATTTGTGAAAATTTCATGCCACAAATATATCATGTTTTACAGTATTTGATAGAGAGATTGTCACTTATTACCGTAGGCCGTATATTGCAGGCAAAGTGATTTGCAAATTCAAACTTGCCAAAAGCCCAAGTGGGTGACCTCACAAAGGAGGAAAAACGTAATGAGGAAAATCAATGTGATTGGCCAAAATTCTGCGGTATTGTAATTTATTCACTGAACAGATACTTGTAGTTTGTTTTTCCAAATTAAGTTCTGCTGAGAAAAGAGAGTTTATGTAGAAACTTTCATTGTCCGATTCTGCAATCACAAATAGTTTCATTCTTTTCTCTGATTCTGACAGAGACTAAACTTTCAGCAAGATGTAGCAGCAATTGTAGCAAGCTTGTGACATATAGGAAAAGTGCATGTTTCTCAAAGCAGATGTGACAATAAATTAATGAAGAAAGTCAGATTATTTCTCCCTCTTGTTTTCTTCTGTTGGTGTTTCAAATGGCAGTGATGAAGATGTTGCATAATGTGGCTTTTACCCAAGAAGATAAATGGTACTGTATAAGCTGTCATTTTTCGTGTACTGATATTTTCACGAATGAGCAGGTCACAGACATTTTTGTGAGATGTTGTTTTTGTGAATTGACGCCGAGACTATTCTGAGTACACTATCAGCCTAGTGCATAGTGACACTTTTGGGTGTTGTTAAATTTGTGGCTCAACAGTGATTCATGAAAATCGTGAAAATTAAACCCTTGTGAAACAACAGCTTGTATAGTACAATGTTCAGTGTGTATGGGTTAGTGTGTGTGTATATATGTGTGTGTGTCTGTGTGTGTGTGTGGGGGGGGGGGGGGAATTAAGCAATTATAATGTATAGGGATGGACCTTCTAATCTTGATGGTAAATATGCTGCCTGGTCTCAAATTATTGTCAACACCATGCAATTAAAGAAGCTGATAATTCGTTTTTATAACTTAGACCAATCCCCCCCCCCCATCCCAGTAGCTAAGATGTGTATAGAAATCCCATGTTGTGCCATAATTTTGATCCCTATTACGGCACAGCGACCTTTATTTGGGATTGTAACATTGCTACACCTCGCTACATTGTCTTTTTTGCACCATAGCTGCTAGTCATCCCCTCTGCTTTGAAGTGAACAAATCAAAAGCTAGTAAACTGTCTTGGCAATTTTGAGCTCATTCTATTGGTGCATAAAAGCATCAAGTGAAATGGAATCATTGAAAGATTTAGAACAAAACAGCGTCCTCAGTTTCAAACTAGCATCAGACCCAAAGCCACATAAAACAACCAAGACATTCGCAAGCACAGGTACAGCAAGACTACTCATTAGCACACAGTATTAATTCTTTAAATAAAAAGAAAAGATGTGGACACAACTGTCTGGTACATCATGAAGATGTGATGTTTTATAGTTTTATAGCACTTTGGAGAAGAGTTAAATTTATTTTGAAAGTAATGTACAGTATTTCCACAAACATTTTGGTAGAAAATTGTGTGTAATGGTGCTTTTCAAGATTTAATGTTCAGTTGTGGACATTTCTATTTAAAGATGCAAAATACTGTTGCTCAAAAAAATACTTCACTTCTGTATTATTTTGTGAATGAAAGCATTTCAACATTTGCATTCAGTCGAACCTTATTAACTCTTTATGTGCCATGTTCGCACGTCCTACTCAGTCAACGGCTTGCCAACTTCGCATATTCCGCTCAAACGCACAAACCCGCCCAAACCGATCGATAAATCACCAAATGCCACAGTAAATCACACGATTCTGTTCCTCTTGTCTATAGCTTGCATTTTATGTGGTGAATGACTAACAAGCAGTGTTTCATACTGGATTTGCATGCAAATTCTTAGTTTCTGTTACTGCTCTGTGTTCAAATGTCTCACATTTACACTAATGTGTCTACCGGGCATTTGAAAGAAAAGCAATCACTGATTTGTCATAGAACTTACATCAATGCAAAGCTTGGCATTTTCTCTAGAACTTTGCTAACTTCGTCTACAATTTAACAGAAATTCATAAATGTTATATTGCTTTGTAAACAAGACTGTTTTCTCAATGTATGACTACACTGGTGTCTCAGAATAACGTGGCACACGGGGTGTTTCCACCATGGCACATAAAAGAGTTAAAAGAGGTCAGAAATAACCAAACAGTCTTATAACAAAGTGATTTAGCAGGTCCTAACTTTGTATTTCATTGTTTACGTACCCTAGTGTAGTGAGAATTATGTTTTTTCGGTCCTCATTATTATACAAATGGTGAATGGTCACAAGTGCGATGGTACAGGATTTATCACGAGGTGAAAGATAGAGTTACTCTATTCAACGAGGCAAATTCCCATTAAGGTTTTGAGAATGTTTTTCAAAGCCTTATCATTAATCTGGGGCCTCAGGACTACTCCACAGTAGGGCACAGATGGCATAGTGTGTACAAAGTGAGGACTGTACCATCTATAGAATTTGGGGGAGATTGGCGGGGATGCAAAAAAAAAGAAAAAAGGGTGTATACAATGTATATTGGACATGCATAGAAAGCAGGTCATGGGGGAATTTAGGTATACATCTTGTATGGTTTTTATTTTTCTAAAAAAGAGTTGTATTTTCTCATTAACATACCGAATTTATTGGTGTAAGATGCATTTTGTATTCTTGTCAGCTCAATTCTGCATTGAGCCCATATTAATGGATAATTTTTCAAAAAGGGCAATATTTGCATTTTTTTTTCCTAAATATTTTCATGCTTTTTATCAAAATTCCCACAACTATCATTTATTCAACAGTTCCTCTTATGGCTGGATATGGCATATATAATATATATATATATATTCATCCAGCTTTAGGGAGACATATGTTCACAATTACTGCAAGGAGACACATGACCTTGGGGAGACTTTTGTGTCTAAATGTTTTCAACAATATTACAGTAGACATGTATATCCCATTCAATTGCATGCTTTGTACTGCCAACTTTGCTTATTTACCCATATTATGTCTCCTTGAAGATGGATCCATATATACTTATATATATATATATATATAAACGAGTATATGAATATATATATATATATATATATATATAGCTAGCAATAATGTCGTAATAGAGGAATGCATTAAATGCCAATTGCCTTGATTTTAATACAAAATCTGAATTTTCGGGGGCCTCCTCCTTTGTCAGGGATGACGGGTGGTAGTTTTTCCCGACGAAGGAGGAGGCCCCCGAAAATTCAGATTTTAAATTAAAATCAAGGCAATTGGCATTTAATGCATTCCTCTATTGTGACATTACTGTGCTATTTCTAGTACTGCCAATATGCGGAGCAAATACAATGTTTTATATATATATATATATATATATATATATATATATATATACACAAATACATACACATATATAGATTACATGTATATACTTAGTTATGCAGACACACACATGTGTACACATTAATTATTTTGCATAATGTGCAAGCAATATATACTTTGGCACTCTTCATTAGTTTTGATTCTGTGCGTCTTTCATCAAACATTCAATTATCTGCAAATGACAAGATTTACCACACTTGATTTTCCCACACATATTTGTATTATAAAAGCCTTTTGGAAATGATGAACTAGCATGGTGATACATGTATCATTTCATAGAGAGGATGATGTGACTGTGTGGTAGTTTCCAAAACTTTTCTTTTGCCCATTTCTCCTTAAAGTGATTATAAAAAAAAAAAAATACGACTATTTTCAAAAAGTGAGTCATTACAATGTCGAATAATGTCCTTCTCAACCAGGTTTTGAATATGATTTGATTATGTAAAAAATGTCATATAATTTCTCATTCATTCAATACAGACATCAAAGACCAAAGGGTTATCTTTGCCTCTCTTTGTCCTAACATATCTTTGTCTTTGTAGACTCATCTGCAACGGTACACATAACAAACTCACATATCAAAGCTGTATATAGCCTACTACTACATTCAATAAGAGACACATCACACACAAGTCATGGCACAGCTAAAGTATGTGGTTGTAAATTTCAGAAATGCAACAGTAGCAGTGTTTATTTCACACATGCATGAAGAAGCTATTCTAATTGGTACATGAATAAATTCAGCATTATGAAACAAGCTTGTATTACCTAAACAACTTGCCAAGTTAAAAACAATGTGCATGAAAAACTAGGGTCATTATTTCAGTCAGTACAGAGACAAAAATAAGCAGCCATTACAACAGTCTCAATTACTGATTTACAACTGAGTACAGAATAAGATGTGGCTCTATTTCAGCCAAAAAACAGTCTATAGCACCCATATAAACTGTATGAGCATAATGTAAGACTAGCAAGGTATGTGACAATAGTGGTATAGTAGTTGTTTACTATCCTCGCTTAACAGCACTCTAGTCAGCCAATGAGCCTTAAAGGACATAAAATAATTCAGTCTTAAAGTGCATGAAATTTTCACACTTGTAGAATATAAACTATAACTACATAGAAAGTATCAAGATACATATGGGCAATTCCGCAGTTAGGTGGACATGACATGGATAAAAGAAATGTGCCTCTTTATCTTACCCTTTGATCTAGGTATCAACTAATGCCATGGATGTTCACCAATCATTAGGGTCTTTCAAATTCAGTAGATTTTATTTTTCGTATTTATTGATTTTGCGAGATCTAAAACCATCATTTAAAATGTACATGTGGGACTGGGGACGCTGAAATTCACTTAAATGCAAATTACAGTGGGTTCCTTTGAAATTTTTTCCTCAAAGTTTTGCTAAAGGGTAAAAGATGAATACATTTAAATACTCCAGAAGTCATGTGACATTTTGTCAATTACAAAAGGGTGAAATTACCTGCGGAATTACTCCGGACAAATGTAACGTTACTAACCGTAACGTTACTAACCATGCTTTTGGGGGTCTAGCTAAAAAATTCTCGGTCGAACTGCTAAAAGAATTTGCATGAACATTTGTCATGATGCAATAATTGAAATTAATGCAACACTTTGTTTGAAGTAACTTGAATTTTTGCACACTTTTTGTTACAAGACATTGATTTTTTTGTCATGTCCTTTTTTCGTAACGTTACTAACCAGCCCTTTAAGTTGCTATAGCAATTCTAATATTTCTTGGATTGTGTTTATTTTTTTCTGTATCATAAACCTGGGAAGGATGAACATGTTTTTGACATAATTTTGACTTGAAATGAATAAATGGTAATTTAGTGGTAAAAACAAATATCTTAATTTGTTCAAATGTACCGTTACTAACCGCGGAATTGCCCATATACACAAAAATATATTTACATTTTTTCATTCATTTCAATTTATTTTCATATTTCTCACATATATCACAATAAAGTATATAAATACGAAAATTATACAAAACATAATTCAGATGAGACTTCATCAGAATGTACAGAAGTTTGATTTGGTATAAACACGAGGTCTGTATGCATGCGAATTACACTGTGGTCATAATGCGAAAAAAATATGATGGGGCCTGCGTAAAAGCATTAGCTTGTACAGCCGCAGGTCCCGTGAGTAATCAGATTAGGGGAAGTTTAAAGTACGGATGTTTTTTAAGACCAACTATATCTGGGGAAACCGATTAAAACAAACAAAACAAAAAATCCAATTAAATATATGACACTAAATAAAAATACAGAAAAACATGTACATGTACATGTTGGCTTGAATTCACAAAGGTTGTGCAATTACCATGGTTTAAACCATGGACAATTTGTATGGAGCGGCAAGTGTCACATTGCCTATTTCTTTATGAGATCAGTCATTCATCGATGAAATGACCATTTTGTTGACGCAATATTCATTTTGTTAACGTAAATGATATCGTCAATGAAATGTCATTTTGTTGTGAAATGATCATTTTGTCAACAAAATAACTGATTTCGTAATGACATGTTTCAGGGATGGATCCAGGAATTCTGTAAAGGAGAGTTGCATTTACAAAATTAAATGGGAAGGGGGGGGGGGGGGGGGAGAGCACCCCTCTGTGGATCTGCTATGTTGCGGGTTGCGTTGTTGACACTAAATGCATGGCTGATGCCACATTTTAAAGGTAGGGTTGGGGTGGGCATTTAGATTTCTGGTTCCGACCGAGCCAGTATGAGCAAGCGAACGGGGGAGGGTCTAGCTTGGAGGGGGAGTGTCCCACCTCCGAGACCATGGAGATTTGTTGTTCTGGGATATGAAATAAAATGTGCATACTTTATAAGTTTGTAAACTTTTTTTTTGTTTTAATGCAGCCCCCCCCCCCCGTGACACTCATATGATATGTATACACATGTTGACAGAACAATAGCATATAAAAGACATGTACAAAATCACAATCACTTTATGATTTCATAAGTTCTAGATAGTGAAACAATGAATGTAATTCACCCAATGATAAAAGATAGAAGGAAAATATCACACCATAAAAGGAATTTGCCTCTGCATAATCAGCACAATGACTAATATTCACACCATGGTGGTTATCCTTTACGGCATGGCAATATTTGAAGAGTTTGTTCGTAAAAACCAATAAGTCCATTTTTTAAGATTTTGAAGTACTGTCTCTGTCATAAAGTACAAAAAAATACCTTTTAAATGATGTATTGATCACTACATATAAAAGTTCATTTTGGAAGTTATGGTCGAAAGAAGCAAAATTTTCTTATATTCTCTTTATTTTTCTTGACTTTTAATTGCAAATATCTCCATTTGGCAAATATGGACTTTTTGGTTTTTGGGAACACACTCTTTTGTTTGTTTTCTAACAGTATGATGATTTTCACAAAGTTTCTATTGCTTTTTCCCTTCAATTGAACAACATTACAACTATTAAAAAAGACAAGAGACCCGCGGGTCTAGCGCTCACCTGAGAATCACAAGTTCACCTTTCACACAGTCACTAATCTTAATTATTTACAGCTCTACCAAAATTTGACTAGGCATTCTCAAGTAGAAGATGAAAATGTAAAATAAGGACCCCCTTTTTTAAGATTCCAAAATTTGGGGGGGATTGAGGGCCCCCCTGGGGCCCCCGGGGTTGGGTATGGTGCCCATTTCAACCCCAGGGATAGAGTGCTACTACCTGCCAAGTTTGGTGAAAATTGGTCATGTGATTCTCATGGTGCCCATTTTAACAAACTGAGATCCTACACCCCTAGGGATGCTACCTGCCAAGTTTGGTGAAAATTGTTCATGCGGTTTTCAAGAAGAAGATGAAAATGTAACAAGTTAACGCACGACGCACGACGGACGCCAGACAAAGGACGACGCACGCCGGACGAAGAACGATCGCAATAGCTCATTTGAGCCTTCAGCTCAGCTGAGCTAAAAACCATATCCATATCAATGTCAGATAGTATCTTTCTCTACTGACATTTGAATAATCCCTGATTATAAAGTAATGGTGCAATACCTGATTATAAAGTAATGGTGTAATCTATAATCATTTATCAATTCAACACCAAGATCCGAGACGAGATGGGCTATCTTTGCCTCTCTTTGTTGCAATATATCTTTGCCTTTGTAGACACATCTGCAATGGTCCATGAACAATGTACCGTAACAAACTCACATAAAACAAGTATGGATTTGTTAAAGAAAAGAATCATGAATACCCATTGAATAATATTGAGCATAACCATATATCTTTTTTCCACTATTGTATATGCTGTTACATTCGCGTACAGATATTTTCGTGAGATGTTGTTTTCGCAAATTGACACCAACGCTATCTTACACACGTCATCTTACACACGTCGTTGTCATCAGGCGTAGTTCCTAAGCACTTCAAAAGGTCGCTCATACTGCCCTTTCTAAAGAAACCCAGCTTAGACCGTAATGATTTGAATAATTTTCGCCCCATTGCTAATCTGTCTTTTCTTGGTAAAGTTCTTGAGAAAGTGGTTGCTCGCCAACTTAGAGATCATCTTGATGAACACCAGCTGTTTCCTAGTAATCAGTCTGCCTACAGGCACTTCCACTCCACTGAAACCGCCTTATTGAAGGTACTCAATGACCTCCTCTTAGCAGTAGACAAAGGCCATGAAGTTGCTCTTCTGCTTTTAGATTAGGCCCAAAAAAAAAAGTGTTTGTTTGCCCTTAATTGTCAAAACCCAAGAGGGTCGGTAGGTCGGTTTTTTTTTTTTTTTTATTACAGGGTACCCTTTTTTCCATGTCAATGCACTCAAAACTCCAAGAGATTCATTCAAATTTACGTCTTGCCAGGGCCCGGTACGCGAGGCAGAAACGCTCACTGACAAACACTTATAACGTTCATCTTTGTTAAATTTTGCAAACAGCTCCAAAAAAGTACCTTCCAGTGAGATGCTGGCAACTGAACTCCAAACAGTTTTGGTGCCATGACAGCTGGTAACGGATGCTGCAAAAGTAGCCATCTTGTGAAGGGCTGCACACTAACCCATTTTTTCTGCCGGTCCGACCTGTCTCTGTCGGACCGGTAAATGCCCCGTTTACCATTTTTACAGGTCCGAACAGAAAATTTACCGGTCAACAACGACAACATAAAAAAACATTAAATGACTTGCAAACTTATTTCCTTGTTTTTGGTAAAAAATGGTAATGAACAAAATCAGATTGTATCAAATGCGTTTGTGACTTTTTCTAAACATCAGCGCACGAACTTGCTGCGTAACCTGCTCTTGGTGGTCAGTTGGATTGCGATGATTTAATGAATTATTTTAGCTGTGATATTTTCTGATGCACGCGATACAAGAGGTTCTTTATTTTTCTCCCGATAATCTCTTCGCATTTGTGCATGCGTTCTTGAAAGGTACACGACATGCAGGGCCGAATTCACAACCCTTTTTGCGCCCATTTCCACCTCAAATATAAGCAGGATTGTGACGATTTCATAAATTACTTCGGCTGTAATATTTTACGATGCACGCGCCAAAAGGGGTTGAAAATGCGTCCTTTATTTTTTCCCGATAAACTCTCCGAATTTCGTAAGTGCGTTCTTAAAAGATGTACCACACGGCCGCATTCATGATACTTTTTTGCGCCTATTTCTACCTCAAATGTCAGCGGGATTGTGACGATTTCATAAATACTTCGGATGTAATCTTTTGTGATGCACGCACCAGCTAGAATGGTTGAAAATGCGTTCTTTATTTTTCTCCCCATAATATCTTCGCATTCCGTAAATGCGTTCTTAAAAGATATTAGACACGGCCAAAAATCATGATTCTTTTTGCGCCTATTGTTTCCTCAAACTTCAACGGGATTGCGATGATTTTATGAATTATTATTCGGCTGTAATCTTTATGATGCACGGGCCAAAAGGGGTTGAAAATGTGTCCTGTATTTTTCTCCCTATAATCTCTTCGCATTTCGTACATGCGTATACGACACGGCCGAATTTACGATCCTTTTAGCGCCTATTTCTACATCAAATATCAGCGGGATTGCGATATTTCGTCAATTATTTTGGCTGTAATCTTTTGTGATACATGCACCAGAAGGGTTGAAAATGCGTTCTTTATTTTTCTCCCGATAATCTCTTCGCATTTGTGCATGCGTTTTCAAAACTATACACTGCATGCAGGGCCGAATTCGAGATTCTTTTTGCGCCTATTATTGTTTACTCAAATTTCAACGGGATTGCGAAATTTTCATGAATTACTACTCGGCTGTAATCTATATGATGCAAGCGCCAAAAGGGGATGAAAATGTGTCCTTTCCGCGTTCTTAAAAGGTATGCGACACGGCCAAATTCACGTTCCTTTTTGCGCCTATTTCTACCTCAAATATCAGCCGGTTTGTGGCGATTTCATTAATTACTTCGGATGTAATACACGCACCAGAAGGGTAAAAATGTGTTTTTTTTATTTTTCTCCCAATAATCTCGTCGCATTTGTGCGTGCGTTTTGATAACCAACACGGCATGCAGGACTGAATTCAAGATCCCTTTTGCGCCTATTATTTCCTCAAATTTCAACGGGATTGCGTTGATTTCATGAATTTTTATTCGGCTATAATCTTTTATGATGCACGTACCAAATGTGTCCTTTATTTTTTTTTTTCTCCTCTGTAATCTCTTCGCATTTCGTACATGAGCTTTTGAAAGGTGTACGACGCGGCCGGCCGAATTTATGATCCTTTTTGAGACGATTTCTACCTCAAATATGTAAGCGGGACTGCGATGATTTAAGGATTTTTTTTTTCTTCCTAGTATTATCTCTTCACATTTTGTGCATACGTTCTTAAAAAGTACTAGGAAGGGCCGATTTCGTGATCCTTTTTGCGCCCATCTTCATTGTGAGATCATTCTGAACGAATGAAAATATTCATTTGTGAAATGACTGTGTAAAATGAAACTGAACGCAATCAGATCCATTTACTGTATCGCTGAATATCGAATATGTTTTTACTTTTCTAAAAATCGACACAAGTAAATTAGTTCTAACATGTCAACTGCCACGCTGCTGGGAAGCCGGGATCGGATCGTGAGTAAAATGACCCAGAAATGCGTGCGCTTCTAGTTATTCTATCAATGCTTCTTGTCTGGCATGACCACCGATCGCAAGCAAACGAAAAGCAGTTACACTGTACATGCTTTGCATTGCATGGCATGGCAGTGCGTGAGCAGCGCCAATGCGCAAGCTAGCGCGAATGTCGCCAGTGTGCAGCCCTGTACTAAGTGCATAATAATACATTGTACATGCATTGATTGGATTTCGTGCGCGTGCACGCATGTGAGCCAAAAAGGTAGCTACATTGTAGCATGCAATGCATGCTATAAAACGTAGCCTGTGGACCGACGCGGCCCGACCACAATTACGACGGGTCGATCAGATGAAAAAAAAAAAAAAAAAAACATTTTTAAACTTTTTTTATTCTTTCTCTAGCTTAAAATGGATAATTTTGGGTTTAAAACCATTCACAAATTTGTAGAAGATGAAATTTGTGGAAAAAAATAAACTTGAAAGAGCAAAAAAAAAAAAACGCGACCCGAAATTTCCGTGATTTTCGGTCGGTCGCGAAGGGCAAACAAACCATTTTTTTTTTTTGGCCTTATTCTGCTGCGTTTGATACTATCAATCATGAAATTCTCCTTAACAGATTGGAGACTAATTTTGGTCTAACGGGAACAGTCTTGAGATGGATTGCATCTTACTTACACGACCGCCACCAGATGGTTACTGTGAACGGTGCATTTTCTCAGTCGTTCCCTCTTAGACATGGTGTCCCCCAGGGGTCTGTGGTTGGTCCTTTACTATTTCTTCTATACACAGCCCCTCTGTCTTCAGTAATCAACTCTCATAACGATATTTTACATGTTATGTATGCCGACGATACTCAAATCTACATAATCATACAACCAAATACCCAAGTCGAAGCACTCTGCAAACTTAGTAGATGCGTTGATGATATCAAGCAATGGTCTCACGATAATTATTTGAAATTGAATTGTGTTAAATCGGAATTTCTATATGTTCATTCTCAGTTCAGGCGGGGTAGCTCTCTAACAGAATTTTCCTTTGAAGATAGTACTATCCCCATCTCTCAGTCCGTCAGAGATCTCGGAGTTATTGTAGATAAGCATCTGAACTTTCAACAACATATTAAGAATTCATGTCGTTCTGCCGCTTGGGGTATTTGTAAAATTGGTAAAATACGTAAATTATTGGATCAGTCTTCCACGGAACGTCTCATTCACGCATTTGTTTCCTCTCATCTTGACTACTGCAATTCCCTTCTTGTTGGTCTCCCTGCTTCAAGTACTGCGCCACTTCAAAGAATTCAAAATACAGCTGCTAGGCTTGTGACCCTTACAAAAAGATCTGACCACATTACTCCAGTTCTCCAATCCCTCCACTGGCTCCCCATCCATCAACGTATCACTTTTAAAATCCTCCTTATTGTTTACAAGATATGTAATAATCTTGCCCCATCTTATCTTAAAGATTTAATTTCCTTCCGCTCCTCCACTTCAACCCGTTCTCTTCGTTCTTCCTCCGCTCTCCAATTATCACGTGGTCCCCGCACCTGTACACGTTATGGTGATAGGGCCTTTTCAGTTATTTCCCCACTTCTTTGGAATGAACTCCCTTTTTATATTCGTAACGCTGAAAATGTTGATAGGTTTAAGTCATTGTTGAAAACTCATCTGTTTACACAACCTTAATTTTGCTGTTGTTGTTGTTGCTGTCGTTATCATAATATGTACATAATGCTGTATTTTGTTTTTACGTTATATATATTATTTTTTCCCCGATTTGATGCGCTTAGAAACATCAGTATTAAGCGCTATATAAATGTTATTCATTATCATTATCATTGTTAACCTAGTGCATGTCAACATTTACGCGTGTTGTTAAATTTGCGATCCAACTCGGGTTCGCGAAATTCGCGACAATTAAATCCTCGCGAAAGTAACTGCTTATACAGTATCATTATCTTATTACACTGTATAATTTAACTGTATATGACATCACATTCTTCATCCAAACCTTACAATCTGATCAAAGTGAGTGTCAGACACTACTATCCATACTCTCTAATAATAACACTTTCTACGGGTACAATGTACAGTAATGTGGTAGATAAAATGTTATGGTATCATCTGTCATGTGTGATGCAAATTCTCAAAATCCTGTTTGTATGATTTTCATTAAAAAACTGGTGTTACCATGGGAATTGTTTGACACTGATAAAAGATATACAGTAGACCTCGCCTAAGTCGACATCGCATAAGTCGACAACTCGCTTAAGTCGACACAATAAAAAAGTCCCGATTTTTGCCTTTGTTATTCCTTGAAAATTTCCTCGTCTTAGTCGACATTTATAAGTCGACAACTCGCGTAAGTCGACCTGATTTTTCAATGCCAACTGAGCTGAAATACGTGTTAATTCCCTCGTCTAAGTCGACATAATTTTTCGCTCAAAATCTTATTGCCATTCTCTGAAAAAGAATTGTTTTCCCGCTCCGATTCGCTGCGTTTCTACTCGGTAATTCGCTAGTGTACGGCACGGTAGCGTTCGCGCCATGCGTCCATTGTCTTGTATGCCAGAATATAGAAAGGACATACACTCATTTACACTGGAGCATTACATGTAGTACCCAAGACAGTTCACTTTACCCCTTTTCTCCCTCTCGTTTTTCTCAAAACGCACAAATTTGTACACTTATATGTCCCAGCATTAGGTATTCATTATCCGAACTTGAAATAGGTGTTTTTGTAAATCCGAATATTCTAATGTTGATTATTCCGAAGCGGTATTAAAACCAGGGCCCTTTCTTAAAAGATTTATTACAATGCAACTAATAATGCAACTCAAAAAATCAAATGCAGGTGTATCAAATCACACGCAACTTTGCATTTAAACGCAAGTGCGTTGCTGAAAAGACTTGCGTTTGATAATCATGTGAAACTTGAAAATAATTGTTACGAACCTGAAACACAATTGCGTTTAAACGCAACTCTAAAAATCAAATGCAAGTCCATCAAATCACACGCAACGATGTATTTAAACGCAAGAGCGTTGCAGAGAAGACTTGCGGTTTTTGTACGGAACTATATAGAAACTGCGTTTAAATGAATCTCTATACATCTACGGAAGAGACTTGCATTACTTTTTTCATTTCGTAAGCAAAATTAAAAATTAAACGCAACTCTGAAAATCAAATGCAAGTCCATCAAATCGCGCGGAACGCTGAAAGACTTGCGTTTGATAATCATACAAAACTAGAAAATTGTAGGGAACTTTTTTAAAACTCAGTTGCGTTTAAACGCAACTCTAAAAATCAAATGCAAGTCCATCATATCACACGTAACGCTGTATTTAAGCGCAAGTGCGTTGCAGAGAAGACTTGCGGTTTTTGTACGAAACTATAAGAAACTGTGTTTAAACGCATCTCTAAACATCTACGGAAGTGTGCTATTGTTTAAAAGACTTATCGTAAGCAAAATTAAAAATTAAACGCAATTCTGAAAATCAAATACAAGTCCATCAAATCACACGGAACGCTGAAAAGACTTGCGTTTGATAATAACACAAAACTAGAAAATTGTATGAAATTTAAACTCAATTGCGTTTAAACGCAAATCTAAAAATCAAATGCAAGTCCGTCAAATCACAAGCAACGCTGTTTTTAAAACGCGAGAGCGTTGCAGAAAAGACTTGCGGTTCTTGTCCGAAACTAGAAACTGCGTTTAAACGCATAAAAATGTACGGAAGTGCGTTATTGTTGAAAAGGCTCGCATTATTTTTTATTTCGTAACGGAACTTTCGCCGTGACCGAACTTAGTCAGCACTTGCAGGGGAAAGACATCGCAACATTACACGTTTCAAACTACCGAAATGCACGCTGCTTCACAAAATGTCAATGAAAAAAATGATAACGAATTATTGTTAAAGTTCGCTATGCCGAAGTTTTAAATCTCAGTCCAAAGTTAAATTAGTCCGACAATGGTAAGAGGTTTGGTTTTACGAAGTTTATAGTAGTCCGAAAGATGTCGTTTTCGGATGAACAAACTTTTCTTCTTCTTTTTATTTCAGACAGGCCTGCACCGTACAAAGCGGTAATGTTGCGAATCGGAGCGCGAGAACAATTCATTTTCAGAGTATGGCGATACAAATTTAAGCAGAACAAATATGGCGACTTATAGGGAAGGAAAATCACACATATTTCAACTCAGTCGGCACTGAAAATAATCTCGACAGAATCATGCGAAATCACACGCATATCTTCCTAGCAACGCACTTGAATTTAAATCGCAAAGTTTAATGCAATTTTGGGGAATTTGCCTTTGATATTTCAAATCAAGTTTAAAACGTTAAGTGTCTAGAAACGGGCCTAGGTTTCCGATCCCGCTCTCTCAAAATCTCTCTAGAGATTTGGGAATTGTGCGTTGCCGTTACTTACCCGCGCAAGATTTATGCATGAACTAAAACATTATTGTTGCTCATGTCAGTAGGCATGCTTTGGCGGCAAAAGGAGTGAGATATGGGTAGCGATCCGAATCGTGATCCAAGTCTTACTCTGTACAGGGGAAATTAATTTTCATTTATAAGTCGACAAAATGTCGACTTACGCGTAAGTCGACATTCGCGTAAGTCGACGTGTTTTGCTCAGTCCCGATTATGTCGACTTACGCGAGGTTGACTGTAACTGCACAACTACATACCAGTATTATCGCAGTCACATGTGCCAAATTTCAGTCAAATGTTAAATAGAAATGTCGCTAAGGCATCTGGCATGCCTCATTCTGCCATGATATGCATGCTTCTCCTAATAAGCCTATATAGTATGTCTTGACAATGTGTAATGAGAGTTTTACATCTTTATACAAATTGCCCCCCCCCCCCCCCTTTTCCTGGGGGGGGGGGGGGAGCACCGATGGATCAGCCATAAACAAGCTTAACTGCAGTCATCAGTGTACTTACTCATAATATCTACTTAGCCCTATCACATCTGAGTCTAGAGAAATAGAATTTTAACATACAGGGGGTATTGGACCCCTGGGCCTCTGCTTCGGATCCAGTTGAAACAAATTGAGATCCTATCCCCCTAGGGATGCTACCTGCCAAGTTCGGTTAAATCCATCATGGGGTTTTCAAGAAGAAGATGAAAAGTAACAATGTAAAAAGTTTACGCACAACACACAGCCAACAACTTGTGACGGATGAAGCACGCTGGGCATGGGATGCCAGATTGTGAATAATCACAATAGATCACCTGAGCCTTTGATTCAGGTGAACTAATGAGTACCGATGTTCAGATATTCATTGGTATCAAATTCAAATTGTTGCACTTCAAAATTTTGACCATGATCTGACATACGTGCCGGCCGCCATTCAATCAAAATGAATTTTGGAGTTGTTCAATGACCTACAGTATATAAAATGTAGTGCACATAATCCATGACTCATACTTAGACTTAGGTAAGGTGCTTAGATTTAGCTCAGGTGAACTAATAATGAGTACTATTGTTCAGATTATCACTGGTATCAAATTGTTGCACTTCAAAAATTTGACCATGATCTGACATCCATTCAATCAAAATGAATTTTGGAGTTGTTCCATGACCTCCAGTACCGGTATACAAAATGTATTGCACATAATCCACGACTCACACTTAATATAGATTTAGGCACTACATAAACTGGAAATATAATTTGCATTTCTTAAAGACAAAATACACAAAAGAAAGCATTTTTCAATGCTTCCTTTGTGGACATGTAGTGTTGTAATTCAAACAAGGTGACACTGAAGTCTACACATCTGTGACTACACATACAACCAGTTCATCATCGGCATGAAAAGAAGAGTGACCTTTTTTTTTTTTCATTTTCAGCATACGAGTAGTACTGGAACTTACAGTTCGACCTCGATTATCCGGCCATGTCGGGACCAGCGCTCATCCGGATAAGCGAATTGGCCATATATGGGAGACACGATGTTAATGTATATAGCTGCCATCCAAGCTGCCATCCCAGTGCACTGGCAGCTAGGCAGGTAGCGTACCCCGCAACAGTGGTGTAATCTATGCTAGCCTGCGTATCCATGTTCTTATAATGAATTTGTAGATCATGACTGCTTACTTTTACGATGATAATGTGGTGTGAATTTATGCTGGTTCTGTAGGGAATATTGTAGGTAAATCATGAAAGTTTTGTAGAAATTTTAATTGAGTTTAAAGTCACTTTTTTTCCTCAATTTTTGAATGAAAAAAAGTCCTTCATTGCGTGAACACGTCTGGATAATAGAGATTTCTGGATAAAAGGAGGCCAGATAATCGAGGTCGAACTGTACATGTATATACAAAATTGTATGTGATTCGGTCATAACCGACACTCTTTTTTTTTTCTTCTTTTTTTTTTTTTTTGGGGGGGGGGGTTTATGTTTTTTTTTGTTAGAAAATAAAATACTTTATGGATACTGTAAACCAAATATGAGCCTTACTTGCATCACTATCAATTATTATTCAAAATGAATGGGTCTAGATTGTATTTTACATTTGAAGTACATTTAAAGTAAAAAAGAGTCAAAAGGGGCCTGAGCTCCTACCCGCTCCTTTTCTTTTCTTTTCCATTGTTCTGTGTCCCTAGCCTGTCCCTGTCTGTTCTTGTTGTGTGAAGTCCTTATATGTGATTGTTTTCCCTGCCTGTTTGTCATTTTGCCTCTGACGAAGATTCTGCTAGGATCGAAAGCTGAGGCCCCTTTTGACTCTATTTTACTCCATTGGCTCGCCACTATTGGATAAGCAGTTTACAGTATTCTTTTTTTTTTTGCTACACTTAAAGTAAAAAATATATACCTCAAGTAGATACAGTACATATTGCACAACTAGGTAAGTACTCTGGAGAGTGCAGACCTCTGCCAAGCAGATCATTTCCACCAACACAAGAATGCTGAAAATTGTCCAACTTCCAATATAGAGAAGTCTTGCGTTCACCTCATCAGCTTCCACCTGCGTGATATGCCTAACACAGAGCATGCACTTTAGTGTACATATGGAAACCTCATATACTCGCATCTTAAACTCCTAAGATCATTGACCCTATTGGCCAAAAGATATAAGAAACTCCATCACAAATTCATAAAAATCACAACCAAAATTTAATCAACTGCTACTTCTGCCATTATCAACTCTTTGGATCAACTCTTTTAATTCTTTTACCAACAGACAAACCGACGCACACCAAAACATAATAACATCCTTGGCAGAGGTAATAAGGCCAGAGACTCCAACCCCCAACACCTTCTGATCTGGAGATTCTCCCGCCTGAAACCCATAGCAAACTGGAGACTCCAACTTGATGTGCGCAAATGGTAAAGCGCACATCACGAGCGCAAAAGTCCCTTACGGCTGGGGTCCTGCTTTAGGATTCTAGATGCTCTCTCATTCTATCTCAGGCTTTTTTCAACTTATGAACTAAGTAGATAATTCAATAACTCATGTCATATATTTTGGTTTGATACAACTTCATATCATAATCATTATGAAGACAGATGTTATAGATCTAATGATGCTTGACCTTAGCTTGAATCCCCTTGGATTCAACAAAATGTAATTCCAGGTTTTAAAAAAGGTGTTTCGGCGGGAGAAATTAAATCTCAAGAGGGCGAACGGGAGATTTCACTAAAATTGACTTTTGGCGGAAGATCTCCTGTCAAAAGCGGGAGAGTTGGAGTCTCTGTAAGGCATCAGTGGTTGAGGAAACAAGAGACTCGGGGGTCTCCTGCTGACCTGAGTATCTCAAGTTCACCTTTCATGCAGTCACTAATCTAAATTACACACAGCTCTACCAGAGACTCCAACTCTCCCAGCTCTCCAAAATCTACTGTTCTCCCGCTTGAAATTTAATTTCTCCAGCCCTGGACCTGTGTCTTTGTCTTAGGATGTATTCTCTCCCATTCAAACAATTTTTTGTTCTATAAAATGATATGAAGTTTTATTAAGCCAAAATATGTGATTTTTAGTACCATCGTATATTGAAAAATAAGCCTGGGCATGGTACATACAATAAGCCGTGGTACCTAATAAAAATCAGCCATTTTGTTGAATTATTAATTTTTTCTAAAAAGGTTGTACCGGCCTGGGTTGCCAAAAACTAGAATTTATTTTGATGCTGGAGCTAGCACATACTAGGCACTGCACTGCACTGCACGCTATTGCTAGCACAGCGTACGTGCCATGCATGCGTAGTATAAACATGCAGTGGCATGGGAATGACTATGTACACGCACACACAGTGCATACATTTCTCTGCGGCTGTCGAGTGGACGTGATGAGGTGGGCTACACAACGTGGTACCCCGGGGTACTACGGTACCCCGGGGTAACGCGTGATGTATCACATTTCACATTTTTGTTGTTACCCAATGAATAATTTATTAGAGCATTATTCCACACATTTCTTAGGCATACATGTACATTTTGGAGCAAAATTTGACAGTTCTGCAGGCATTATGAGAACTATACACATGAATGTTTTCAGCACTTTTCCAGAATTGCAGCACATCACAATTCACTATCATATCACCATCTAGGTGGAGAAGCTGAGATGTGCATGGTCATCTTGCTGCCACTTCTCACTTAGCCCTATAGTCTCATGCCACCACCAGTAGTGTCTGAGCTTCAGTTGACAGAGACTCAAAAGTGCCCTCCTCACAGATTTTGAAGGACACTTGATGAAAGACAGTTAAGAGACAGCTTCTCCCTTCCGAACACTGGTGTATGCTGTAGATGCAAAGACAAAAAGAAAAAAAGAGAAAAAAAAAAGAGAAGAGTTGTATTTACACATTAATGTTTAATATCCAAATAGAAAAACCTGTGCTTGATGGAATATGTTCCTATTATCATTTGTATAAGGGTATTTCAGAATCTTGGAGGAAAAATGGTGACATGGATGCATCCAACTTGGTTAACAGGTTGAAGATCCAAAACAGTAACTCAGATGTGCAAGTGCTGACAATTGAGATGGACCTACTTGTATCAAGCTTTCCCCTAAATAATATCATTAGTACCAGTACATTTCAAAATCAAACATTCAATATAGCATCATCAGCATACAAAGAAACTCCAGAGCAATGTTACAGCAGCTATTTCACTGACACTAATATATCACATTACTGTGATAGCTGCACACATTAAAGGGATGGTATAGTTTTTTTTTCTTTCTTTCTTTTTCAGCTTTATTATACAGTAATGATCTCTATGTAGGTACAAGCACAGGAGAAGCGTCTGAAGTGGTGTAGACCATTACCCACGAGCGTACCAAACTTCAATACACATATACCTTTGCTGACTGGTGCTATTCATATGATTTTCGAATGCAACCTGGTGGTCAGCAAATAAATTGGGCCATCCATGAATCCTGACACTACCGGGTCTCTTGAGGGTGGATGAGGTAATTTGATGTCATTTAATTGGCAAAATCCTTTTGTACTGACAGAATTGCATGACTGTGAAAACAGTGATTTTCAATCATGTTCAGGTATTTTTGGAAATTAAGTAACAAATATTTTCGTGAGACATTGTTTTCAAAATCTGACATCGATTGATGTCAATTTATTGGTAAAAATCCTTTTGTATTGACAGAATCTCATTACAGTAAAGAACTGTTATTTTCGTGTTCAGATATTTTCGCAAATGAAGTCACAGACTTTTTTGGAACATGTACGTTGTTTTCACAATTTGACACTAATGCTGTCATTCATTCTGCCACTTTACTGTACATGACAAAATTTGTCTATGTTTTTAGCAATTATCTCTGGCTGAACAGTGATTTGCCAATTTCGCGAAAATGAAACCATCCTAAAATTTAGCTTTCAGTATATGTATTCCCCAAATAACTGATCACAACATCAGTTATGCTCTTGACATGTGTTAAAAAATCCACATCAGGAAAATCCTCGTGCAATAATGATCTTTTTTCCCAGTCCTAGGGCCTATAATACGTGTACATGTTAATCTAAAAGCAGTTTACTGGACATGTATGTGGTGTTTCCTTTCAGAAGAGAGCTGATTTGGAAAGCATATACTGCAACAACATCTACATCATCCCTGATCTAGCCAGTATTATATCAAAACAGGAAATGTCGCTATGGCAACTAGTATGCCTCTGCTTTACAACATTTTTCTCCTAAAGGGCTAAAGTAAATCTTGCTAATTATTGTGGCATTACCACAGTATATAAAAAGGAAATGTAAAGAGAAGTCTACATAGTTAATTTTTCTTACATAATGAAAGAGTATTTGACTTACCTCTATCAGAAAACAAGGGGAATGATATTACCCTTGAGAGTCCAATGAAATACAAACGTTGACTTGTATTGATTTATATACCTGATCATTACTAATGTGGCCAAAAGTTATGACCCATAATAGAAACACACCATAAGGACTTAACATTGGGCTCTAAAAGTTTGTTGACCCCTGCTTGTGACCTTTGACCTTGTGGTGACCATCCACTCCCCAAGGGACATCTACCATCCAAGTTTGGTCACAAATGGAGTAATGAATCAAAAGTTAGACGACCCATAATAGAAACGCACCGTAACAACTTAACATTGGGCTCTACAAGTTCATTGACCCCTGCCTGTGAGCCTTGACCTTGAAGTGACCTTCATATATGGTAAAATGTGAAACTTTGTTTGACCCCTCTTGCCTCGAAGTTTCATTGCAATTGAAGCCCATGCAAAATTAGTGTGCGCCTATCAAGCGCCTCTAAAACAATCAAAGGCACTTGATAAACAACAACAAAAACTCCAAAGACCGCGCATCTCAGCAACTGAGGACCGTGCGCTGTCATTTTTGTTTTGTTTGTACAGGATTACGTTAGCACGCACTTTCCTGTCCATTCAGTTAGGCCTCATTTTGGTATTATGCAGTGGCCAGTAGAATGTGGTGATCACGAACTGCGTGTGAATTGTCTGAAGTAGGGTCGAATTTTTCCCGAGACCGAGTTAGTCTGGAGCCTTCTCGAATAAAAGTCGGTTTTCCTACTATTATTATTTTTCTCAAAAAACTCCAAACCGACTCATCATTGCGGCAAACCGCGTCAGCCAGGTAAGTTTCTTAGTGGACTCTTTCGATATATTGCAAGAAAAAATGAAATGGTGCTATACGGGTTCTCAAGCACTTACTGAAACTTAGTTTTCACTTTAAGTTGTCAATGTACTAACTCACAGCATTAATTTATAGCTCTATCACTTCTGGTTGTAGGGAAGATTTTTTTTTTTTTTGGTAAGATTCCTTAATTTGGGGAAAATTTAGGTCCTCCTGCCCCCCCCCCCCCCCCCCCCCCCCCATGTGGGGCATGGTGCCCATTTGAACAAATTGAGATCCTATCCCGCAAGGGATGCTACTTGCCAGGTTTGGTGAAAATTGGTGAAAAATAATCAGTCATGTGGTTTTCAAAAAAGGAGATGAAAATGTAAAAAAGTTTACTAACGGTGGACGACAGATGACAGACGACGCACGCCGGACGCCGGCTAAAGAGTGATCGCAATAGTTCACTTAAAGGGGACCTCCGGATGATTTTCAGACTTTTACATTTGAACAACTATGAATTAGTTAAACTGAGTACAGAGTTTCAGAAGTTTTAGTGATTGGGTTGAGGAATGAGAATGCTTTCAAAATCTATAACAAATTTCAATGAACAAGGATGATGACATAGCAGCCTCACCATAAGAATGCAAGAGTTGGGGCTCAAGGAAGCAGAACAAAAGAAGAAGGCATGCATAAATTTTTCACAGGTGAACTTGTTGAGCAAGCAGTATTGTAATGGAATTACACTGCTACATTTCTGAAATATATGAGGCTCTGATGTCATCAACACTGTTCAGCGTAATTGGTTTAAGATTTTCAATTTATTGGTTTCTCTGCTCAAGGACCACAATAAATTCCACAAATCTATACATGGAGCTGTCGATTTATGTACTACATGATATGAAATTATGAAAATTGCCCGGAATGTCCCTTTAAAGACGTCTGGTCGTCGATTTCAATGGGGATAAATCTCTGCTTGCTGATGCTGCAACACAGTTTGTCTGAGTATGAAACTATGTCTTGTCGAAAGTATTTTGAGGATCAGCGAAATGTTCCTTCATAGAGGTGGAGGAGACAAGTCTTCGGCACAAGTTCGGATGTGGATGTGCGCTCCACTTCACACTCACGTCGTGATTGTTCCATTTTGCGAACGTGTGCTGCTTATTGACTCATATACACTTCGCGAGTGCCGTAATTCGCTAGCTCTGCGTCGATATGCACAGTAGTAACCATCTGCAAGTTCAGTAAGTAGACCTAGGCTGCAGACCTAGGCTGTAGTATAGGCTATAGTCTAAACTTATTGATTCATTATTGTATCAGGGTTCTCGCCAGGAATTTCTTCACGCTTGTCGGCATTTATGCGCGCTTTTCTGGGGGTGGGTACGGGAGGGGGGTTCCCCCTCCCTCGCGAAGCGCGGAAACCGTCGCTAATGCTCAATACAACACAGATAAATCGCCGCTAAAATGCCACTAAATGCGACATTTTCACGGAGATGTAATGAACGTTGTGAGGGGCATATTCTCACAGAAACAATGCAGAAAGTCCATACCTTTTGTTAGCGGCAGTTCCTAAATAACAAATGAAAGAGAAGTAGGTGCCGATGGTGGAGGTTCCGATTTCTTTTAGGCCTTTCCTGTTTCACTGTTGCAATAATTAGCCGCCTCTGCATCGCAACAACGCGCGCCGTGTTGCTTTCTCGCCGTCTGCTCGACCACGTGGTAGGCCTATTGCATGCAGATGCGCGAGAAGCGATCGAGAACTTTCGGGACATCGTTGCACTTTCCTTTCTGGGTATACTGCGGTAGTTTGGCCGTTACATCAAAGAGATATCATACAATTTTAAATGTAATGATGGTCATTATTCCGAAGGTTTGTTTAATCATAAAATGAAACGATTCATTACTGAGTACTTCGAAGGTTTGTAATCGAAAACAACAACAACAACAACACCAAAGGTCGGTACTACAGATGAATGTTCAAAATAAAACTGATTTCGTTCGAAGATTAACAAGCATTTTTTCTTTATTATTTTCCGATCAACGAACCTTCAGAAAGGAATCTATCATCGTTATTGTTTCAGAATAACAAACCTTCAGAATAAGAAAACACCGTTTTGGGGCCGTTGTTGTATTCCGAAATTATACTGGCAGAACATTCGAAATAACAAAACTGATTTCGTTTGGATATAAACGAATATTTTCTCCTTTATAATTTTTCTATTAACGATCATTCAGAATTAAGAATGTAGAGTATTATTTTGCCATTATTCTTTCGGAGTAACGAACCCTGAGGGTAAGAAAACTATAACCGTTTTCATTTCTTCTTTATCGTTTTCCGATTAACGATCGTTCAGAATTAAGAATCTAAAGTGTTATCGTTATTCTTTCGCAGTAACGAACCTTCAGAGTAAAAGAAAACTAGCAGTTTTGGGGCCGTCGTTTTATTCTGAAATTTCACTGACGGAAACGTTCGAAATAACAAAACTGATTTCGTTGTGAAATGAACGGACATTTTTAAAAATCATTTTTGGATTAACGAACCTTCAGAATAAGGAATATAGCATTATTTTATCATTAATCTGTCGGAGTAACGAACCCTAAGAGTAAGAAAAGTGCAACTGTTTTTGGGGGCAGTTGCTTTCTTCCAAATTTCACTGGCAAAACGTTCGAAATGACGCACTGATTTCGTTTTGAAATTTACGGACATTTTTCTTTATTCAATTTTCGGTTAACGAACCTTCAGAATAAAGAATCTACAATTTATTATTTCATCATTATTACTTCTGTCGGAATAACAGACCCTTATAAAGTACGAAAACACGCTGTTTTGTGCCGTCGTTTTATTCCGAAATTTCACTTGACAGAAACGTTCGAAATAACAAAACTGATTTCGTTGTGAAATGAACGGACATTTTTTTCTTAATCATTTTTTGGATTAACGAACCTTCAGAATAAGGACTCTAGCATTATTTTATCATTAATCTGTCGGAGTAACGAACCCTCAGAGTAAGAAAACTGCAACTGTTTTGGGGCAGTCGTTTTATTCCAAAATTTCACTGGCAAAACGTTTGAAATGACGCACTGATTTCGTTTTGAAATTTACGGACATTTTTCTTTAATTTTCGGTTAACGAACCTTCAGAATAAAGAATCTACAATTTTTTATTTCATCATAACTACTTCTGTCGGAATAACAGACCCTTAGAGTACGAAAACACGCTGTTTTGTGCCGTCGTTTTATTCCGAAATTTCACTGGCAGAACGTTCGAAATAACAAAACTGATTTCGTCGTGAAATCATTTTTGGATTAACGAACCTTCAGAATAAAGAATCTATAGCATCATTTTATCATTAATCTGTCGGAGTAACGAAAAAAAAAATGAACCTTGGTGGCGATAACTGATGCTGGTGTAGAGAAAAACAAAGACAGCTCGCTCAAAAGATGCTTCCTTCTTTCAGTTTATTTTCTCCCCAGTCATTCCCATCGTTCTCCTTCCATGAACCCCTGCCATGCACGGACGATGAACACTAGAGAAAACAAAATGTTACCGACGCTGCAATGAAAAAAAAAAAAAAAAAAAAAGAAACACGTCCTCGAAGCAAATTATCTACACTTTTCAACTTGAAAAAATTGATGTTCGTAATGAAGAATAAAACAAAAAGCACGACCTCAAGCAGTGGGGAAACTTGATATCATGGCTTGTGGAAATTTCCATGAAATTTCCACGAAAGCCAGGTGTCAGATAAAGAATGTCGCGCGTACTGCCACCTTGCTTCAGTGGTCGTAAACAGCGTGTACATAGCATGTAAACCAACTGGGAATATTGATGAATGATCATCCATTTATTTTCTGCCCATGAAGGCCCCCTAACCCACCTTTTAACAAACCAACCCAGAAGCACGTGGAGCATTACGTACGTTGAACTTGAAAGACCATCATGACAGAATTACTATAAATTTCGGCCCGGAGAAGGAAAATGGAATATTCACGAATGACGTTTACAAATCCATGGAAATTGAAAAGGCTAAAATGGAACGCATGGCTTTTTAGATTAAAAAAAAAAAGATAACCCACTGAATCTACCAAAACCTAAATAACAATTTGCATTTGCTTACTCCATCGCACGTTCTTTTTTCTTTTCTTTTTTAACGAAAAATGGAGTTAATTTTCTCTCTGCGGCAATGCTTTGAACGCATCTAATTTTGCGTCATTACCGATGGCCAGCTTCCTAAAGAATTGATACGAATCCTTTCAAATATACGAAACAAAGTCTAAAAATCCTGGATCCTGGCGGTGAATTTCGATGGTATTATAAATCCTGCTCACTATCAAAATTTAATCATCTGTTCCTTGCGCCATTTCACCAACCAACTGTAACTGTTCCTGAAAATTTCATCCTAATCTGTTCCCAAATTTTGACTTATTTTGCGAATAGAGAGACAGACAGGCAGACAAACTAACAAACAAACCAAAGCAGCAAAAAAAAAAAAAAAAATACAACCTTTGGCGGAGGGGGGCATGCATTTCATATCGTTTGTTTTTGCGTAACCCGACAACAAGCGTGACAACAAGCGAGCACGTGTCAGCGTTCCTCAGCCTCCCTCGGCCTCCGACCCTCTCTTTCCGTCCTCTCTCTCCCTCTCACAATACACTGTACCGTTGTACACGCAGGCGGCTGTAAGTGGCCGGCTGCGTGCTTGTGCATGTGTGTGTGGATCCCAAATCAGAGCGCATGTGAGTGAGCAAGTACGGTGTGTGATGTGGTGGTGTGTATCATCAATCGGCTAGTACAATTGTACGTCGCTCTGTTGAGCCGCGTTGTTGTGATCGGTGCGGTGACTGCGTAGATAATTTCTTGCGCTTGTTTAAGTGTGTAAACTGCTGCTGCTTTCAACATCCAGCTTCTTTTCTAGCCAGATAATAAAGACTGAAAAAGGCGAGAAATTGGTCCGAACTTAGCTCGTCAAGCAAGTTACCCTTGTCGGCAAGTTCACGCGTGGTGTTACCCTTGTCGGCAAGTTTTACCCTTGTCGGCAATTGCTTCTTCAAACCGCACGCTTGTCGGGGCCGACAAGGGTGATATACGCTGGCGAGATCCCTGTGTATTACCAGTTACTAGACCGATACGAGTATTTCGATCGCAAATTACAGTGATGTTACCAAGTTTATGTATGGTTATGTAGTAGGGCCTACAGTCAACATACATTGCTTGCTACTCTCGCATAAACATTAGGCATGCAATCCATCAGTCAGTGGTCAGTGGCCAGGCCCGGGTACGCGTTTGCGGTACTCATTCGCTGAGATATGACCAAGAGAAAGACCCCAAATCCTCCAAAACTGTAAGCCGAACGATTAAGAATGACGTCATTACGTGCGTTCGGCTTAGGAGAGAGCAACTTCGGCCGCTGTCGTGTACTCGTAACCGGTCTAGTTCGTACATGATAATTGATCTCTCAGTAACACAAAGGTGAATGGGAATGTTGCACGGAATGCGTGGCATGCGCACGATTCAGAATTACCATTGCGAGCTTTTTCCTCACAACGACCGGGTGTCTTTAAGCCTCTGACTCAGGTGAGTTAACAAATGGTCATATTGCTGGTGTGAAATATATAACCCCAGTTGCCATAAGTGAAACACGACAATATCAAAAATTGAAGCTGTTATGAGAACATACAAACACACACACGCTTATGCACTCACACACACACTTTGTTATACACACACAACAGGTGGTCACAGCTGTACACATTCAGCAAAATTCACCCAATTCTGAGAGTTTTTTTCCACTTTTTCACTTACATGTAGGAGAGCCTTGTTCATCTATTTGATAGTTGCTTTGAGTCCTCCTCCAACGCTTTAGTGTATAAACAGCACAAAGTATTATACATACACTAACAGCTGTGCCAGATATGCACAAAAGCACCACTAATCCGATGGGGGCTTGATGTGCTTCAGGAGAATGAACTATTGGAGAAACAGCTGAAATGTGAAATATATTATTCAGGAAAGAGATTAAATGGTGAAGTCATTCTTGTGTACTCCCTATCAATGTATTGCATTCCTGGAACATCTTTATGGCAAGCCAATTAACTACTGCCCAAAAAGTTATGCTCATTGGTGTGCCGATCGTTTTGCAATTCCAATTGAAAAGTTGCGGTTTGCATCCACTTCTACTGTATTTCTAACCATGTTACTACAGTCAACTTCGGATACCTCGACGTCAGATAGACCGAATATCACTTACCTCGGGGGCAAAATGAAAGTCCCGATTGTTCCTATGGAGTTTCCGTGTATTAAAATTTGTGTAGCTCGAAGGAAATAACTCAAGGTTTGGTTACCTCGAAGTGAAATCTACTGTCCCGATCTTAATCAACTTATTGTTTTTCCCGGCATGTAGCTCGAATCGAAATTGCAACATCACTCAGCATCTCCGATAAAGCGCGCGTGGACAGCGAAGAAGACATGTCACAAATCTTTTCACACTCGACTGTAAATATTCCCGACCAGAACAATCGCACGCCCAAATACCCGGTACACAGCTGACAAGAAAAATCCCAACACCTACCTACATACGTACACGGTATGCACATAGCACCCTTGCCCAGCAATGGAGTGCTTACGATAGCACTATGCTCTGCCCTATCATCTTCTTTTCTTTAACCACTGTGTTTTAATTCTTGATCATGATAGTCATACCGTGCGCGTAGATTTCTTAACCGTCGTGGCGCACCTGCGTAGGTGTTGACATTTATATCTTTGGCATTAATCACGGTCCACTGTCCAAACATCAATCTCCGGCGTAGTGCCTTTTTTTAAACTTGTTTTTGCCTTTCACGAAGTATGTTTCATTTATTCTTCCCCGAGAACGCAAGCACTGATTTTTTTTTTTCATCAATGCGATTATGAAAATATTGTGGAATATGATGTGGAAGTATAGGCCGAGCATAATAAAGAATAGAATAGACAGGGCTCCACACTAACTTTTATCGGGCCACCAGTATCACTGTATCGAATTTAATTTATTAAAGTGATACAGATGTCCATGTCTAAAACGAATGAATAGAAAATCCAATCATCTAGATTCTGTGTTTTAAGATTTAGCAAATAGGCGTATAGATTATTATAAAAGTTGATGCCTATATATTTAGGAGGTCAAAACTGACGTTTGAAATGAATAAGTGGGAGCATTTGCCGACATTTGTTTTAGCATTGTAAAGAGCCGAAAGTTACCGTTATTCATTTCTTATTGTAAAAGCAATCATCCAACATTTATTAGTCCCGATTAGCACATTACGGAGCCGAATATTACTGTTAATCATTTCAAACATATGACATTTATTTTATCATCGTACGGAGCCGAATGTCACTGCTGTCCTCTTCCGAAAGTGAAATGAATCATCTGACAATTATTTTATCATCATACGGAGCCGAATGTTACTGTTTTTCATTTTTGAACGTCGAAGCTGACATCAGACGTTTATTTTACCATCAAACGTAGCTGAATGTTACTGTTATTCATTTCGAAATGTTTATTATAGCAAATATCCAATATTTTTTTTTTTCATCATATGGGGCAAAATGTTACTGCTATTCACTTCCAAAATGCCAAACGTAAAAGCAATCATTTGAGATGTATTTTAGCATTTTCCGGAGCTGAATGTTATTGCCATTTATTTTCGAACGTAAAAGCAAACATCCAGCATCTATTTGATCATCGTAAGGAGTTGAATGTTATTGTTACTCATTTCCGAACGTCAAAGCAAACATCAACCATATTGAACGCAGCTGAATGTTACTGTTATTCATTTCGAAATTTAAAAGCAAACATCAGTTATTTTAGCATCGTATGGAGCAGAATATTACTGCAACTTCCGAACATAAAAGCGATCATCTGACATTTATTTTAGCATCTTCCGGAGCCGAATGTTATTGCTATTTCCTTTCGAAAGTATAAGGAAACATCCGACACTTATCTAACCATCGTACGGAGTTGAATATTGTTTTTCATTTCCGAACGTCAAAGCAAATATTCGACATTCATTTCAGCGTCTTCCGGAGCCGAATATTATCCTTATTCATTTCCGAACGCAAAAACCAATAATCTGACATTAGTTTTAGCACCATACGGAGATGAGTCTTATCGTTTTTCATTTCAAAAAGTATGAGCAAACATCCGACATTTATTTTAGTATCTTACGGAGCTGATTGTTACCGCTGTTCATTTTCAAAAGTTAAGGCAAACCATCCGACTTTTTTGGTGGCGCGATAGGGCCACCAAAATCTTCATTTCAATTCCGATTTTCATTCAATTCATTCATATAAAAGTCGATTCAATTCCAATTGACAAGCATGCAAACAATCGGTAGGCACTATAACAGATACCATGTTGAGCATTGATAAACGTCGGATAAGTCGAAGAAAATTCGACCGTACGTACGCGTACCTCGAATTTCGCGTACCTCGAACCATTTTCTTCAGTCCCGACGACTTCGAGGTATCCGAAGTTGACTGTATTATCTTTAGCATATAATATACTACCTGTAACTGCAGTATATTTTGCTTGTCCATAAAATAAAACAGGCTACTAGGAGCTAGAATAAATACATGTTACTGATGATATCAAACATAACGTCAATGCCTTTTGACTATGAATATAAGAAATCATAATCATTTGGCTATTGACTTTACCTGTTGTCTCTGAGATTTTGTATTTCCCAACAGGATTAACTATTACTACATGAAACAAGCTTCTGCATTGTTGCATCATAGTATTTTGATAAACTGTCCCTGCACTCTATCAAAACAGCAAATATCCCCCTTTACAACATTTAAATGTCACAATACACCTGAGCTGTTGCAGAAAAGTTTAGAATCATTACTGTATACGCTATAATTTTCGCGTACATAAATTTTCGCAAATTGCCGCTGTCACACATTTTCGCGAGTGGTTAAATTCGCGATTGGGGGACCAGAAAAAATATGAAGTGGCAAAGAATGTGTGAATTTTCAACTTACTAGCAAAGAATGATACTAGTTATACACTGCATGAAAAATACTTTACCAAACTCTGCAAACTAGTAAGTTAGAAGTCAACATTTTTGAAGTGGTTAAGTCCATCGCGCTAGATTTCTGACGAGTGGTCCCCTTGCGATAATGGATTGGCTCTCTACAGTATTCGTAAGAGACGTGGACGTGCTATATGTACGTAAACAAGCTTAGCCAGCATGGTCTGTTCAGTAAGCCATGACATGGTATACTAGTACTGAAATGTTTGTATCATCAAGGCAAGGGATTCATTTTGGAAGGTAATATTTTCGTGTATTGTTAATTTCGCGAATAGCTCCCGACTCGCGAAATTCGCGAAAATAAAACCCCCGCGAAATATATAGCGTATACAGTATATTATGAGGGTGTTACAAACAGACTGATTCTGTAATGCATTCAGAGTTTACGAATGCTTTGTTCATACAAGTTGCCCTCAACAATCACAAAGCTTGCCCTAGGTTTGCCCTTCCTAGCAATAACTAAGTGAATTCCTCTCTGTGGGAGCAGGTGAATGAAATGTTTTGTTCCTATGCTGAAAGGAAAGGAAACATCCATAAATTGTAATAAATTACAGAAATGGTCATACTTTCTAACTGCACATTGAATACAATCAATCATGTAAACACTTGGTACATACCTCTTACTGTCAGGTGGGAAGATGCAATAAATCCTTCCATTTCAAAAGTGCAGACTCTCTCAGCTGAGGTGTAAGTATCATTTAACAGTACAATGATTGAAGACCATGTATCAAAAGTTCCGTCACTGTTGTTGCTTTTGTCTGTGTATTCCTTCTGTTCACCCCATGTTGGGTACTTTTTCGGAAAAACATTTTCTATCTCGCAGGTAAAAAATGCCTCAGTCCCAGCAAGGATCTCTTGTTCACATTCTTTTCCATCACTTGCACAGCCAACAATGTGTGGAGATGTCTTTGGTAATGCTGTGTACAAGTGAGGTGGAAAGAGAAAGGGGAAAGAATCACTTATTCAGCAAATGAATGAACACAAGATTATACATCTTATCACCTTCTCAACAAAGTACTTTATTTTCTACACCCAGTGTCCATGAAGTGAAATTGAAAGAATATATTTTTCTCAATGCTGTACTTTTATGCAGCTTTGTTCTCCATGCAGATGTGAATGAAACTAAGGGAATTTATGAAAACTCCAGCAGCTTACTATCAGGCAAATAAGTGTTTTATTCATAGGACATTTGGACAATTAAATGAAATCACTATGAAGACATGACCACACCAACACCTACAATCACATAAACACATTTGCAAAATTTTGAGCAGATCAAAATTGTACAAAATCAAGCAGAGAAGGATTGCTCACATGTCAGGCAATTCATCTTTAAAATCATGCTGTCAATCCCTCGTTTGAGGCGAGACCCCACTTCCACGAAGCTGATGGGGTGCTATACCTCGCTAAAGATTTTTCGTTTGGGAGTTGGGAGTCAAAGTATTTGTCCATTGCAAATTAACTTTCTGCTCAGGCGTAACAAAGCTGGAGGCCAAGCCAGGGTTTAATGACTCCAGCAGCTGTCGTATTACGTAAGAGCATGATAAGGATATCTGCCTGTGGCAGACCATTCAAAGTGAATTCAATTTTCTCTATCCTTTCTAAAGTTTTCAATTTTATATTTTATTGAGAAATTCTATGGTCATCCATTTTACATTTCGAACGAAAAAAATTGACCCGTAAATAACGAAAATACAGGAATAAGAAGGAGAGCATTGGCAGTTTGCCGGTGCTGACAATGTGTAATGCACACGTACACACACGTACACACACACGCACCATGGAGCTACATAGCCCATGCCAAAACCAAAACAATCTCCTCCTCTCGTGGTGCCCCCCCCCCCCCCCCCATGGCGCTGTGGCGATGACTGATGCTTAGATTAGGCCAGGGTCAAGAAACAGGCGTTTTATATCTTTGGTTTTTAAGTCATTGATCGCCAAGATATACACTGGCATTATTTACGGGGGGGGGGGGGGGGGGGGGGTAGCCTCTTCAAACGAGAGATTTGCGTCATGTTAATTAAAAAGATGAATTAATTTAAGACAAATCAATCTATGTACTGTTACAGCATTTTCTATAAAACTTGATGTGATCTTGTAAGACATCAGTCATCCAACAGACAATATGCCAATGATCAAAAAAAAAATCACACTGGAAAAAGAGAAACCTGTAGATCACACTGTAATTTTGTACATTTCCACTTTTCCATCACTATGTTTACCTTTTGTCACCATTGACTATAAAGTGCGCATTGTTTTCTTGGTATATAATCATTTTTGCATAAATTTTGTATTCTACTTTGACTTCAACTTCCTTCAAATTGTAAGACACAAATGAATATGGATTATCCTTGAGGTGGGATATAGAATTTATTGCCGAAACTAAAATTGTAGCGAAATTCTAGTAAGGGCTATTAATGTTGTATCACCCGTATCCGTATCATTATTAACAATAGACATCAAGAGCAAACTTGAAAATATTGACAATTAATGTAATCACATCCAATTGCATTTCAAAAGGGGATCACACAAATTGGAACTTGTTATTACTGGATGCATTCATTTGTTACTACTGTGCCACAGCAGCATGTTCACAGTGTCTATTCAAATTATTGGCCACTGTTTTACACACAAAACCCCAACGACTTTCGTCAATGGAAAATAAGCTATTTTTTGCCCGCTTGTTCAAATGAGGCAAATAAACATTATACATTGCTCAGCTAGATTGTTGATGTACTGCACGAGCTGAAATTTTTGTGAATTTCACGAATCACCTTTGAACTGCGAAAATAACAACACGCAAAAATAACAATGCACAAATAACTAAGTTCAGTTAGACCCTCACAACCATGAAATTAACAACACATGAAAATGTCCTCCAAGTAGCAATTCGCAAAAATATCTGTACGCGAAAAGTTCAGCTCATACAGTAGCTGATAACATGAATCGACCAATGCATATATATATATATATTTTGTATCATGTATTACTTTTTGTTGGATGGAAATGAAGTATAATTGCATTGACTTGAATTAAAAAAGTTAAGTCAACTACCACCCATGACCTATCATTAGTATGACCTTTGACCTATAGCAAAAAGAATAAACCAATGAGGGTAGTACCAGGCAAAAACCTACAGGAGTCTTCTCCTACCCATTGCACAACTCTACAAGAAATTCACACAAAATGTGTTAGGTAATGTGGCCAGTAGAGCTCACAGATACGAAGGAAATACGACAACATAGCAGCCTACAAATATCAGAACATTGAGGAAGTATCACCACAAATACAGAAACCGCATGACCAACCATACACTTTCATACAAAAATTGCATGAAATCCAGTCACTACCAAGCTTATGCTATAAGATATGTTCTTTTTCAAAAGTTTCCCGGATCGGCCAGCTTTATTTTGTTCTGTATTGCTTTGTATTGTTTTGTTTTGTTTTTTTGGTTTTGTTTTCTGCTTTTTGCCTACAAGGATATCACATGATGACCTACTAAGTAGATGAGAGGTAAACAGCCTGGAAATATCATCATGAGGTGGCAATAAAACTGGATAGGCCATGTCAAGAAGCACCAAAGCAGCATAGTCCTCAAACTGGACCCCATAGGGGGAAACAAAACTGGAATCACCCAAACCACCTGGCACTTAAATGTCAAGGATGGGTAATAATTTGGCTCAGTCAGAAGTGTGTCTGCCTCCAGATCCAAAGGACTCAGGTTTAATTTCCAAAACTCACCGAGTTGAATGTGTGTAAGCATTCCAGATAGGACATTCAATGGAGGTCTCACATGAGAGTTAGCACATAAAAGATCCCACGATATTTATACATAGCAAAGAGCAGGGTGCTATTAAACCTGCTGAAGTGGTACACATACCTACCAAAACAGGCTAACAGGGGAAAGATGCCAACTCGACATGGTTCACCCCAGGTGACTATATAGCAATAGTCAGCAAACAGTATCAACCAGGCACATGTCCCAAGTGATTTTGTCCCAGCCCCAACAACTAGACCAAGAGGGCAGAACCTGGATTTGCCTTAAACAAACTTGAAACTAAAGTGACCAATACTCATTCCACTAAGATAACTTTTGGCTCTTGAGAAGATTTTCAAAGACAGATTCCATGATTTGGGGGCTTTGGGGTTCCCATGGGGAGCTTGGTGCCCGTTTAAACAATTAAGTTCCTAGTAACTGGGGATGACACTTGATAAGTTTGGTGAAAATCTGTTGTGAATGGGGTCTCCAAGAAGCTCAAAGTTGTGAAAATTAGGCTTTGATTTTAAAACACTGTAGTCCAGTCAAAATAGGGTTTCACCCACCACTAATTGCAACAGTAGGAATTCCACTGCAGTGCAACTTTTTATGGGCTCCTAAACACCATACTAAAAGTCCCAAAAAATCCAGTGGGGCAAATTCGCTAAATTTGCATAATATGCAAATTAGCTCCCATAATTATAAAAATACAATGTTTCCATGAAAATTAGGTTTCTAGGTTTCAGATTAGAACACTGAAAATGTTGAAACCTACACGTTTGCAATGTCAGTTAGTGCGATGCAAACATTTCCATGCACATAGACAGGACCTCATTTGCATAATATGCAAATTAGCCCCATAATGATAAAAATACAGTGTTTGCAGGAAAACTATTCTTCTAGGTTTCAGATTCTAACACCGAAAGTGTTGAAACCTATGTTTACAATGTCAGTTAGTGCGATGCAAGCATTTCCATTTACACAATCTGGCCCTCATTTGCATAATATGCAAATTAGCTCCCAGAACGATAAAAAAAAGTGTTTCCATGAAAACGGTGCTATGAAACCTATGTTTACAATGTCAGTTACTGTAGTGCGATGCAAACATTTCAATGTACAAAATCTCGACCTCATTTGCATAATATGCAAATTAGCTCCCATAATGATAAAAATACAGTGTTTCCATGAAAACTATGCTTCTAGGTTTCAGATTGGAACACCGAAAGTGTTGAAACCTATGTTTACAATGTCCGTTACTGTAGTGCGATGCAAACATTTCAATTTAATGTACATAATCTCGACCTCATTTGCATAATATGCAAATTAGCTCCCATAATGATGAAAATACAGTGTTTTCATGAAAGCTATGCTTCTAGGTTTCAGATTGGAACACCGAAAGTGTTGAAACCTGCGTTTGAAATGTCAGTTAGTGTGATGCAAACATTTCCATGTACATAATCTAGGCCTCATTTTGCATGATATGGAAAGGGTACCGAGCCAACGGAATATTCAAATGCTTCAAAGTGCCGGATATGAGCATATTAAGAGTGTTTAAATATGATATTTCAGTTTCTCTTCACCAAAAACAAACTCTACAGCATTAGTAACCTAGCATGAATAATATTATGCAAATTAGAGTTTGTTATCAGACAGATAATGATAGCTTATCTATCAATTACGTAGAATCAAAGTACGAAATTAAACAAGTGTCAACATCTATAACTTGTCCAATTTTGTAATGAATGAACTCTATTTGGAGGGTGGTTTATTCGAATCTGGATGATTCAGCTCTTGCATCCTTGAGGGTTTTGAGATATTGAAGATGGCACAGTCAACTTTAGGAAACCCTGTGGGTAGTGCCCAAAGTTACCACTATCGATCATAATTATTATCCCCACGACCATTTACAGAACATGCATCAACCAACGCGATTTCCGTTGTTCTAAGCATACAAGATTTGTTTTTTTTTAAGTCGTTAGGCCGTCTAGCAAAGACTCTTTTATTTCCATGAAATAGAATTGGCACTGCGAGCGGAGACATTTTTCTACAATGTGTACATCTTTTTAAATAAAAGGTGGTGCACAGTCAAAGCGACTCGCAGGGAGGTATCCGAATTTATACCTATACCCTCACGGGCCGGTACAAAATATAATCATACGCACGTGAATACAGCTGTCTGAAGCGAAAAACCTCTATAACGTTCCTTTCGTTTCATTTCCATTAATATTCAGTGACATTAAATGACAGTAAATTCAGTTATAGAAGAATTATTGTTTCACAATATCTATAAGGTGAAAATAGTTCACATACGAAGGTAACCATGTGGAGGGTAACCAAAATTACCCCTTCCAAAGGCAGTCTAAGACATGCAATAATCATGTACCGACGCAAATACATAATTATGTTCTGTGGGTACATGCCTTTAAAAGAAAACTGTACTGACATTTTCTAATTGTCTGATAATTCTAATCTACATTTTTTGATGCCTACTACTGGAAAGAGAGGATTCTAAAACCCAGGACAAGCCTGTAATGATTTTTTGAAAAAAAATGAAAACGAGCAAGCCATGGAATGATCCACACAATTTGGCCTACGTCACAGGTGCTCTTGGTGCACAACTCCGACATTAGCAAGACGAACTACATAATGCCAATTTACTGATGAAATCTCACACGAAGTACTGCAAAAGCTGTTATTTAGTATAATTGCAATATGGAGCTATAATAAACATGTTAAACAATATCTATTAATCTTTAAAAGCAATCTCTTCAACAGCTTTTTATTTAGATAAAACTTGTGGGGAAATTCCAGATATGGCCTTTTTTACGATCAGTGGTGTAACTTTTGTACTCAGAGGGTCAAAATTTCAAACAAAATATTTTTTCATTTTTCTGTTTGATTCCTGTTGGAAAGTATTCAAATTTTTGAAAAAATAATATTTCAGACCTTAAAGCTGAAGAGTTATTGGTGTAATTTGAGGAAAACCCTGGCACCTGAAGTAAATTTAAGCAAAATTTTGCTTTCATGAATTGCACCATAATGACAAAACTCTGTAGTCAAACTTCACCATGCAAAGTTTATATGGTTAACAACAATATATAGTTTGTGAATCAAAACTATTTGGGGGTTGAATATAAAGTGAATAAAAAAAAAATACATGAGATTTATAAATTTTTGGTAAAAATACCAATTGACATGCAATTTTTGAGATTTTAACTATTTATTGGAGGGCAAGCCAGGCCAAACTCTATACTATAACAAGTCTTTAAGAAGGGCTACCCTCCTATGTAGGTTAAATGAAATTCCAATCATTTCTTTAAATCTTGGATTTTTCACACATAGATGTTTCGGAGGTGACAGTTAACATAATAGAATGTTTCGGAGGTGACATTAATATTAACACTCAGTTTTTTTTTTTTTTAGAATAAGTGACAATAACACAAAACTTCTTCTTTTTATCAATGTTTTTAATAATTATAACTCGAGAACAAGAAATTAACTCCTGTTTCAAGCAGATAAACCACACAGAACAAGTGTTTTTTTACACTTCAATGATTAGCATGGGCACCGGTAGTTTGCCTTCCATTTGGAGGAAGGTTGTAAGCTAAATATTGTAATCTGAAGAAACATGGCATTCCATTTTCTACCTTAAATTGAGATGAGGGTGTGAGATCATTTTAGTAATGTTTCTTTGCTCTCAGAACATTTTATTCCACAACACCAGGGAAGAATCACTTCATTTCGGAGGTGACATTCAATGTTAACATTGTGTTGAAATATTTATTTACAGTAAGAATATGACGGACATAAGCTAGATATTGTAACCTGAAGAAACGTGGCATTCCATTTTCTACCTTAAATTGAAATGAGGGTGTAAGATCATTTTAGTAATGTTTCTTTGCTCTCAGAACATTTTATTCCACAACACCAGGGAAGAATAACTTTGTTTCGGAGGTGACATTCATGTTGACATTGTGTTCAACTATTCATATAGTATGTCCCCATCCCCCCCCCCCCCCCCAAAAAAAAAAAAAAAAACATTACAATTAGACTTTTGCATTGATAGCACCCAATATGATTAAATCAGCTAAAATCTACTTTGGGGTCTTAAATTATAACATCTTAGCTCTATTTTGCAGAAAGCCCCAGTCAATTTGGTTAAGTGGTCTCAAAGAAATGTGGATTGTTATAAAGGATGTTAGGAGTCTGATTCTTCCAAGTTTAGCACTTGGATGCTCTTGGAACTGCATATTAATGTGTAAATACAATATACAGAACTTGGAGGGAAGGGATTCCTGACATGCTCTACAAAAATCCTCATTTCTCTTTGACCTCTGAAGTAAATTGAATGGGGTTTTCTGTAAGGTGTGGGCAATGTTTCAATCCCTCAAATTGTATTTTAGATTGATTCACTATCTTTAAAGTTATCGTTGCGGAGGGTACCATTGTAATTTTTTGGTGGGGACATAGGTTATGAATGCCAAAAGCAAAAATTCTTATTTGACTTGTATTATGTTTTTGTTTGCACATAGTATTATAAATAGATTAATTCAAGGATGTTCATGAATTCTTCATCATTCTTGATAGCCACCATACAAATGTTATAATACTGGTGAAAGGTGTTTGGTTCATCTGGGATAAATTTTCTATATACCAGATTCATTTAAACTGTTGACATTACGAAAATATATTTTATGTATCTTTCTGAATTGCTTGAAAATTACCAGCAAATCATATATATTAGTCACTTTTGAGAGTAAAAAGTATAAGATAAGAAAAAATCATTTTATTGTTTTGGAGGTGACACAACACAGAGACACCCCAATTTCTCAGGTGTTACTAATATATTGTGAACATTCCTGTCTTTCCTCATGGCTATAATTTTCAAATATAAGCTCTTTCTTTCAGTTCTTACTTGTTATTTTGTTTAGTTATTCTCTTTCATGATAGTGGATACCAGCTCATATTTTGTTTTAGATTGTAATTCATACTAATCTTTAGCAAGTTTTTACAGTTTGGTTAAGACAACAGTTTGTGTTTCCCAGCTGAAGAGAGCAGCATAATGCTTTTGTGTGAACTTATGGGGAATTTTTTTTTTTTGTTCAGTAATTTTAGCCATCAATTTCACAGAAGGTTCCGGACACAAACTGGTCTCAAATAACCCTATAAGGGACCGAAAAAGGACAAGTTCACCTCAATAGACATGAGGGTTGAGTAAATACAGCAATATTAGTAAAACACATCAGTGAGAGTTTTACGAAAATAAGGCAATCCGTTCCAGAGTTATGAATTTTTGAAGTTTCTGCTCAGTCAAAGCTGAATGAGAAGACTTCTATAGCTTGTGATGTCACACGTGTACAAGGATATAGAGAAAGTATCAAGAAAATTCAACATATTTTCACTTTTCTTGCATAACAAAAGAACACTTGACTTCTCTCTTTTGGAAGGCAGGGTGAATAATATTGCCCTAACATACATCAGTAGCAAGTTGAAGAAATGTGCACTTTTTTCCAGAAGTAAAGTTTTGTGAAATTCACTTAATATTTTCTTTATATCGTTGTATGCATGTGACATCAATCATATACTGTCGTAGTCGTCTCAATCATTCAGTGATTGCATATATACTTAAAAAAAACCATAACTTTTGAATGGATTGTCCAATTTCCCAAACTTTCAATGATGTGTTCTACTAATGTTGTTGCATTCACTCAATCCACATGTATATGAAGGTGGACTTGTCCTTTAAGAAACCATTTTCTTTCCTTGAAATTCCAGTACTTAAAGCCAAATTCTAAGATAAAACATAATAACAAAACAAGGTAAACACGTCATCGAAATTATATTGAGATAGAACTACAAATCTTGTTTTTGGATCTTTCCCTTTCCAGTCCTGGGGACTTGTTCCTCTGTTCACTTTAGTTGTCAGATAACTTCAATAATCTTAAAAAATACAATGTCATAAACAGTTGGTTCAACTTGGAAAATGTAATAATTATTGTCATATTTTTATAAAAAAAAGTCACATAATTTTGCTTATGATTACCACATTGTACATGCAAAAACAACAACTAAGAATTCAAGAATATTTAGTTGTGCACCAGCTATAGGCATGTGGCCTTTTTGTGGAGTTTGATTATTTTATGATTTTTTTAAGATTGTGGACTAGGGCATGCATGAACTGCCACATGTATCACTTTGGTATCAAGGGAATTCTGGTGATATATATAGGTATACAAAAGTCACTTCTGTTGTGATGATTTTGTAGATATGTAATGTATTTGAAAATGTTAATAGATAGTGAAAAGGAACTGAAGTCTTGCCTTTCACTATCACATAACAATATGGTGTTAACAAACAATGTCACCTCCGAAACACAAGAAAAAGCAACCTACATGGAAAGCTTTGATTGGTAAATCTTCACAACTAAATTACTTAAATTGGAAATCAAGCTTCTAAGATGAAAGCATCTATATCAGTTTACTTAACTAAAGCAGGAGAATTGATCTTGATTACAATATTATATATACAACAGATGGGTGTATTTTGTGCATTCTCTTTGCTAAAAAAGTGAAAAAATGTAAATTTGCCCTAAAACGTACAGTATAGTAATAAAAATAAGAGTGAGAGTGTGTTAGTTGATTTCTCCACTTTGAGACTCATGTTACTAAAATAAATGAAACCATTGGTGTACATGATATGGTTTCTCGTCAATAGAAATGAGCAAAAACTCTTGTTAACAGTGTTTTGTCACCTCCGAAACAGTAATTCTTAGTTTTTATTTGATCTTTTATTAATCTCTAGAAAATTCTCACTTCCTATTGCCATATTACTATTTTCATCCAAAAGAGATTCCTGTCAATTGGACAGAATCAAACAAAATTGCTTTGTCTTCGAGAAATTATCAAATATAATACGCTTGTTGTTTCGGAGGTGACGATTGTTTCGGAGGTGACACATGTTAACGGAAAATTGTAAATTGCTCCGAAATGAAAACAACAGGCTATATTTCTACTACCTTCCTTCAGAGATAATGTGAGGGGATATGTTACATTTTTGTAAATGTAATGTATAACTGATGTCAAGAATAAAAAAATCAAATACATAAATCTGTTGTCTCGGAGGTGACAGAAAAGTTAACAGAAAAGTTGCATAAATTTATAAACACTCACCAAAAAATGATAAGCTATTTGAATCAAATAATCTTTGGATCAAAGTTAAGTCAGATTGATTACTATTCTGTTTTGATGGAAATTAGCAAAGTTGAATTTTATAATTGTGAGCAAGAGCTAACTCAAAAGAGGGGTTAATTGTTAACGGAAAATGTCACCTCCGAAACATAAAGTTTGGACAATTTCAGTCTTTAAAGAAGACAAAGCAGAACCTGGTAAACATAATAGTTCTTAATGTTGGATACCTGTCTATCACCACAACAAAAAAAATAATGAAAAGGAATAAGCAATTTAATATGCTAGGTCTGACAAAAAAAACATGTCAAAGTGCATACACCAAAAGTGTTGGATTTCAAGCATGTAAGTGCATGCCACATCTGAAAGAACTAGAAATATCACTTAAGGTGATTAATACCCCCGCCCCGTGACGACAGTCTTACCCAAGGAATGATCTTTCCTTGATCTTCTGCCATTTAAATGCCGTTACCATGGCAATGCAGCTTCCGACACGTCCGAAAAATACGTCTTGCACATCTTCCCACCAAGACTATTGTGTGTGCCACATTTCATAAGCTTTAGTCAAAAACTGAGGAAGTAGTTCAATCCACAAGATCTTTCCTTGATCTTCCGCCATTAATATGCCGTTACCATGGCAACGCAGCTTCCGACACGTCCAAAAAATATGTCTTGCACATCTTCCCACCAAGACCAATGTGTGTGCCACATTTCATGAGCTTCAGTCGAATATAGAGGAAGTAGTTCAATCCGCAAGATCTTTCCTTGATCTTCTGCCATTTATATGCCGTTACCATGGCAACGCAGCTTCCGACACGTCCGAAAAATATGTCTTCCACATCTTCCCACCAAGATCAAGGTGTGTGCCACATTTCATAAGCTTTGGTCAAAAAACTGAGGAAGTAGTTAAATCCGCAAGATCTTTCCTTGATCTTCTGCCATTAATATGCCGTTACCATGGCAACGTACTTTCGGGTACTGTCAAAAAATGTGTCTTGCACATCTACAACCAAAGGCACACATCTGTACCAAGTTTCTTGGAAATTGGGCAAAAACTGAGGAAGTAGTTTGCAACACAAAATTTTCCATCATTTTGGCTCATAATATGTGAGCTGTTACCATGGCAACATACTTTTTGTCACTGTCAAGAAATGTGTCATGCTGACCTATATCCTAAGACAAACATTCAATATGAATTCCATGAGAATTGGAAGAACACTGATGAAGCAGTTTTGCCATGAAGCATTTTGCCCTATATTTTACCAATAACATGCTGTTACCATGGCAACGCACTTTTTGCCACTGCGGAAATATGTGTCTTGCACATTAACATATTCAGATGAACATCTGTACCTAATTTCATAAAAATTGATCAAAAACTGTGGGAGGAGTTCGCGACGCAAGATTTGTACCCATTTTTGCCCATAATATGCCGTTACCATGGCAACGTACTTTTGGGTACTGTCAAAAAATACGTCTTGCACATCTACAACCCAAGGCACACATCTGTGCCAAGTTTTATGGGAATCGGTTGAAAAATGAGGAAGTAGTTCGCGACGCAAGATTTGCAACGGACCGACCGCCCAACCGACCGACCGCCCGACCGTCCGCTGATTCCTATATACCCCCTTCAAACTTCGTTTGGCGGGGGTATAAAAAGAGAGGAAAGTTCATTAAAGGGAAGATAAACCCCAAGAACAATGTGGATTGAGTGAAAGCAGCAACATTAGTAGAACACATCAGTGAAAGTTTGAAGAAAATCGGACAATCGATGCAAAAGTTATGAATTTTTAAAGTTTTGGTGTTGGAACCGCTGGATGAGGAGACTACTAGAGGTTATGACGTATGAGTGGACTACAATATCAAGAAAATATAAAGAAAATACTACAAAAATCCATTTTTCATGAAAATTACAAATTCCATCAACTTGATATTGACATATGTTAAGGGTAGCAATTATTCCCCCTGCTTTCTGAAAGCGGTTGGTCCACTGCTCTTTCATAATTCTAGAAAAGTGAATTTTTGTTGAATACGTCTTTGTATTGTTGTCCACTCATACGTCATATCCTCTAGTAGTCTCCTCATCCAGCGGTTCCAACACCAAAACTTTAAAAATTCATAACTTTTGCATCGATTGTCCGATTTTTCTCAAACTTTCACTGATGTGTTCTACTAATGTTACTGCTTTCACTCAATCCACATTGCTCTTTGGGTTTACCTTCCCTTTAAGGTACCCAAGGTAGACACTGTGGGTGGTAAGTTTGTGAGAAAAAATAATGCATATATGTCAGTGTATAAGAAAGTTATACACCAATTAGTGCCCAAACCGTGTTTTACACCACTGATTGTAAAAATGGCCATATGCAAAATGAAATTGGCATCGTTATCCGAATGTGCTGCCCATAGAAGACTGTGTGTAAGTAACGTTACGCATTGATGATCATGATCAAGCGATGGTTCGCCAGTTCAAACTACCCTATCTAACGTAGATGAGGGCTGAGTGAATCTAAATCCAAATGTAGATAGACTCTCTTCAACGGCACGCACGATTTACGCTTAGTGAGATGAAAACGGTACCCAGTACACATAGACTCTGAAATACTAGAACTAGGACTAGGACTACTGAGCAGTCAAGGAGTAGGTTCTACGTGGCAGTCCAAGTTTTGATGAGTAGGCCCTACACTCACTCACCGTCGACATTGCAGCTGTAGGCCCTATGTGCACAGTGCTAATAAGGCACAGCGTAACGTTACATACCCCTGCTGCCAGAACTTGAAGAAAGTCCAGATGAAAGTCCAGACTCCAGATCTAGATCTGGACCCTTCGTCCTGCAGGCACTGTTGTTCCTGTGCTGGATTTTTCAGGTAAGGTATCTGCTTTATGGATTTCCGATGTTTTGTAGTCGAGATAAATCTCATAGTGGTGTTATTTACACTAAGGACTAATGTTAGATCTAACAGTTCAGTAGGCCTACTAGTACTAGGACCCATATCTCGGAAGAGTGGCCTGACCACGTAGATTCTAACAGTGTCGCCGCTTTGTGATCCCAGCGCTGGTGTAGGTATAGGGCTAGCGTACTTCCGTATCCATGTAGATATCTCAAAATTCACCTTGACAAATGGCACCAAACTCACAGGAAATACTTTATGATTCATATCCAACAGCTCACGTTAATTGGAAACAAATCACATGTCGGGAAGCGTAAGTGTAGATGTCGACTTTCCTGTCGGCGTCGCTAAAAATAATCTGCTCTACGACTAACATGAGAGACTGCGGCCAGGCCCTACCTACCTGCTGCGCACGCACAGACTGAAGTTAGCCATTTAATATCATGAGACAAATCTTTCAAGTAATCGGGGGCAATAAATAAATTTACAAATCATGTGGTAAGTTGAATGAAAAATGTAGCTCCTATATCACACAAGTCGCAAAAAATCATTACACTTTTGAGTTTAGTTCTGGCGTAAATTCCCCGTTCGCACAGTACTAGTCGGCTAACTTCAGTTCTAGATTGTGCATCTTGCGTTCGCCAAGATCTCTCGCGAAGAGTGAGTTTTTTTTTGAGTGACGACTTGAAAGTCGACGTCAATATTGATACTTCTCGATTACTGATTTCGTTCAAATATAAGAGAATACTTTGAAATATGCTATGAAGTATATCCTGTAATTTTGGTGCGATTTGGTTTAGTGAAATTTGAGATATCTACATGGATAGAACAGCACACAAGCGCCGCCTGCTAGCTAAATTAGGCCTAAGCGTCGTCTGCTACTCGATACGAATTAACGCACGCGTATGCGAGCACTTGTAATCAGTAATAGTGAGAGCACCTGTGACATCATAATATCCGGGCTCGTCAGCTCATTAGCATAATTCTCACCTAAAAAGTTCCATTTTTAACATTAAATTACGGACTTAATCGTTATGAAATTTTGATTCTGTTTGCACCGCTGGGTCTTTTAGAATTAAAAGAACAACATATCAAAACATAAAAAACCGGTACAATGCCCTTTTAAACAGTCCTTCTGGTCCTCTAGCAAAGAAACTTTTATTTAATGAAATTCAATGAGGTTAACAGAAGATATAATGCTCTGCAATTTTGACTTACACTGACATAGTTAAAGTGGTGATCATTCGATGGGAGCCTACTATATGGGAAGTGCCCACATTAATTGCCTCTATACATGACCCTTATAACGCAAATACCAATGCAATTACAGTCGTTCCAAAAGTGCATGTCTCAAAAAGTTTTATGACTATCACTTGAGTTTTATGACTATGTATAGATATTGTAAGGTGCTATACAATCATTGTACATACTTTTTTCATCCTACATAGTTTTACGCACCTCATTTTCTGTTCCAAAAAAGTGATGTCTATAATATATTATGTTCTTGTCGAATAATGAAATAAAAATTGAATTGAATAATTTATTATATTGAAATTAATTCCTGCCATATCAAGACACTCATATTTCTATAAAAATTGCCGGGGTAAAGATAAAATAACAACATTGATCTACAATATCTATACAGTACAAAGGGTTCACTTGCAGAGACCACCTTGTGGGAGGTGCTCAAAGTAACCCTATGCATCCTAAAGGCAATGAAAAACATGCAGTATATACAACTGCGAAAAATGTTCCATGGGTACATGCCTCTGAAAAGTTCTTCCGCCTGTATAGCACATACGCTTTTATTTTCGTTAAAATGCAATTAAGGTAACATAGGAGACGTTGCTTTACAATATTTATTTTGTCAAAAAGGTGGACATTCAAAGGCAAGCCCTTGGCAAGTGCGCAGATCACCCCTACCCTGACAGTCGTGGTCCCAAAACAGGTTAACAAAACATGCATTGTGTGCCAAAGCATACTCAGTTGAACATGCATGTAGAAAGTCCTTTTGCCGGCTGGTACATAAGACACTTCACTTTTCATGATTTTTAAATGGTAGAAACACTGCTTTATCAGGGTTCTCGCCAGGAATTTCTTCACGCTTGTCGGCATTTATGCGCGCTGTTCTGGGGGTGGGTAGCGAAGCGCGGAAGCCTTCGCTAATGCTCAATACAACACAGATAAATCGCCGCTAAAATGCCACTAAATGCGAAATTTTCACGGAGATGTAATGAACGTTGTGAGGGGCATATTCTCACAGAAACAATGCAGAAACTCCATACCTTTTGTTAGCGGCAGTTCCTAAATAATAAATGAAAGAGAAATAGGTGCCGATGGTAGAGGTTCCGATTTCTTTTAGGCCTTTCCTGTTTCACTGTTGCAATAATTAGCCGCCTCTGTATCGCAACAACGCGCGCCGTGTTGCTTTCTCGCCGTCTGCTCGACCACGTGGTAGGCCTATTGCATGCAGATGCGCGAGAAGCGATCGAGAACTTTCGGGACATCGTTGCACTTTCCTTTCTGGGTATACTGCGGTAGTTTGGCCGTGACATCAAAGAGATATCATACAAAAATGTAATGATAAGATGGTCATTATTCCGAAGGTTTGTTTAATCATAAAATGAAACGATTCATTACTGAGTACTTCGAAGGTTTGTAATCGACAACAACAACACCAAAGGTCGGTACTACAGATGAATGTTCAAAATAAAACTGATTTCGTTCGAAGATTAACAAGCATTTTTTCTTTATTATTTTCTGATCAACGAACCTTCAGAAAGGAATCTATCATCTACCGTTATTGCTTCAGAATAACAAACCTTCAGAATAAGAAAACACCCTTTTTTGGGCCGTTGTTGTATTCCGAAATTATACCATGTATACTGGCAGAACATTCGAAATAACAAAACTGATTTCGTTTGGATATAAACGAATATTTTCTCCTTTATGATTTTTCTATTAACGAATTCAGAATTAAGAATGTAGAGTATTATATTGCCATTATTCTTTCGGAGTAACGAACCCTGAGGGTAAGAAAACTGTAATCGTTTTCATTTCTTTTTTATCGTTTTCCGATTAACGATCGTTATTCTTTCGCAGTAACGAACCTTCAGAGTAAAAGAAAACTCACGGTAACCGTTTTGGGGCCGTCGTTTTATTCTGAAATTTCACTGACGGAAACGTTCGAAATAACAAAACTGATTTCGTTGTGAAATGAACGGACATTTTTTAAAATCATTTTTGGATTAACGAACCTTCAGAATAAGGAATATAGCATTATTTTTTCATTAATCTGTCGGAGTAACGAACCCTACGAGTAAGAAAAGTGCAACTGTTTTTTTGGGCAGTTTTATTCCAAATTTCACTGGCAAAACGTTCGAAATGACGCACTGATTTCGTTTTGAAATTTACGGACACTTTTCTTTATTCAATTTCCGGTTAACGAACCTTCAGAATAAAGAATCTATTATTATTATTATTTCATCATTACTATATATAAGAAGAGTATATAAGAGTAAGAAAAGTGCAACTGTTTTTTTGGGCAGTTTTATTCCAAATTTCACTGGCAAAACGTTCGAAATGACGCACTGATTTCGTTTTGAAATTTACGGACACTTTTCTTTATTCAATTTCCGGTTAACGAACCTTCAGAATAAAGAATCTATTATTATTATTATTTCATCATTACTATATATACTTCTGTCGGAATAACAGACCCTTATAGAGTACGAAAACACGCTGTTTTTGTGCCGTCGTTTTATTCCGAAATTTCACTGACAGAAACGTTCGAAATAACAAAACTGATTTCGTTGTGAAATGAACGGACATTTTTTCTTAATCATTTTTTGGATTAACGAACCTTCAGAATAGGGAATCTAGCATCATTTTATCATTAATCTGTCGGAGTAACGAACCCTCAGAGTAAGAAAACTGCAACTGTTTTGGGGCAGTCGTTTTATTCCAAAATTTCACTGGCAAAACGTTTGAAATGACGCACTGATTTCGTTTTGAAATTTACGGACATTTTTCTTTATTCAATTTTCGGTTAACGAACCTTCAGAATAAAGAATCTACAATTTAGTATTTCATCATTACTACTTCTGTTGGAATAACAGACCCTTACAGAGTACGTTATTCCGAAATTTCACTGGCACTGCACGTTCGAAATAACAAAACTGATTTCGTCGTGAAATGAACGGACATTTTTTCTTAATCATTTTTGGATTAACGAACCTTCAGAATAAAGAATCTAGCATCATTTTATCATTAATCTGTCGGAGTAACGAAAAAAAAAAAGAAATCTTGGTGATAACTGATGCTGGTGTAGAGAAAAACAAAGACAGCTCGCTCAAAAGATGCTTCCTTCTTTCAGTTTATTTTCTCCCCCGTCATTCCTATGCTATCGTTCTCCTCCCATGAACCCCTGCCATGCAGGGACGATGAACAAAACAAAATGTTACCGATGCTGCAATGAAAAAAAAAAGAAGAAAGAAACACGTCCTCAAAGCAAATTATCTACACTTTTCAAGTTGAACAAATTGATGTTCGTAATGAAGAATAAAAAAAAAAGCACGACCTCAAGCAGTGGGGAAACTTGATATCATGGCTTGTGGAAATTTCCATGAAATTTCCACGAAAGCCAGGTGTCAGATAAAGAATGTCGCGCGTACTGCCACCTTGCTTCAGTGGTCGTAAACAGCGTGTACATAGCATGTAAACCAACTGGGAACATTGATGAATGATCATCATTTATTTTCTGCCCATGAAGGCCCCCTAACCCACCTTTTAACAAACCAAGCCAGAAGCACGTGGAGCATTACGTATACGTTGAACTTGAAAGACCATCATGACAGAATTACTATAAATTTCGGCCCGGAGAAGGAAAAGGGAATATTCACGAATGACGTTTACAAATCCATAGAAATTGAAAAGGCTAAAATGGAACGCATGGCTTTTTAGATTAAAAAAAAAAAAAAAAAAATAACCCACTGAAACTACCAAAACCTAAATAACAATTTGCATTTGCTTACTCCACCGCACGTTCTTTTTTCTTTTCTTTTTTTAACGAAAAATGGAGTTAATTTTCTCTCTGCGGCAATGCTTTGAACGCATCTAATTTTGCGTCATTGCCGATAGCCAGCTTCCTAAAGAATTGATACGAATCCTTTCAAATATACGAAACAAAGTCTAAAGATCCTGGATCCTGGCGATGAATTTCGGTGGTATTATAAATCCTGCTCACTATCAAAATTTAATCATCTGTTCCTTGCGCCATTTTACCAACCAACTGTTCCTGAAAATTTCATCCTAATCTGTTCCCAAATTTTGACTTATTTTGCGAATAGAGAGACAGACAGGCAGACGAACTAACAAACAAACCAAAGCAGCCAAAAAAAAAAATACATGTACAACCTTTGGCGGAGGGGGGCATGCATTTCATATCGTTTGTTTTTGCGCTGCGTAACCCGACAACAAGCGTGACAACAAGCGAGCACGTGTCAACCTTCCTCAGCCTCCTTCGGCCTCCGACCCTCTCTTTCCGTCCTCTCTCTCCCTCTCACAATACACTGTACCGTTGTGCACGCAGGCGGTTATTAGTGGCCGACTGGGTGCTTGTGCATGAGGTTTGTGTGTGTGGATCCCAAATCAGAGCGCATGTGAGTGAGCAAGTGTGTGATGTGGTACTGTGTATCAGCAGGTAGGTGAGACCTCCCCGGTATCAGCTAGTACGTCGCTCTGTTGAGCTGCGTTGTTGTGATCGGTGCGGTGACTGCGTGGGTAAATTTTTGCGCTTGTATAAGTATGTAAACTGCTGCTTGCTTTCATCATCTAGCTTCTTTTCTAGCCAGATAATAAAGACTGAAAACGGCGAGAAATTGGTCCGAACTTAGCTCGTCAAGCAAGTTACCCTTGTCGGCAAGTTCACGCGTGGTGTTACCCTTGTCGGCAAGTTTTACCCTTGTCGGCAATTGCTTCTTCAAACCGCACGCTTGTCGGGGCCGACAAGGGTGATATACGCCGGCGAGATCCCTGCTTTATAATAATCATATAGTCAAAGGGATGCACATTCAAAAGCAACCGAGTGGGATGTGTTCAAAATCATCCAACCCCCAGGGCAATATAGGAAACATGCACTACCATATAGCACGAACATGTTCCAATTTTCCATGCCTTCATATAGTCGTTACGGTTGTACAGCAATTGCCCTTTTGTTTTCAAGAAATGCAATATAATTACAAGAAGAAAAATTGCTCTACATTAACTATATTGTCAAAAGGGTGAACATTCAAAAGCAATCCCTTGGGAAGTGTCCAAAATTACACCTCCGCTCAAGCCCCGTAAGTACAACGCACGGATACTATAAACGCAAATACCAACATTCTTTCATGTCTTTAGTGCATGGTTTTAGAAGTAGTTCCGGCAATACTCTTACAGCTACACACTTTTATATCAATGACTGTCGTGGAAATGATAGAAGAAGCATTGCTTTACAATATCTATGCAGTGAGCGAATGCACATTAAATGTCAATCCCGTGGTATGTGCCCCAAAGTACACCATCCTCATGGCAATATAGAAAACATTGAATATCATTAACGCGCAAGGGCGTACCGAGGGGGGGGGGGGGGGGGGTGTTTTGGGTGTTCAAACACCCCCCTTTGCCAAAAGAGGGGTGTTTAAGGTGTTCAAACACCCCTCTTCAGCAATGCTTAGATGTTGACAAATGAAACAAAAGCTGTCTTTACCACTTTTATTTCCGTTTTGAATTCCGCCTTTCCTTTCTTTTGTGTTCATTTTCTCTCTCTCTCTCTCTCTTGTTTTAATGTTTGTGTGGATGATGATACATTATGGAGTTACATAATATTATACGCACTAAAGAACTCGTGTACAGTACGTGTTAATACTACGTTACTGCACCGCACGCGAAGCTGACGCGCAAACAGTAGACATTCCCGATCCCTGCTTTGCTTTCTGACCGAATCGCAAAGATACATTGTGCATAATGTTCACCGTTTACCGGTATTATACCGTACGCGGTACCGTAAATTGTGTATGATGCGTAATATTATGTGTGTACAATGCATGCTGCGCTGCAGCCTATTATAGGCACATTGCATGCTAAGTCAGTAGTATCAACTACCAACAGTGGCGTATCTGGGGGGGGGGGGCAAGGGGGCACGTGAAAAAAAAAACAAGAAAAAAAAAGAAGAAAAAAAAAAAAAATCTCGCCCGGACGGGGGGAAGGAGAATGGGGGGGGGGGGGGGGGGCCAGAAAACCAAATCAAACAAGATAAAAACAAAACATGAATTCCATGAATTCCATGTTTTGTAACGCTGAAATATAAAAATTTTCGGCTCGCTCGCTGCGCCCGCTCGCCAAAATTTATTTAAAAAAACAAAACAAAACAAGAAGAACAAAACGTAATGATGACGTGGAAATATAAAAATTTCGGCTCACTCACTCGTAGTAATTCAGAGTATTTTTCCAAGTCCTTAGTTTGTTGGCATAAATGGTTATCTATGAAGCAGTCACTATATCTTGATTAGAATATTGTAAGATTTAATAACCAAAAAATGACAAGAATTCCATGTTTTGTAAGGTGAAATACAAAAATTGTCGGCTCGCTCGCTGCGCTCGCTTGCCAAAATTTATCAGATTTTATATCACCCTCAAAAAAAAAACCCTTTTAAGTGCTCGAAAAAGCATATCAAGTGGACTTTTTTTAAGTCCCTACCGGGATGGGATTGGGGTTGAACACTGTTGGTATAAATCGTTATCTATAAGACCGTCACTATATCTTGATTAGAATTGTCATTCGAAGATTTAATAACCAAAACTGACAAGAATTCCATGTTTTGTAAGCTGAAATACAAAAATTTTCGGCTCGCTTGCTACACTCGCTTGCCAAAATTCTTCAATATTTATAACATTTAAAACACCCTCAAAAGACCCCTTCTATATAAGTGCTTGAAAAAGCACATCATGTGGACTTTTTTTAAGTCCCTACTGGGATGGGGTTGGACACTGTTGGTACAAATCGTTATCTATAAGGCCGTCACTATGATTAGAATTGTAATTCGAAGATTTAATAACCAAAAATGACAAGAATTCCATGTTATGTATAAAGCTGAAATATAAAAATTTTCAGCTCGCTTGCTGCGCTCGCTCGCCAAAATATATCAAAATTTAGGGTAGCCTATACATTTAAATCACCCTCAAAAGACCCCTCTTGAGTGCTTCAAAAAGCATTTATCATGAGGACTTTTTTAAAGTCCCTACCGGGATGGGGTTGGGGTTGAATACTTTTTCAGAAATTAGGGGCGCAATTTTCGCGCTTGCCACGGGTGCCGTTTTCCCTAGATACGCCACTGACTACCAAGTACAGTCAGTATAGTAGCCTACTGGAAGCAGCAAGCTCTGGAAGCTCTGGGAGTAGCAAGTTACTTGCTACTCAATGTAATTAGTAATAGCACATGGACTTGGTTAACCTTTAGTAATAGTAGATATGAATCTTTTCAATGACTTAAAACTGAAAGATAACCGAGTGTGAGTTTACAAATTGTGGTTGGATGACTTTATTGCGCCTAAAATTCATTAGATATCTAGGTCTAGCAACAGTGGCGTAACTATGGGGGCATGGGGGGGGGGAGGGGCACGTGCCCCCCCCCCATCCGCTGATTAAGAAAAAAAAAAAAGAAAAGAAAAAAAAGAAAGAAAAAAACCTACGAAAATGGTAATTCAATGGTTAGTAAACTGCTTTTGAAATCGATATGAAAGGATGATCAAGAAAAAAAAGATATTTTTCTAAGATTTCTTTTAACCATATAATTAAAGAGGTATAACATTGTTCAAAAAGCCCGGAAACGACAAAAGATTGTGATTCAGCGTGATTCCTGGTTGGCATTTTGAATACAAGCAGGATGTGCGCAGTGTACTCAGAATATCGGAATGGCAAAAAGAGTCGCTGCAATGTTGCGCAATGTTTGATAGGTTGTACACATTTGCTATCAAAGCTTGATCATTGATTTTGCAGTGTTGCTTTACATACTAGTCTATATTAAAATGCCTTGCATTGCCAATAATAAGACTTGGCCTTGGCTATTTCCTAACTTTTCCATCTATATGAAACACACACACTCACAAACACAAACAAATTAGGGGATGCTCTATATAAAGTGCAGATTTTGGACATCCTTCTCCCGCTTGGTCACTTCGACGCCCCCTCGCTGGTCATACCTCCCCCAATCATGAACATAAACCGACACCCTTGACTACCAGTGGCGGATCCAGGGGGCGCACCGGGCGTCCCCTCCCTCCAATGCGAAAAAAATATACATGTAGCTACAAACGACAGTTTTTTGACGGTAAAATGTCAAAATTTTCAAGCTCGCTCGCTTCGCTCGCTCGCATTTTAACCGTTATGCCATTCTCCTGATGTTACTGCCAGTAATTGCCAGCAGTTGCGCCCCCCCCCCCCCCCGAATTTCCAAAGCGAAAAAATATAGCTACAAACGGCAGTTTGGGGACTGTAAAATGTCAAAATTTTCAAGCTCGCTCGCTTCGCTCGCTCGCATTTAATCGTTATGCAATTCTCCTGATGTTGCTGTCAGTAATTGCCAGCAGTTGCGCCCGGTGCGCCCCCCCCCCCCCCCGAATTTCCAAAGCGAAAAATTATAGCTACAAACGGCAGTTTGGGGACTGTAAAATGTCAAAATTTTCAAGCTCGCTCGCTTCGCTCGCTCGCATTTAATCTTTATGCAATTCTCCTGATGTTGCTGTCAGTAATTGCCAGCAGTTGCGCCCAGTGCGCCCCCTCAATTTCTAAAGCGAAAAAATATAGCTACAAACGGCAGTTTGGGGTAATGTCAAAATTTTCAAGCTCGCTCGCTTCTCTCGCTCGCGTTTTATCGTAGTGCAACTCTCCTGATGTTGCTGTCAGTAATTGCCAGCAGTTGCGCCCGGTGCGCCCCCTCCCCTTAATTTCTAAGGCGAAAAAATATAGCTACAAATGGCAGTTTTGGGACTGTAAAATGTCAAAATTTTCAAGCTCGCTCGCTCGCATTTAATCGTTATGCAATTCTCCTGATGTTGCTGTCAGTAATTGCCAGCAGTTGCGCCCGGTGCACCCCCTCCCCTTAATTTCTAAAGCGAAAAATTATAGCTGCCAACGGCAGTTTGGGGACTTACAATGTCAAAATTTTCAAGCTCGCTCGCTTCGCTCGCTCGAATTTAATCGTTATGCCATTCTCCTGATGTTACTGCAAGCAACTGCCAGCAGTTGCACCCGGTGCAACCCCCTTAATTTCCAAAGCAAATACACACACACACATATATATAGATATATATATATATATATATATACATATATACATATATTATTATATATAGCTACAAACGGCAGTTTGGGAACTGTAAAATGTCAAAATTTTCAAGCTCGCTCGCTCCGCTCGCTCGCATTTAATTGTACAGTAATGCAATTCTGATGTTGCTTCCATGAGGTGCGCCCCCCCATGTCTTGACCCACGGTATGCCACTGAACACCCCCCTCTAAAAAATCCTGGGTACGCCTATGTTAACGCGAATATATTATATGTTCCAAACGTACATGTTTTTAAACTTCGATCGTGCTGTACATCAAGGGCACTTTTGTTTTCAAAAATACATTGTAGTTAATAGAGGAGACATCGCTCTACAATATCCATACTGTCAAAGGGGTGAACATTAAAGGACAATCCCTTGGGAATGGTCCAAAGTTACACATACGCTCACGCCCCCTTAAGACAAAACACAGATATCAGCAATGCAAACACCATTGTTCTATAAAGCATGGATGGTTTTAAAAGTAGTCCCGACAATGCAGCAAATACACTTTTTATCAATGAAAAGTCATGGAAATGATAGAAGAGGCTTAACTTTACAAGATCTATACAGTGAAGAGGGTGCGCATTAAACGGCAACCCTGTGGGATGTGCCAAAAAATAATCCACCCTCACAGCAATATAGAAAACATATAATATCATATAACGCGAATATATATATATGTTCCAAACATACATGTTTTCGAAATTCCATCGTGCCTTATAGCAAAGGCACTTTTGTTTTAAAAAAATGTGACTAATTAATAGAGGAAAAATTGCTCTACAATAATTACAATGTCAAAAAGGTGAACATTCAAAGGTAATCTCTGGAGAGGTGTCTACATTTACACCTACGCACACGCCCTTTATTACAAAATACAGATATTAGCAACCCAAATACAGTTGTTCTAGCGTGAGAGGTTTTAAAAGTAGGTCCGGCAATACAGCAAATACACTCTTATATAAATGAAAAGTCACGAAAATGATAGAAGAAGATTTGCTTTACAAGATCTACACAATAAAGAGGGTGCTTATTGAAGGGCGATCCTGCGGCGTGTGCCCCCAAAATGCCCTTTATTCACTTGGCAATATAGAAAATATATAATATCATATAACGCAAATATATATGTTCCAAACATACATGCTGTCAAAATTCGATCGTGCCTTATAGCAAGGGTACTTTTGTTTCCAAGAAATGCAATGTAATCAATACAGGATACATTGCTTTACAATACTTATATAGTAAAAAGGGGTGCACTCCAAAGCGGCCCCCCTTGGAAGGCGCCCAAAGTTACCCCCTCAACCCCGCGTCCCCATTATGCAAAATGTGCATTGTGCCAACGTGAGTACTGTTGTTATGAATGTACTCTTACAGCTACCGCTAATTTGCATTTTATGTAAATTACTTTTGTATGACCAATTCGAAAAGGCATCCATCGTGTTCATTGACCTACAAAATGTAAGTTTATACACTTAAATCTTTAAAATTGGATAACGGGAAGCTAAGATCTGTCAATTTTCTCTCATTACAGGTGCTAATTTGCATATTATGCAAATTTTACTATTTTGCCCCACTGGACTTTTTGGGACTTTTAGTATGGTGTTCAGGAGGCCTCAACGACTTGCACTGCAGTGAAATTCTTACTGTTGCAATTAGTGGTGGGTTACCCCCTAAAAAGCGCTAGATTGACTGGACTACTGGGCTCATAGTGGTGATGCTACAGAAAACGGACAAAATAAAACCACATATTATTCTTACCATAGGTGAGAAAATACACAATATGCAAGACACCTCCTGCTGTTCCAGTGCCAGGCTGGTAACACTCGTAGATTCCTTCATCATTTGTTGAGACCTTTTCAATTGTCAGGGACCAGTTGGAGCTGACTCTGTAACCAGGAGTTGTGTTGCCAATTTCAAATGTTGCACTGGGTGAGCCCTGTGATAAACATTGAGAGTATTTCCTCCAGTAGGCATTGGTATGACCTTTGGTTACACCTGATGATGGACATGCAAATGTCACACTCTCCCCAACATGGCCTTTGATTGTCTCATTTGATGTCCCTGTCAAAATAAAAGAAAAAAAAATTAAACTTATTTTATGCTAACCACAGATCTCTACATTAGAGGGAAAATCTTTGATGACTTTTGGTCATACTTGCCAACAACAATATTTCATGCATGATCATTGTAATCACAATCAAGATATATGTAAACAAGAAGGGGAAAAGATCAGCTTGCTGACACCTCTCTCAGCAACTCTCATATCGCTAAGATATCCAACAATATCTGAGATTATTGACAGCAGAGGGAGTAAACAGAAGACAGAAAATGTCCCATGCACAGGACAAGATTTCTTCTGTTATCAATGCGGTAGTATCAAAGCAGAATGTGAATTTGCATTTATACCATTTGGGGTTTTCATTTGTGTCTGTATACTGCAAATGGTACCGGTATATTATGTGATCACAGCCCTTTTTATTCTATGGAATGCTTTTGCCTGTGGTTTTGTTCACAATAAACTTCTGCTCAATCTTATTATTTGAATTTTTGATACAATTGTCTAAAATTACAATTTGCATTAACAGTATCAATGATAAAATCTCATGATAACTACAACTTTTTACAATTTTGTTACCATATTGCTGGTCTAATGTATGAAATGCATGAATTCTCATGCAAACGATACTGTGAACAGTTGATGAAGCGACAAATGGCAGAAGGGAATTTTTGAGTCTTGTGAATGCATGTGCTCAGAATTTCACACGCTGAAGTACATTGTAATCTCGAACTCAGGGACAGATCCAGAAATTCCATTTGCATTCACAAAATTAATGGTGTGTGTGTGTGTGGGGGGGGGGGGGGAGCCTTTGCCCCCTCTATGTTTTTTTTAAATTCTTTTTGTTTTAGCAAAAAAGGAAAGGGGGTGCGCACCCGGTGCGCCCCTCCTGGATCTTCCACTGAAATTGATAAAAATGTGGGCCCATATTCATTTTGAAGACTCCAAATGTTTTGCACCTAATCAATGGAGCTGGGTGTGGAAGTTATCCCATGACCTTAAGACAATGTATCCTAAATTTCAAAGTAAAAATGAAATCACTATCGAAAATGGTCAATGCTGTGACCTAAGAAGGTTCCTCAGTTGAAGTCCTGATAGACAGGCAAAATAAACATATTCCCCAGCAGAAACATTGTCAGATGACATCTGGGTAAATATGCTAATTTTTGTTAAACATTTCCATTGAAAATCAGCACAGAAAGATATAAAAGAACTAGATATGTCACTATGGCAACTGGTATGCCTCTGCCATAATGCATTGTTCTCCTCATAGGTTTATAGTCCAATATGTCTTGGCAATGTGTGATGACAGTTTCAATTAAATGGCAGAGTATTGAAAAACAGGTTTGTCACAACTGAGTAGAATGTTCACTTTCCTTGAACTAGGTTTAATTGGAAGAATGGCTATATTGTCTAAGAGTGCAGGTATTTCAGGATTTGAGGATTTTTACTTGACTTTTGACTCTTTGATAAGTTTATGCATTGATTACTTTTCAAGGTATGGAGAAAAAGTATAATTTCAGTATTAAATAGTAAAAATTTAGCATTTTAACCTGGCCTTTGACCCTAGACCTTTGACCCTATGACCCTAAAATTGCCAAGATCGAGAATCAGTGTCAGGGAGAATGATTATGCATAAATATGTTGAATCTTGAGGATTTGACCTTGACCTTTGACCCTCCCAACCCCTGACCCATGACCCCAAATTCCCTACATTATCACTGCCATTCAGTACACATACGAAGTTCCATCAAAGATACTTTGAACCATTTGCGAGATATGGAGAAAAAAGTGTATTTTTAACATTTTCACTTGTAAATGACTTTTGACCCTAGACCTCATGAGCCAAGCAATCAAGAGAATCTTTATTTTAGTAGTACACTTATACACTAAGTTTCAAGAAACTACCTTTAGACATTGCACAGATATGGGGGGAATAGTGAAATATTGAGCATTTCACCATGATCTTTGGCCTTGAGCATGTGCACCACAAAGTTGATAGGCACAACCAAGGAGGTTCTACAGGGATGCCAAGTTAAAAAAATTTGTATGAGTGAGATTTTCATGACTCGGCATCACTTGGCACCTCCGCACGCGAATGTGCGCGCGAGCGAGGGTGTGGGAGGGGTTTTTCCCTCCTGTGGCCTCCCACGGTAGGGAGCTTTTGTAATTTTTAGCTCTTAATGATGCGATCAGGTGCATACTTAAAGTGACCATTTTTTTAACTTATTTTGAAAGACAAAAGGGAAATATACCTTCAATTGCAACTATCACTTTAATCTTTTGAGCTCTGCTCATTATCATAGGCCCAAGTTACAGACTTCGCCCAATGAGTGAGAAAAATGGGTGCCGTGTGTGAGATCGTGAGACGACCCCTAAATGCTTGAGTCTCACGCAGAATGCGCGAGACTTGGGAGCTATGGTTTTATACATGGAGTTCCAACTGGCTGTAATTATTCAAACAGTTGTCAGATTTCTATTGATTAGAAAAGAATTCCACAGGTGCACTTGTGCCTTTGATAATCGATGTTCGAAGCCACCGTCTTGCTGAGCAATAAGCCAGTTCGTAATTAACTCATGTACACATGGTACAAATGACCTTTCTTTTTTCTCAGTTGGTTAGGCACTTCACTCGTTTTCAAAGCGGCATAATGCATAAGCTTGCCCGACGTAACAATTTATGGAATTCATGTTCAAACAAAGAGTGAACTTGTGTTTAGATCAGGTGATCACTGATCAGAATACCCCATCAGTTGACAATTTAGCAGGCATCCATATCATTGTTTTGTATTGAATGCAGTAACAGCCTATTTCCTTTTATATTGCGAAATACCATTCTTGCTGTCAGGTGGATGCGGTGGCAAGCATCATTTAGATAAGGATCACATGAATAATCATCGCATCACAGATGCTTATCTCAGTGAATTTACAAACCAAAATGCTTGTTGGTACAAATGACCTTTTTCTGCTCATGTGCAAAGTGGAATTACAAACTGGTCTATCTGAAGATTCATTTTGAATGTTATCATGATGTTGGCCATATTTTGCCTATTTATTCATTAAATGAAATGAAATTTCACTTAATGATAAAGCATGTAAAACAAAAGTCAATTCCGTCCAGAAATTTGCACAAAAGTGTGAATCAGAGCTGTATCATGAGAAAATGTTTAAAACTGTAACATCCTGGAAAGCTGGTTTTATCACTTTTCGGCTTAATTTCCCCAATTAAAAGTAATATGGAATAATCTTCAAGTATAATTCTTTATTGATAGATATATCAGATTAGTGCCCGCATATGCCCAGTCAAGTAATTTTCAGCTTTGTTTCAGCATTTTTTGCTCAATTTCTGTTCGCGCATCCTCGTGTCTGTAGCGAAAAGTAATTACCATCACAAAGACATATTTTCCTTTGAAAATGGCTGGTGATTATGCAATGAGACACTATTCAATTGTCTTCCTATCTTTGAGGCAGCTCCAGTTTAGCACATACTTAAAATATTTCTTAGTTGCAGCATCAAACATGAGATCAAAGGAAATAAAACTGTTGTTACTCCATGTATAAAACCTCCTTGGCACAACTTCGCTTACTCATTCATACATGCACAATGCCAAGTTTCATTAGGATCCCTTCAAACAGTTTTTTATTAATGCTGTCCACAAAATCGATAATGGACAGAAGGACAGATGGACGAATGGGCAAGCCGAAGACATAATGTCTCTGGAGACACTTCGTGGCGGAGGTATAAAAACACTATGCAAAAATGCAGAATAAAGAGAAACTGTTCATGCTACCCTTGGTGACAGGCATTCTCGTATGCTGCACCGAAATTATGGAATAATCTTCCTGTCTGTAACAAAGACCCCGTTTACAGTGCGAGGCTCGGCTGCGGCTTGGACCCCGTTTACAGCCCGGCCTCAATTGCGCGGTCGAGCCTCGCAATTTTGTCCGTTTACACTGCTGGGCTCGGCTGCGCTTTTAATTCAAACCTTTCAATATTTTGTTGTAGTGGCGCTCTGCTTGTAAACAAACACAATTTGGTATAGCCTGGTTTTCAGACCCTTTGCCAACTGGATTCCGTGGTGACGAAGTCGCCGTTCGGCAAAGGCCTTTGCCGAAGGAAAATTTTTTGGCAGGACAAAACCACCTTAGATTATACTAGTTTTTCACGTTGAGGGGGTTGATATCGTGAATAGCGAAATGGTACGGGCACAGGGTCTGGAAGCCAGACTAAAATTGGCCGCGCATTTGGCCCAGTTTGCATTTACACCAAGAAGAGGCCGAGACCACCTCCAGAGCGAGGCCAAATGCGAGGCCAATTTTGGCCTTGCATTTGGCCTTTTGTGCGTTTACACTGAAGCGGGGCTGGGCTCGGTCACGGCCGAGCCTCGCACTGTAAACGGGGTCTCTGAAGCGGCCGTGCCCAGCCCCGCTTCAGTGTAAACGCGCAAAAGGCCAAATGCTGGGCCAAAATTGGCCTCGCTCTGGAAGTGGTCTCGGCCGTGGCCGAGCCCGGCCTTTTCTCGGTGAAAACGTAAACTGGGCCAAATGCGCGGCCAATTTTAGTCTGGTTTCCAAACCCTCTACCTGTACTATTTCGCTGTTCAGGATATTAACCCCCTCAACGTTGAAAACTAGTATAGTTTAAGGTGGTTTTGTAGTGCAAAGAATTTTTTCCTTCGGCAAAGGCCTTTGCCCGAACGGCGACTTCGTCGCCACGGAATTCATTTGGCAAAGGGTCTGAAAACCAGACAATACCAAATTGCATTTGTTTACAGGCAGAGCACCACTACGACAAAATATTGAACGGTTTGAATCAAAAGCGCGGCTGAGCCCGGCAGTGTAAACGGACAAAATTGCGAGGCCAGGCCTCGCAATTGAGGCTGGGCGCGGCCGCGGCTCGGCCGCACTGTAAACAGGGTCTAAGGCAAACAGCTACAATTAATGAGTTTAAGATCAAGCTAAAAAGATCATCTTCTGAATAATGCTACTTACGTTTGTTACGAGTATTCCTTTGTAATGCGCTGTAGAGTATATTATCAAGGTAGCTGCGCAATATAAACATCCTTTTATTATTGATAATCATTATTATGAAACTGGAGAGGTGACTAGCAAGCAGGTGCTATAAACAACATTATCAATCTTACCACTAACTCGTAGGATTACATCATGGGCAAAGGAGGGAATATTGAAGTTGATACTTGACACCAAGCATCGGTATATGCCGGTGTCCATCGGTAAAGCAGATTTGATGGTAAGACCGAGGTCAGATGATATATTGTAGCGTGTAGATTGAAGATTGGAGACTGTGTGTTTGACCATCTCTGCAAGAAGCTCCTCAGACCCTTCTTCACTGATTTTTGCCCACTGCAGCCAATCAGCGTCTTCAGTACTGTGCTGATATGGGCAGGGCAGCATAGTGTTCTGTCCAAGTTTGGCCTGAATCATTTCTGTAGCAGCACATCCTATATGGGCAGAAAAGATGGGAAAACTTGATCAAAGTAGAATACCCCCACCAAAATCTGAGGGAGTCACAGGGATGCCAAGTTCAAAAAATATCTATGAGTGAGATTTTTATGACTCAGCATCTAAGCGCGCGAATGTGCACGCAAGCGAGGGTGGGAGGGGTTTTTTACCCCTCCCACGGTATTGAACTTTTTCAATTTTTAGCTCTTACGGTGCGATCAGGTGCATACTTAAGTGACTTTTTTTTTTTACTTATTTTGAAAGACAAAAAGGAAACATACCTTCAATTGCAACTATCACTTTAATCTTTTGAGCTATGCTCATTATAATAGGCCCAAGTTGCAGACTTCGCCCAATGCGTGAGAAAAGTGGGTGCCATGCGTGAGATTGTGAGATGGCCCCTAAATGCTTGAGTCTCACTCAGAATGCGTGAGACTTGGTAGCTCTGGAGTCAGTTCACTCCATATAGTGTTTTCTCATGATTTCTATGGGGGGGGGGGGGGGAATGTTGCTAACATGACAATGCACTGTTCAACATTGATGAAAGATGTGTTTTGCTTATTACCTCTGCCAAGGGAGAAGGTTATGTTTTCATCAGCATTGGTTTGTTTGTTTGTCCATGTGCAAAATAACTCAAAAAGTTGTGAACAGATTTGGATGAAACTTACAGGAAAGGTTTGGAAAGACACACGTCATGAATGTACATATACCTGGTAGATATGTGTTGTACGGTATGCTTAAATATGTGCATATATATATACAGGTTTACCAGATTAGTGAAGAAGTTTTGATAATTTGGTATAGCTACAGCTAGTACATGCATGTGAAAGGAAATACATCCTAGCTCACCCAATCTAGAATGTTTCATTTCATTTCATTTTCATTTTATTTATTTGGCAAAATATAAAACAATATACCATACAGGTCATTACAAAGAAACAAATACATGCCAGGACTCCTAAGAAGCAATTGTGTGCTTGTGGCTGGAGCCCTCAAACCAAAAAAGATAAAATACTGTACATACAATCAACCAACACTTACAGTGTGACATGGACCAATGTACATGTACAGAAGATTAGTCCAAATTGAAATAACACATACATGTGTACTTAAATCATCTGTTATTGAACACAAAAACATATCTTAGCTTTAATTTGTTGGCAGATACAAACACACACACTCACACATAGTTGGGGTTCTAAGGGCTCAAAATGGGCAGTTTGGTTCAGATTCTTCCAAAAGCACCAAATTTGGCTCATAGGTCCCTTGTACCATACTCTTTCGATTTTTGATGGGCGCCAAGACTTAAAACCCTTGGGGCCGCCATATTGGTGAAATCCAATATGGCCGCCATCCGGGTTAAAGGTCAACTGCAGTTAAACAGTGAAAAGGTTGATTAAAGTTATGAATCCCATGTGAAAGATTTTACGGGGTTAGAGAATGTGATTCTAAATATCATATCTGCAATTCAAGGTCACTCTCACCTCTCAAGGTCACTTTCAAGGTCAAATAAGGGTCAAATCAGGCATTTTGTGCATTTTTCGAAAAGGTGTCTGTGAGCATTCAACTGCAATTCATTGGTACCCCTATTTTGTACCATTTGTCATCTCTTCCATACTCCTTCAATTGTCAATTAGGGCCAAGAGCGGTTCCATCCCCCTACATATCAATAATGATTATGATAAATAAATGAAAAAAAAAAAAATATATATATATATATATATATATATATATATATATTGAAATCATTGAGCACAGAAAACGGGCTTCCATTGGTTTCGTTTTCTTTTCTCATTTTCTTTGCTCAAAGTTCTCACTTTATCAATTGTTTCTGGTCAGTTTTTCCTTTCTTTGTTTCAATATATACTACAGTGAAACCCCGTTATAACGAGTTCGGTTATAACGAGGAACCGCTTATAACGAGGTGATCGCGTCGGTCCCGTTTTCCTTTGCGTGTAAACCTATGGCAGAACGAATCGGTTATAACGAGTTCGGTTATAACGAGATTCCGGTTATAACGAGGACATTTTCGGCGCATCATGATAAAGAAAAACATAAGAAATTTGATCGGATATAACGAGGTACCATTTCTTGACCTGCCGCTTTTCAAACACGAGACAAATGAAACATTGAAAATCGAATTCACGCTATCCATGTCTTTTTCCCGTTTTGCAGAGAACGGTTCCTTCCATGTTTTCTTCTAAACCCCGCAAAAAAACACACAAAAAAACACATTACTACCATTCGATGTTCCTACTAAATTATTAAACATAATCACTCGATTTTCTTTTACGCGAGATCACACGCGTGCGTAATGTTTTGCAGACCACAGCGCAAAAAGATAACGCACTCAAAAACTTTTCATGTAGCGACACTCGTGGCAAATATGGAAATCGGAATGCGTTTGCAACTCAACATTATATCCTTTCCATTTGTAGTCCCGACTTCCAGTTCTTTTGCTGGTTAGCAAATACGGGTGTATGATTATAGCCGAAATAATTAATGAAATCGCGATCTCGCCTGGTGACAGTAGCGTAAAAATAGTTGAATAACGCAATCCTGTCGCAATTTTTTTAAGAACGGATGTATACAATGCGAAGGGATTTTCGGCAGATGATAAAGAACGCATCTTTAATCCTTTCGGGCGAAACGATAATACATTGTAAGAGATTACAGCCGAAATGATTCATGAAATCATCGCAATTCCGCTGGGCACCAACAGCGTAAAATAACCTCGCAAGTTACGGTAAACGACGCATGTGTATGGGTAAAAAGGATCACAACCTTCTAAATTCAATCCTGTCGCTTATTTTTCAAGCACGGATGTACAAAACGCGAAGAGATTTTCGGAAGAAAATGAACAACGCATCTTTAATCCCTTCTGATGCAACGAACATACATTATATAAGATTTACAGCCGAAATGATTCATGAAATCATCGCATTCCCGCTGGGCACCAACAACGTAAAATAACCTCGCATTTTACGGTAAACGACGCACGAATGTTACTCTGAAATCATCGCGATCTCGCCGGATGACAGTAGCGTAAAAATAGTTGAATAACGCATGTTTAGCTACTTAATCGGTGTTCAGAAGAAGAAACAAACGTATTTAACAATTTGAATAGATCTGGGTTTGTTCATTATCACAATTTTGACAACGCATTTCACAATGAAGATTTTTCTTTCTTTCAAAATGGTCTACGAGTAACAGATTTGGGTAAATATGATCACAACCTTCTAAATTCAATCCTGTCGCTTATTTTTCAAGCACGGATGTACAAAACGTGAAGAGATTTTCGGAAGAAAATGAACAACGCATCTTTAATCCCTTCGGATGCAACGAACATACATTATATAAGATTTACAGCCGAAATGATTCATGAAATCATCGCATTCCCGCTGGGCACCAACAACGTAAAAATACCCCGCAAGTTACGGTAAACGACGCACGAATGTTACTCTGAAATCATCGCGATCTCGCCGGTTGACAGTAGCGTAAAATTGTTGAATAACGCATGTTAAGCTACTTAGTCGGTGTTCAGAAAAAGAAACAAACGCATTTAACAATTTGAATAGATCTGGGTTTGTTCATCGTCACAATTTTAACAACGCATTTCACAATGAAGATTTTTCTTTCTTTCAGAATGGTCTATGAGGAACAGATCTGCCTAAAAAGGATCGCAACCTTCTAAATTCAATCCTGTCGCTTATTTTTCAAGAACGGATGTACAAAACGCTAAGAGATTTTCGGAAGAAAATAACGCATTTTAATCCTTTCGAGCGCAACGATCATACATTGTATAAGAATACAGCCGAAATGATTCATGAAATTATCGCATTCCCGCTTGATACCAACAGCGTAAAAATACCTCGCAAGTTACGGTAAACAATGCATTTTATACAATGTGATTTTAATATAATATAGGCCTATACTTCTCAAGAACATAACGTGCACTATTATGCGAAGAGATTTTCGGAAGAAAAATAAAGAATTAACCTATTTCAACCCCGACATTTTCGCCTAATTCACAAATAATTTCCCTTTGTTCTCTCGATAATAATGATCCATAATTGTGTAATAACAACGCAAAGATGTTCTTAACTTTCATTGTTGGGTATATTATGACGTCGTGCTTATGTTTTTCTTTGTTTTTGATGCGTACGGTTATAACGAGGTACCGGTTATAACGAGGTAATATCGCCGGTCCCACGGACCTCGTTATAACGGGGTTTCACTGTATATGTAAATATATATGATAATAATAATAGCTGGTTTTTATATAGCGCATTTCACACACTTCAGGGTTTCAATGCGCTTTACAGACTATTATTACCCCGGTCACTGGATACATTATCAACCAGCACCAACAGTGCTCATTCTCCACTCCCTGGGGAGCATTCCAGCCAGTCGCAGCCATTTTTACAGGCGCGCACATGCTTATCAACCAACATAAGCTTTCTCATCCTACCGCGTACCCATTTATACTCCTGGGTGGAGAGCAGCAATGTGGATAAAGTGCCTTGCTGAAGGGCAAACGTGTCGGGCTTGGCATGGGCTCGAACCCACGAACCATACCACGCTCATGTCGTTCACAGACGAGCGCTCTTATCCACTCAGCCACGACACGACACACACACACACATATATATATATATATATATATATATATATATATATGTCTATAATATATAAATGCTTAAATACGGCCGCCATCCTATTCCAAGGTACCGAATCAGGGTGCAATGGCAAAGAGGGTAATAACACGCCTAATCTTATTTTGTCTTCTTTTTTTTTTTTCCTTCTGACGAGATAGCTGGATAGCCCGTATACAACTTTGTAGCTGGTCAGTTGTATGTACTTGGGGGTGGACCACTTTACCGATTTATGCATCTTGAGTTTTCCGATAACGGAATGTCGATTCGGGATCTTTTCATCTGTCTGGGTTTGTGATTCTTACACACAAGGGACTTCCACTTTTTATATCCAAGTGATGAGGTGCAAAGTGTTGTGCCTCTACTACACACACCATTGCTCAGCTAGAGTTGAGATAAGTGGGACTCGAACCCGCGCCGGAACACAAGTCTTTAGACCGCAAGCCATACGCTACCGACTGAGCCACCTCGTCACCTTTCATGGTCAATTACATAACTTTCCAGCTGGCAAGCGATATGATTCTCCTCCTGCTGAAATTGGTGTATACCTACTCTCCCTTGACAAGACAGCGTCTGCTTCTTCAGTGAAGGAAGCAATGGCCGAAGCTTCCAGGGAATCGAGCTCCACAATCCAGGTCAGACCAGTCTTCTAGGGGCAGTTAACTAAATTCGATCATTAAAGTCCTTTAATGGCAGTATCTTATCAGAGTAGGTTAAGACAATTCAGCTGAAGGTTTTTTCTTATCCTTTTTTATTCTCTTTTTATCAAACGGAACCGTTTCTTTACTGAAAGCGCAGATGGCCATTTTTACAATCAGTGGTGTAAAACACGGTTTTGGCACTAATTGGTGTATAACTTTCTTATACACTGACAGATATGCATTATTTTTTCTCATAAACTTACCACCCACAGTGTCTACCTTGGGTACCTTAATGAACTTTCCTCTCTTTTTCTTTCAGATGTGGCATGCACTTACATGCTTGAAATCCAACACTTTTGGTGTATGCACTCTGACATGGTTTTTTTGTCAGACCTAGCATATTAAATTGTTCATTCCTTTTCATTATTTTTGTTGTTGTGGTGATAGACAGGTATCCAACATTAAGAACTATTATGTTTACCAGGTTCTGCTTTGTCTTCTTTAAAGACTGCAATTGTCCAAACTTTATGTTTCGGAGGTGACATTTTCCGTTAACAATTAACCCCTGTTTTGAGTTAGCTCTTGCTCACAATTATAAAATTCAACTTTGCTAATTTCCATCAAAACAGAATAGTAATCAATCTGACTTAACTTCGATCCAAAGATTATTTGATTCAAATAGCTTATCATTTTTTGGTGAGTGTTTATAAATTTATGCAACTTTTCCGTTAACTTTTCTGTCACCTCCGAGACAACAGATTTATGTATTTGATTTTTTTATTCATGACATCAGTTATACATTACATTTACAAAAATGTAACATATCCCCTCACATTATCTCTGAAGGAAGGTAGTAGAAATATAGCCTGTTTTTTTCATTTCGGAGCAATTTACAATTTTCCGTTAACACTTGTCACCTCCGAAACAACAAGCGTATTATATTTGATAATTTCTCGAAGACAAAGCAATTTTGCTTGATTCTGTCCAATTGACAGGAATCTCTTTTGGATGAAAATAGTAATATGGCAACAGGAAGTGAGAATTTTCTAGAGATTAATAAAAGATCTAATAAAAACTAAGAATTACTGTTTCGGAGGTGACAAAACACTGTTAACAAGAGTTTTTGCTCATACCTATTGAAGAGAAACCATATCATGTACACCAATGGTTTCATTTATTTTAGTAACATAAGTCTCAAAGTGGAGAAATCAACTAACACACTCTCACTCTTGTTTTTATTACTATACTGTACGTTTTAGGGCAAATTTACATTTTTTCACTTTTTTAACAAAGAGAATGCACAAAATACACCCATCTGTTGTATATATAATATTGTAATCAAGATCAATTCTCCTGCTTTAGTTAAGTAAACATATAGATGCTTTCATCTTAGAAGCCTGATTTCCAATTTAAGCAATTTAGTTGTGAGGATTCACCAATCACAGCTTTCCATGTAGGCTGCTTTTTCTTGTGTTTCGGAGGTGACATTGTTTGTTAACACCATATTGTTATGTGATAGTGAAAGGCAAGACTTCAGTTCCTTTTCACTATCTATTAACATTTTCAAATACATTTAATATCTGCAAAATCATCACAACAGAAGTGACTTTTGTATACCTAGCTCACCAGAATTCCCTTGATACCAAAGTGATACATGCGGCAGTTCATGCATGCCCTAGTCCACAATCTTAAAAAAAATCATAAAATAATCAAACTCTACAAAAAGGCCACATGCTTACATATGTATAGCTGGTACACAACTTGTTCTTGAATTCTTAGTTGTTGTTTTTCCATGTACAACGTGGTAATCATAAACAAAATTATGTGATTTTTTTTTTTTATATGACAATAATTATTACATTTTCCAAGTTGAACCAACTGTTTATGATATTGTATTTTTTAAGGGCAATTCCACGGTTAGTAACGTTACATTTGAACAAATTTAGATATTTGTTTTTATCACTAAATTACCATTTATTCATTTCAAGTCAAAATTATGTCAAAAACATGTTCATCCTTTCCAGGTTTATGATACAGAAAAGAATGAACACAATCCAAGAAATATTAGAATTGCTATAGCAACTTAAAGGGCTGGTTAGTAACGTTACGAAAAAAGGACATGACAAAAAAATCAATGTCTTGTAACAAAAAGTGTGCAAAAAATTCAAGTTACTTCAAACAAAGTGTTGCATTAATTTCAATTATTGCATCATGACAAATGTTCATGCAAATTTTTTTAGCAGTTCGACCGATAATTTTTTAGCTACTGTAGACCCCCAAAAGCATGGTTAGTAACGTTACGGTTAGTAACGTTACATTTGTCCGGAGTAATTCCACAGGTCATTTCACCCTTTTGTAATTGACAAAATGTCACATGACTTCTAGAGTATTTAAATGTATTCGGGTCATTCCATCGGGTTGGGGCAAAAATTGTGACATCAGAGTCCAAAAATAGAAGTGCGATAAATGGATTGTTTTGTTTATTCCAAGTTTTGTGGGACAATTCTTCAACTAAATCCACTCAAGGCTTCATAATACTGTCCTTCATATTTGAGTAAACTGAGAAACAAGATTTGACAAAATACCACCATTACATGGACATCATTTATCATCCTTGCTAAGACTATACTTGCTTACCTTCAAAATAAAAGGAGTTGATCTCAATCACTCCTAAGAAACTTTTTACTAACAAAATTGTTAATCACTTTGTTCCACATTTTTCAACATGTTACAAGTATTTTGACAGATAGAGCATCAATAAATGAAACGTGAGACTCCTCGTGTATAGCAGTACCATGTTCTGTGTTGTTCTTTTTTCTCACCAGGCAAAGAAATTCAATTTATGATGGAATGTAGAACTAGGTATTGAAGAGAAATCATGCCTAATCAGAATGTAATAATTTTCATTGGAAATACTTGACCACTTTTTCTGGCCTGACCTTCCATTTTTTATGTTACCACCATTACATGGACATCATGTCTCTGTAACAGAGGTATAATTGGGAGCATTATAACTAAATGTCCATCAAGGGTCATTATATACCAAATTTCACTTTTTGCCACAGGACCAATTAATACTACTACTGTTGTACTAGCAGAAAAACACCTTGAATGTCAAATTCTTTGGATGGAAATAAAAGGACTAAATATTAAAGTTGAAACGAGAATGTAAGAAATTATTTACAAGTGATTTTAAAATCATACTAATCCTGTTCAAGTTTCCACTTCGGTTTGTCTTTTGAATCATGTCTTTTTCTGTGTAAATACAAAAAGACTGTTAAATCTTATAATTTCTAAATCTTTGATTACTTTAAAATGTCAATATCTCTTTCAAGACATTACCTTAAAATGTGCATGCATCTGTTACGTGGACATAATGTCCCCGAAATGGTGGTACAATGGCACAGAACTAACAGTCTGATAATGGTATAAAACTTTGTGATACTCGAAATTATATCAAATGTACACATGTGTATGGCAAGTTGCATCCTGGTGAAAGAAAAAATGGATGAATGCATGGCAAAATGTTTATTTTTTGGCACAATGTGTGCATCCCCCCCCCCATTTTTCTATAAAACTGCAAACATTTAGATTTTATGACTTTGTCCGAGCAGTAGATGTGTACAACTGTTACTTTATTCTCATTCACATAACTTTTTCTTGACCTGGTAAATGAAGGAGAGTAAGAACACATAATGTTTGAGTACTCAATGATTGGTGTTTGACAAAAATAACTTATTCAACTTATCATTTTGATTTGTATTACTGTTACATGGATATCATGTCCCTGTAATAGTCATATCGAATGGTATTACATTACTGAATTTTGATAGTTGTCCAGTATTAACCACCTGATGCAAACTCAATATAAACTCAAGCAAAGGTATACATCACATCCAGGCAAGCTTCTAAAATGTGTAGCAATGAACAGGTAAGAGTTTGTCTTCCATACACAATTATAACTCTGAGACCTTTGATGCATTACCGAAGAGATGTAAGAAAAAATGTACTGGTTTATTTCTCCTAAACTACAAGTATGTCAAGACATGGCATTACAACGACAGCACATGGTCGATACGTTCCAAAAATACTGTAGCTTGTTGAATTTGATTACTTTAATTTTCCTCACTTACATGGACACACAATAGAATTGAATATTAATTGCAATATAATGATGTCATCCCTGAACTTATAAGTGGATAAAACATTAGATGTGAACATGCAAAAAATACTTGGTAAGCACAAATAGTTGTTAAAATGAATACATATATTTAAAGTCTATATATATTGCATTAAAAATTAACAATGAAAATAATCACACATGCTTTTGCTTTTTCATATTATAACAAATACCCACTCCAAACAAATAGAAGATAAATTTCAAGGATAGTGAACTGAAAAAAAAAAAATAATAATAATACGCGCTGACAGGTTGATCAACATTCTTCACAAAGAAGTTGTGACTCCATCAACTTTCAGCACTCATCATTCTTCATTTGTTGTTTTTTTATCACTAAAATTGTATTTCATATCAATTAATTTGTTTGGAGAGGGTTAGTTTGGGGAAGATTACCAAAATTATAGACCGATAAATCTAGCTCTTGTTCGGTGGCTTCATGCAAAATGTACTGTCGGCAATAAAGTCAGATCCACTCCTGACCGCAAAGTTAACAAGAGGCTACCAAGCAAGAGGAACATTGATTGGTCTACCAGAATTATAGCTTAAAATGAATTGGACTGTGGTCATGCATCATTATGCACAAAGTAATATTTTTATCCTGACACAAATCCCACAACCAGAACTGATGTTTCACAGGACATAGAGAGACTACCTGATCTATAGTGCCTGTAGACTACCTGATCGTAGTCGGTTTCTGAGGATTCAGTCCATACTAACTTAACATATTTTGGTGGAAAAAATATGCCTAATTGCAAATGAGACATGTTGGCTAACAATTGGCTAACAATCGAAACCTGTCTGTACAGAATTCTAGTAATAAAGATATTACTTTCTTTGAGGCCTTTATAGCAACTCTGGAATAAAACAAGCAATGTCTCACTTACAGTTTTCACTTACACGAAAAGAGGTATATGGGACTGTTATAAGAGATTCTGGACTATTGGGGATAATTTTTTTTAACTTAAAAACACTTTCTCCATTATAATATGTTGACACATTTTCATGATAGGTTAAATTGATGTCATAAAACAAGTACCAATATATATCGCCTCATTTATGTCACTTTAAAAAGGAGAACTTCTTGGAAATCCAATCCACCATTACAGGGACATTGCTGGAAGATCAGCCACTACAGGGCTTCAGAAGGCACAATATCAGATTGATTTATGTGCGCATGGTTTTCAGCTTACCTCCCATCCTCCTGATACTGCAAGGTCTCTTCTCCAGTCTCTCTTTTTTTGTGCATGCCATGAAATGTGATCCACCGTTACAAAATCAGCCAGGACATCGCTCAAAACACTGGTGACCTTCCATTAGTTTACATAACATAGACCTATGTTTTCAAAGCTGATCTTTTGATGAAAAGTTGCCTACCACCTGCCCTTTATTTCTGACACATAGCCATGGAAAGGATAATTTATGAATGCAAGTAATCTACCACAATACCACCGTTACCAAAAAAGTTCAACTAGCCCTGCGTTCACATTGTCCCCCGCGCCGCGGGGAAAGTCCCGAGCTGTGGGACTTTCTCCTCCAAAACCATAATGTGAACGCTCGCTGGGACTTGTCCCCTCGTCCCCGCGAATCAAGTCGGGTACGGGGACAAGATTTGGAGGGGAGAGTGACCTTGGGGCGAAATTGATAGCGTCCAGCTGTGGTCATCAAATGTGCGCATGCGCTGTGCCTGGCAGAGCTCGCCCCAAGCTCCAATTGCCCCCACAGCTCGGGGACAGATGAGATACCAATGTGAACGGTCAGTCGTAAAAAAGATAAGATCTCTTGAGGCTGTCCCTGCGGCGCGGGGGGACAATGTGAACGCGGTGTAGGACATCGCATGTAACGGTGGTATGCCTGTGGTTGAGGAATGATTTATGACCTGAAGTCACTTTTCATTTGCTATCCTATTACTGTTTTGCTGATAAACAAATGTTGCTTTATCAATTGTGACCATCTGATTCTGACTTTGTTTATCTGTCAATCAGATATCTTCAACTGAAAACAACCTTTTTAGATGTCACACTTGGTACCCAAAAAAAGAGCATGGACATCATCACTAAAAGACACACCGGCACCAACTCTTGTGATTCAACGTTTTTATTTCTTCGTCAAGTAATCACCAACACAATTACCTTCCCACAAAACCACATTGCAACATCAAATACCTAATGAAATTTTCAGGATAAAGCGAGCAATTCCTTAGGAACACAAAAAAGTGCTGTTGCCCCAACCCCATGGAATGACCCATTCATCTTTTACCCTTTAGCAAAACTTTGAGGAAAAAATTTCAAAGGAACCCACTGTAATTTGCATTTAAGTGAATTTCAGCGTCCCCAGTCCCACATGTACATTTTAAATGATGGTTTTAGATCTCGCAAAATCAATTAATACGAAAAATAAAATCTACTGAATTTGAAAGACCCTAATGATTGGTGAACATCCATGGCATTAGTTGATACCTAGATCAAAGGGTAAGATAAAGAGGCACATTTCTTTTATCCATGTCATGTCCACCTAAATGCGGAATTGCCCTTAAGATTATTGAAGTTATCTGACAACTAAAGTGAACAGAGGAACAAGTCCCCAGGACTGGAAAGGGAAAGATCCAAAAACAAGATTTGTATTTCTATCTCAATATAATTTTGATGACGTGTTTACCTTGTTTTGGTATTATGTTTTATCTTAGAATTTGGCTTTAAGTACTGGAATTTCAAGGAAAAGAAAATTGTTTCTTAAAGGACAAGTCCACCTTCATATATATGTGCATTGAGTGAATGCAACAACATTAGTAGAACACATCATTGAAAGTTTGGGAAATTGGACAATCCATTCAAAAGTTATGGGTTTTTTTAAGTATCTATGTAATCACTGCTGGATGAGACGACTACGACAGTGTATGATGTCACATGCATACAACGATATAAAGAAAATATAAGTGAATTTCACAAAACTTTACTTTTTGAAAAAAGTGCACATTTCTTCAACTTGCTACTGATGTATGTTAGGGCAATATTATTCACGCTGCCTTCCAAAAGAGAGAAGTCAAGTGTTCTTTTGTTATGCAAGAAAAGTGAAAATATGTTGAATTTTTTTGAGACTTTCTCTATATCCTTGTACACGTGTGACATCACAAGCTATAGAAGTCTTCTCGTTCAGCTTTGACTGAGCAGAAACTTCAAAAATTCATAACTCTGGAACAGATTGCCTTATTTTCCTCAAACTCTCACTGATGTGTTTTACTAATATTGCTGTATTTACACTGTACTCAACCCTCGTGTCTATTGAGGTGAACTTGTCCTTCTTCGGTCCCTTTATAGGGTTATTTGAGACCAGTTTGTGTCTGGGACCTTCTGTGAAGTTGATGGGTAAAATTACTGAACAACAACAACAAAAAAAAAAATCCCCATAAGTTCACACAAAAGCATTATGCTGCTCTCTTCAGCTGGGAAACACAAACTGTTGTCTTAACCAAACTGTAAAAACTTGCTAAAGATTAGTATGAATTACAATCTAAAACAAAATATGAGCTGGTATCCACTATCATGAAAGAGAATAACTAAACAAAATAACAAGTAAGAACTGAAAGGAAGAGCTTATATTTGAAAATTAAAGCCATGAGGAAAGACATGAATGTTCACAATATATTAGTTAACACCTGAGAAGTTGGGTTGTCTCTGTTTTGTGTCACCTCCAAAACAATAAAATGATTTTTTCTTATCTTATACTTTTTACTCTCAAAAGTGACTAATGATTGCTGGTAATTTTCAAGCAATTCAGAAAGATACATAAAATATATTTTAGTAATGTCAACAGTTTAAATGAATCTGGTATATAGAAAATTTATCTCAGATGAACCAAACACCTTTCACCAGTATTATAACATTTGTATGGTGGCTATCAAGAATGATGAAGAATTCATGAACATCCTTGAATTAATCTACATGTATTTATAATACTATGTTCAAACAAAAACATAATACAAGTCAAATAAGAATTTTTGCTTTCGGCATTCATAACCTATGTCCCCACCAAAAAATTATAATGGTACCCTCTGCAACGATAACTTTACAGATAGTGAATCAATCTAAAATACAATTTGAGGGATTGAAACTATAACTCATTGCCCACACCTTACAGAAAACCCCATTCAATTTGCTTCAGAGGTCAAAGAGAAATGAGGATTTTTGTAGAGCATGTCAGGAATCCCTTCCCTCCAAGTTCTGCATATTGTGTTTACACATTAATATGCAGTTCCAAGAGCATCCAAGTGCTAAACTTGGAAGAATCAGACTCCTGACATCCTTTATAACAATCCACATTTCTTTCAGACCACTTAACCAAATTGACTGGGGCTTTCTGCAAAATAGAGCTAAGATGTTATAATTTAAGACCCAAAAGTAGATTTTAGCTGATTTAATCATATTGGGTGCTATCAATGCAAAAGTCTATTTGTCATTTTTTTTTTTTTTTTTTTTTTTTTTTGGGGGGGGGAGACATACTATATGAATACTTGAACACAATGTTAACATTGAATGTCACCTCCGAAACAAAGTTATTCTTCCCTGGTGTTGTGGAATAAAATGTTCTGAGAGCAAAGAAACATTACTAAAATGATCTTACACCCTCATTTCAATTTAAGGTAGAAAATGGAATGCCATGTTTCTTCAGGTTACAATATCTAGCTTATGCCCGTCATATTCTTACTGTAAATGAATATTTCAACACAATGTTAACATTGAATGTCACCTCCGAAACGAAGTGATTCTTCCCTGGTGTTGTGGAATAAAATGTTCTGAGAGCAAAGAAACATTACTAAAATGATCTCACACCCTCATCTCAATTTAAGGTAGAAAATGGAATGCCATGTTTCTTCAGATTACAATATTTAGCTTACAACCCGTGTCCAAATGGAAGGCAAACTACCGGTGCCCATGCTAATTAATGAAGTGTAAAAAAAAACACTTGTTCTGTGTGGTTTATCTGCTTGAAACAGGAGTTAATTTCTTGTTCTCGAGTTATAATTATTAAAAACATTGATAAAAAGAAGAATTTTTGTGTTATTGTCACTTATTCTAAAAAAAACTGAGTGTTAATATTAATGTCACCTCCGAAACATTCTATTATGTTAACTGTCACCTCCGAAACATCCATGTGTGAAAAATCCAAGATTTAAAGAAATGATTGGAATTTCATTTAACCTACATAGGAAGGTAGCCCTTCTTAAAGACTTGTTATAGTATTGAGTTTGACCTGGCTTGCCCTCCAATAAATAGTTAAAATCTTAAAAATTGCATGTCAATTGGTATTTTTACCAAAAATGTATAAATCTCATGTATTTTTTTTTAATTCACTTTATATTCAACCCCCAAATAGTTTTGATTCACAAACTATATATTGTTGTTAACCATATAAACTTTGCATGGTGAAGTTTGACTACAGAGTTTTGTCATTATGGTGCAATTCATAAAAACAAAATTTTGCTTAAATTTACTTCAGGTGTCAGGGTTTTCCTTAAATTACACCAATAACTCTTCAGCTTTAAGGTCTGAAATGTTATTTTTTCAAAAATTTGAATACTTACCAACAGGAATCAAACAGAATAATGAAAAAATATTTTGTTTGAAATTTTGACCCTCTGAGTACAAAAGTTACACCACTGATCATAAAAAAGGCCAGATGACTAGGGAGACTGAACACCTATTGATGTTGTATGGGACACTGATCCTGAAGAAAATAATCTTAACATTTTTGTGCAGCAACACTGTGCAGTCCTCTGACAAGAGATGGTGATGGCACCACTCAAATCTCAAGTTATGATTGGAAGAGCGTAGCGTCTTCCTGAAAATTAAGGTTGAAAAATAAGGAACTGCCCTCATTTATCAGCGCACAGATATCCAAGAAAAAATTGGACGGACAACTCATCCTGAGCACCTGATTCGAGACGAAAATATCCAACAGAAATTGTGATCTCACAACCCTTCACCTTTCCAACATCTTAGATGCGATCTACGCAAAGATATCCTTACAAAGGATGACATAATGTTTTCTGAAAGCATTTTTTCTGAAAACAGTATTCAATCGCACGGATGAGCATAACATCACATTTTCGGTAGTGTGCTTTTTTTAATCACTTTGATCTGACGGAGTTACGGGTGGGTCGTGGTATTGAAAAGATAAAGACCTTTTCAGCTCTTTCCTGTACAGCATACCTCTCTTCCAGAGCACATCTGGCACTGACACGGTGCTACATTACTTCAGACTTGCTTTGATGTGGAATGCAAAATGCCTAAGTAGTATGGGTCAGCAAACCAGAGCTCACTGACACATTAACTACTTTAATAATCGTGCTCATGTCCAGCAAGGATTGATGAGCAACAAGGTTTATGGGGCAGCCAGCGTCAACGAGGGTAGGCATCATCTCGTCATAACGTATATAGGAGCAGATCATCAGAAACCATCCTATCTGCTCAAGCGGCGCTGTATCAACATTTCGAAGATGAGGGCTGCTGCAAGTGAGTTTCTACTGGAATCATGACAGCATGCTTGATGGGTCATGATGATCCCTGACTTCAGGGAGTGGAGTTGGAGGAAAGATGGCACAGGTACATGGCAATTACTAGTACTATCAGCCACTCTCCCCAATGCTTCAGTACCACATTTCATTCTTCTGCACCACAGCTGTTTCAAGGCATGCATTGGGAGGTGGAAAACATCGAAATGGAAAAAAATAATGAAATGAATGAATGAATGAATGTGAAAATGCACAATTTAGAGCAGTTGTCAGATGAGCCATGGTCTGTAGTTTGATATTGCTGCAAACTTAAAGTGGGTGTGGGGGAGGGAATTGAGGGCCTATCTGACGGGAGGAGACATTGTCGCAATGCCAGCGTCTCGAAGAAATGATTTTCGCTGTCACAACTAACGCAATTTCTAGGAAGACATCTTCAAGCAAAGGGACAACTTATTAATGCCAGGGTGCATGTATGTGCTTGAGACATCACAAAAGAAGTTTGCTAAAGCTGTCATCCCCCTCGGCTGAATCATGAGCCGAACTGTGATCCGACCACTGACTAGGTCTAAAGTAAATCGGACTTCTTCGGACTCGGGGAAGTGGGCCAAAGCATATAGCGCTAAAGAGGAGTCGATAGCATAGGTCTCTATAGGAAACTTGCGCCGTGCGCCCGCGTACACAAATTGACTAAAACATGGGGACCATGCACCTTTAACCACGCCCTGTGCTGTGGATAGTGAGTGTGGAAGCATTCCACAGAGCATATTCCCCATCTCTCTTCCACCTCCCTGGTCACGCTGGTCTGAGTGATACTGATATTCGAACCTCAGCAGGAGTCAATGATTTTTGGTCACCCTGTGCTGTGCATGTGGCATGGCATGACAGTACTGTGGCCTAGACCTAGACCTAGATCAGATATAATTAGATTGTGTACTGTTAGTGTTAGATGGGACTGTGTTTCACAAGCATTAATTTACCGATTAATTTTATTGATATTCAAATTAACAATTGTAATAAAATTTACCATTTTTACCAACGGTCGTAGGGCCTACTTACCTCCAAGACTAGAGATGCAAACAGCAAGAAGTGCAGCCAATAATACATGTACATGCATGTTTTTGACCTGCAGGCTGAAACCAGGGAGGTCACCTTCCTGCCGAAACTTAAATGCCAAACAAGTCGTGAAGATTTTGTCACATCCATGCCCAGACAATTGTCAACAGATTTTCCTTGCCTTGCCGGTGTCACAGTCGATCCGTTCCGGGTTCCGGGGGAACCGATATACCGGCTGAATCCAGTCGATTAGTTCCGCGGAACGAATATACCGCACAATAGGCAGTACGCAGAAACGTTCCGCAACCGTCGATCCTATCCGGGTTGTGCGAGTAGGCCTCATTAAAAACAAAATAATATCTGTTTATTGTGGATGCCTATACCAAAGCCAAAAATCTAAGAAAGCTATTTCTTCATTTTTAAAATGATATCAAGGACAAACCTGTTTTTACGTTCTGATAATTTCCCTTTAAATGAATCATATTATAGCCTCGTACAAGTGGCGCGAAGAAATGAATCACTGTAGGGCTTACAATGTATTAGCTAAGTAGCATGCACAAATACGTACTAGTCGATCATCTGGAGCCGTTGCACAGACAGTGTGCGATTAGCCTTTATTTATAGACAAAACTTCAAAGAACAGTTCAACGAAAGAGCATGATAATACTATAGTTATAAAGTCCTACATTTATAAGAGACTGCTTGAAGTGGGAAGGAGGAGAGAGGGAGGTTTTGCTGGTAGGGTACAGCAAGGATAAACATTTTTTTTTTTTCGGTGAGCTTTGTTCTGATAAGACAATCATTGTTCAGCTGTACTTCAAAACGAAAAAGAATGTTGGTCTAACAGTCTGCAAATAAATTGTGTATGCAGGGGAGTAAAATGGAGCTATGCATGTGGATTTCATTTCATTTATTTATTTTATTCTAATTTTTCTTTCAACAAAACATAACACAAAGTAAATCAAAAATGCAATCATAAGCAAACATACATTACAAAGTATGACATTCAATGGTAATTAACAAACTAATAAAGATATGCACACATACTGGAATTACAAAGTTATGTTTGCAGGGTAAAAATGAGAACTACCCTGCATACACTTGTCGTCTGTTCTTCTCTTCTTCTCTGACCAGGAGCATTGCTTGTAGATTTTAGACCACTCTAAAATATCTTTAAAATACTTATTATAATTACAAGAACGTAATTATGCATAATGCAAACATATAAGACAAAATGAAACAAACAACACAGACACAACAACGTGACATGACTAAACTGAGGGGAATATACGAATGAAAGGATTAGAGCAAATACAAAATTAAAGGAAGAAGGAGAGAAAGAGAGAGAGAGAATGCCTACACGCTGAACACTGAGGATAAACGGAAGAGGAGATTTATTGATTGATTACTCAAATTGTCCTTTCTGGAAATTCTTTATACTTTGGATATCGCAACAAAATTAACATTCAATACATTACGGGTACACCACAATCAGACATGTCATTGAGTACAAAATGAAACTCACTCACATTAACATACAGTAACGTATGCACCATAATAACATAATACATTAACCCGACATTTAAAACTACACTTATGTATACAAAAGCTATTAATATACAGCTGTATATCACTTTCATATAATTATTCCACTCATAAATGTATTTGATAATATACTTTCATACATCATCATTCTACACCAAACAATTATATCACCACATATCCCAATATATTTGTATAATTCACTCCAAAAAATTCAAATATATATATATATATATATGTGTGTGTGTGTGTGTGTGTATAATAATAATAATAATAATAATAATAATTACCATGGCAGCGCCTTAACAAAATAACACCAAATGTGTCTTGCATGTACACCTGTAAATCATTACATATTCCAAATTTAAAATTACATAACTTAAATAGTGTGGGAATAAAAAACAAAAACAATATTTAAAAAAATAAGATTACCATAACAATGCTTTCTCTATCAAACACACACGAGAAACATATATCCTACAAAATATCTACACCTCACTTTCATCATCACCAAATTTGAACTCAATTACTTCAACAGTATAAAGATAATCACTCAATATCACCATATACTCCAGATTTCATCAGAATTAATTCAGAGCTGTAGAAAAGTTGCCGACGTAAACTTTGCGACGAACCGCCCGACCGCTCGACCAACCACACACAATTCCTGTATACCTTCTTATACTCTTTGGATATGCGGGAGCATAATAATAATGATAATAATAAATACACCAAAAACTAATAATTACAACTTATCTAATTACTCTGGCATTATACATGTGAATGGAATCCGGGACAAAAGCACTTCTAAAACGGGTACGCTTTGTGCGAGGAGGACAGAGTCTGATACCTGATCTGTTCAGGCAATAGTAACCGTACAGACGGTGTGTTAAATCGGTCATTATCTTGTTTACCATGACCATCATTCTTCTTCAACTAACGAATTACCATCTGTTTTTATCCACATGTTCAAAAGGAATCGCTCTGTCCACTGTTATCCCACTTGCCAGAGTGACGCCTATCACCTTCCCCGTACTCGCACTATTTTTGCAAAGAAAACAATTGTATTTACTGGACCCAGATATTGGAATGACCTCCCTCAAGATATTACTTCTTCTTTGTCTTTATTCACCTTCAAACGCAAATTAAAACAGTTATTACTTAGTGCATACACACTTCCAAGTGTTTAGCAACTTTTTTTTTTTTTATACTCCCAGTCTTTTGTCCTTGTCCGCAGCTTCAAGTTATTAAAGTTATTTAATGGTACCGATACATTTTTTAATACATAGCATTCCTTTTCAAACAAGCGAGATCCGTATACAGTCTGGTTTGTGCGATATCTATGTGGTTCATTACTTTATTCTTATCGATTTTTGTACTGATATAATTTTAGTTGGTCAAGACAAACATATCCGTTCTCCGTATAATCATATGCCTATGAATTTGGGAACCTACAGTTTTACAAGCGTTAAAGCTTTTTATGTATAGGCCCCATCATATTTCTGATACTTATTTGTGACATATTATGATATGACCATGTACATTTGTGTCAAGAATGTTTTTTTTTTCTTCTTCTTCTTCAATCAAAAGACATGATTGTATATATTTGGTATTCTTGTTTTATTGTCAATAATTTTGTAATCTCATCATTGAGAAAATGCAAATACGAAATTTGAACTGAACATCTTATTTATTCTTACACGGTCATGGATGGCTGAGTAATCATTCTTTTTGGACAATGGGTCAAATTGGACTTGGGACCAAGTTTCAGTTAGTGAGACCAGCATAAATCCTTTTTAATTCACCTTTTTTTTTTTTTTTTTGAATGTTCAGACTGGTGAGACATACCTAGGGCCCTTCTTCTTTGAAAACAACCGCAACGAAAATGGATGCTTACAAATTTTAAATGAACATGTCATTCCTGAATTAATGGAAAATTTTCCTGTGCAACAAAGTGGTGTGTTCAGACGCCTATAATGGGCACAGTATATCGCACCAGCCCATCGACTAGTTGCAGTAAGAAACAGATTGGCTGAGGTATTTGGAAATCGGTTGATTGCCTTGTATCATGATGTGGATTGGCCACCAGAATCTCTGGATCTAACTTCTTGCGATTTTTTTTTTCTTTAGGGTTATCTCAAGAGCAAAGTGTTCATTATCCCTCAACCTGACATTGCAACTCTGAGACAAAGAATCACTGATGAATTTGAAGCTCTACGCCATCAAGCCACAATGATTCGTAGGGCTGTGCGTGAGATGTAGAAAAGAGCTAATCTCTGTGTGGGAAGGAATGGTGGCCGTGTTCAGGGGCATGGGATGTAATGTAATGTTAAAAAGAGATATCCGAAAAAAAAACAACAGTTGTGATTATCAATTTCATTATTCCATTTGTTAACTTAATTTCTGATAAGGTGCATTGATTCTTGCAGTGTCTAAACTTGGTCCCAAGTCCAATTTACCCATTGTCTAAAAAGAATGATTACTTAGCCATCCATGACCGTGTATGCATAAATATCATTTTGAAGAGGAGTATTATATGGTTTTAAGATGTTGCTACTCACTTTGGTGTAAAGTTAACACAATCTTCACAAATTTGAAATCAAATCTTGTTGCGTGTTTTTTTTTTATACGCACTGTATAAACAGAGACTCTCCACCTTATCTGCCCACTACACATGTATTTTCTTTTGTCAGTCCAAACCGATTTTGTATAATGTACTTTCAATTTCTCTTAGAATCGTATGCTCTCTATTTCAAATGTGCTTTCTAATTATCTTGCAAAACGTTAAATTTTCAATCGCCCATCTAAACCAAAACTATACTGTATCTCTTTAGAATACCTTGCCTGTTTGAAGTAATCTCTGTGTATTGATAGACCGCCTCCCCAAACGAGAAACACACACACACACACACACACACACACACACATTCATATGCACATACACACGGACACAAGATATAATAAAGACAACTGAACACACAAAAACAAAATTCATCCCGTCATCTTTAGTTGTTACAACTGAAAAAATAATGAACCAAACGAACATGCATGTATGACGTTGGCGATTATATTGGTCGTTATATCGCACTAAAATGATTAGACTCTGTGCCCTGAAAATAGACATTAAAACGAAGGTGGACTATTTGAGATCATAGTATGTTTAATATGAAGCTCCTTGTATTACAGTAGTTAACATGAAGCATGCCGAACATCCCAATTACAGTAACTCATTTGGTTATTCTGTTCAAAATTATTCAAATCAGAGAGAGGTTGGCATGACCAACGTCACATCGTGCAGAACTCTACAGAGCAGAGTTCTGTGACTGTACCATGGCCACCATGACGTCGAAAGAGATAAGGGAGGGGGAAAAAAGGAATCGCTTTGTAGTCCGGGTTTCAAATTGGCAACTTTGTTCGGTTGGTTGGTCAGATAGATTTGGAGAAGTTCATTTTACTGAAGGGGTGTTTCCCCATTAACACTTTGTATACATTGTATATACGGAAGAGACCCGGATCGAATCGGCGGTGGGGGATCTTATCGGCGGTGAGGCAAAAATCCCGCCGATTGGATCTGGGGGATCTGATATACCGGCCAAAGTCCGCCGATAAGTTCCGGCGGAACTTATCGACTGGCCGGAACGGATCGCCTGTGACACCGGCCTTCATGTTACTATTGTTAGTCTTGAGAGTACACTCTGAGAGATTGTATTAATTCTATTATTTGTAAGCGGTCCACTTGGGGTCTTTTGAGGATCACTACCAACACGACCAAGTAGGCCTACCAAGTAGGACCTACCAAGAAGATATGCATATCTCCGGACACCAACCAATAAAAGGCCTGGCGTCGTCCTGAAAATTTGATGTGTAAGTTTAGATACTGAAATGCTGTAGGCATAAGCTTAACGTTAGGCCTATTCTGCATATTAATTATGCCTTCGCCTTCGGCCTTCTGTTCAGGACTGTCGTTGACGCCGACGCGTAGATGATGATCTGATCTGATGATGCCGCAGTTACCCATCAGACATGGCACTAACAAGTTAACGTTAATTTACCGCAGCTCAGTTGAGTCTGTAAACTTATTTTGTCTAATTCCAATTATTCTTCTCCTTCTTCTTGTCGGTAGTCTGCTTCCTTCAACCTTGAAGATTCTTGCAGAACTTGGTCTTGATCTTGGCCCTGGCTTTCGTCTGATCACTCTTGGTCTCTGGAGATTCTCAACCAGGTCATCAGGGCATAGCTATAGAACTCTTAATCTGTGGGTCATAGGCGCCGCCACGGGGCGGCCGTCAGTGGAGATTCCTCGTTCACAAATATTTGGGTGTCTGTGGAGTGCGATAAATCAGCGGATTGGTACAGTTGGAAATTTGGTAGGTAATATTAGGTCATATTTTAAGAAAAAATTGTATCTATTTTGCATTTGCTTACAAAATAAATATAAACTTTTATAGAGTTAAGACTGAATACTACACAGCAAATTTCCCACAGTATCACTCCTTATTGTGACTTATCGCGCTCCATAACCGTCCACTGTTTTGGGCGGTAAGCACGGTAAGCACGGTAAGCACTATTTGGGCGGCACCCGTCCCGCTTCATCATGAATATTCATCAGGCAATAAGATACTGTACTAGTAAATGGCAGAACGCTGATATGTGCCATATGAATGTAAAAACGTCTCGCCGGGAAATGTAAGATTCTCGAAAATTGCATCAACGAGGAATGTAAGAACGTCTCGCCAGGAGATGGAAAAATGTTCAGTTTTGCCGAGAAACTTAAAAACGCTGCTGGGAAATGTAAAAATTATGTATTTCCACGGCTACCTGTAGATGATGAATATTCATGATGAAGCGGGACGGGTGCCCAATAGTGCTTACCGTTGTCTGGGCGCCCATCCCACTTCATCATGAATATTCATCATCTACATGTATCCTCCTAGCTAGTCGCTGTATTCGCACAGCGTGTCGGGCTAGTACAGTATCCTCCGTAACGTGGAAATACGTGATTTTTACATTTCCTAACAGCGTTTTTACATTTCCCAGCAAAACTGAACATTTTTCCATCTCCCGGCGAGACGTTTTTACATTCCCCGTTGATGCAATTTTTCGAAATTTTTACATCACCAATCCAGCGTTTAGGGCACTTATTAGTACATTTCGTACTGCCTGATGAATATTCACGATGAAGGAGGACGGGTACCCAAATAGTGCTTACCTGTTTGGGCACCCGTCCCGCTTCATCATGAATGTTTTACTTTTGCCAGACTATATAATATCTATATTTCCCTACTGTAATATTTATTAACAATTTCAAATTCTATCATAATATACATATTTCTTTTATTTCCAACCTTATATTTTTTTTTTTTTATCACACAAATTTATTGCTATCCTCGCTTAATCAAAATGGCCATGTTGTCACCCTCAAATCTGTCTTACCAACCCGGCGAAGTGCGTTTCGCAGGCTTCTCAGGCGTATTGTATTGCAATATAATTGCAAATATGTACAGTTTGACCTCGATTATCCGGCCTCCTTTTATCCGGAAATCTCTATTATCCGGATGCATTCACGCAGTGAAGGACTTGGAATTTTTTCCCCCATCTAAATATTGAGAAAAAACAGTGACTGTTCACTAATTTCATAAGACATGCATGATATAGGTTTCCCAATTCCTGATGAGGTAAAACATATTTTCACTTAAAGATATACTTTATTTTTGTGAATATTATTCTAGGGACTACAATCTACGGAAGCTAGCCCATTCGTGCCACGCAAGGATATAAAACTTTCAGTGGATCGATGGAGCTAACTGGCGGCCGCCACATGATTATCGATATCGATATCGCTAAACAATAATTGAATGGTGGCCGCCACATATAATTATCGATATCGATATCGCTAAACGATAATTAAGTGGCGGCCGCCAGAAAATTAAGTGGCCGCCACTTAATTTTCTGGCGGCCGCCACTTAATTATCGTTTAGCGATATCGATAATTCATGAGAAATGTCGATATCGATAATTATGTGGCGGCCGCCAGTTAGCTCCACTGAAAGTTTTATCCTGTACGTGGCACGAATGGCTTCCGTAACAATTTTGTGCAGGCTAGCATAGATATTACTGAAGTACACCACCATTGCGGGGTCCACTACCTGCCTATAGCTGCCAGTGCACTGGGACGGTAGCTTGGACAGCAGCTTGGACAGCAGCTTGGACAGCAGCTTGGACAGCAGCTTATATAACATTGTGTCTCCCATATCTGGCCAATTCGCTTATCCGGATAATCGAGGTCGAACTGTAGGAATTCTGCTGTAGTGCAGAATGTTGAAGGCCCGAACGCCATACTAAAAGTAAAAAAAAAAAAGGAAAAATTCCAGTGGGGCAAAACAGTAAAATTGACATAATAGCTTGACCTATGCAAACCATTACATGCAGTTATACCTCCATGTCATAAGCAATTTCTTATGTAGCGCTATATGTACCATACAAATTAGCACCTCTAGGCCTATCAGGCTTATGAGAGAAAATTCATAAATCCTGCTTCCCATTATCCAATTTATTATTTTGAAAGATTTAAATTAGATGTATATAATGTATATTTTCTAGATCATGAACACAATGGATACTGTCTCGAATTAGTCATTAAAATCATATAATATAATACATGTATATGAATTTAGCCTTAGCATTTGAAGAAAAGATCACAAATAAAATGGGGATAAAGGAGATTGTGTTTATGGTTTACCATGTTGTAAGTCGTGAAAAGGACTGTTGGAAGAGGAGATAGTAGATGAGTGAAGAGGGAGAGATGAGAAGAGGAGAGGCGAGAGAGTAAGCAAGAGTAGAAGTATTCTTTCTTGAAAATAGTGTGAGTCCTGAAAAGGACGTGAACCAGAAGAGAGGACAAAGAGAGAGAAGGCATGTAAAAATCATTACTTAAATTGGACGGAGGGGCTATTCATTATAAACATCGCAACTACAAACATGAAAGAGATATTTCTGACAATTATACTTATATTTGTAATCTATATTTACTGATAGCATTCTTAAAGGTAGGCCTGCTGTTTACCATTGGGAGCAGTGATTTTAAAAAATGTTTGAGATATCACATTTGATACATACGTGCAGGTCAGTTGTATCACAAAACATATCACCATGTACAAATTTTGCAATAAATCTTAAAATATATTGGAATCTCAATGATTTTTTTCAATAAACCTTAAGTTTTGATGGTTTAGTCTAGAAAAACTTTTATTATAACTATTGTTCACATATTGTTTATCTAACTAGATGCCTTAAACTCTCTTTTTACTTTTACCACCCTGCTGTTCAAATATTTGTATTCTTTGGTACTCGATATAATGTCGGTCTCTGCATTCATCAAGGTTTTGTGGCAACTCATTTTTTTTTATACCATATTGAACTTAGCAGTAGGCCTATAGTTCAGCATATTTATGCATTACCTCCAGTCCATGAAGCACATGGAGTGCAATTTTGTACAACATTTCATGTCTTTGGAAATCACCAATACTGAATGACTGTGATTAATATTAACAGTATAAAGTTTTATAACCCTTCTTTGTAGGCCTAATTATGTTTTGGCTGTTAGCATGATTTGTGGGTATATTTCTCTTTCTTTTCTTGCTGTTATTCTTTGTCATTCTTATCTGATTTTGACTCTGATTTCAGTTTGATGGGGCTAGTTGGTGAACTGAAGAATTTCTTTACAGAATTGTGAGTCGTCAGTGATACAACCATTTTTAGCAGAATTCTTCAAAATACCAGATAAATATTCCTCCATTTTATTGAGATTTTATTCTATTTTCATCATGTAAAGCTGACAAGTGGGATACACAGAGATCCAGTTGTGCTATTGTTAATCTCTATCCTTTTAACCATGTCTTGTCTCTCATTACTTTTCATTTTGATCTTGTCATAATTTCCCACTTTTCCTCCCCTTATGTTATTCCTTGTTTTCTTTCATCTCATCTTCCATCTTTCTTCCCCTTCTATCCTCTCTCTGTCACTCATTGTTTTTCTTTACCTAAATCTGTTAATTTCTTCCAATTCTGTTATGTTATGTGTTATCCTTTCATTTATTTCTCTTTGTGTACAGGCCATGAAATGTTGGGGGCAAACATATCCCCAAAGTGTGTAGCTAACGCATATCAGTGTGAACAAACATGTCATTTGGTAAGACTGGAAAAATACATTGTGTAATCTTCCAATCTTGCCGACTGGAAAAATACATTGTGTAATCTTCCAATCTTGCCGAATGGCATTCTTGTTTATATCACTATCCAAAAGATTGTAACATATAGTTGCATCAGAGTCCCAATAGCACTATCATTTCTAAGTTTTCTTAACCACATGCGTTGAGTGTGACTTGTGGTGATTACACATTGAGTAGTATGCTTTTATTGTGGAATGCAATTGTTATCTTTTCCGGACAGTGGCTGCTATCTCAATCCACCATAAAACACTCTTTTTTCTCTTTTCTTTACAGTCTGTGAAGTTCCACAAAATTTACTTTCAATACATGAATAATATACTTATGAAAGCAAGGATCAGAGTATAGTGAGGAAAATATGATAGTCCCAAGGACCTTGTTCTTACAGTAGTATCTTTGTATGCATATACAATATGGATATATATAAATATAAATATAAATATATATATATATATATATATATAGAGAGAGAGAGAGAGAGAGAGAGAGAGAGAGAAATTTTTATTATTTGTTTCTGGTCAGTTTCCCCTTTCTTGTTTCAATATATATATATATATATATATATATATATATATATATATATTCATATACTTGTATATGATTTTTTAAACAAAATCACATCCTGCTTACTGTACAGGTAGGCCTTTTGGCCAAATTATCTAATCTGAGCCAAAGGAAAGGAACAAAATAAGAATATGTTGGTCTTGTACACCACAAAGAAAAAGAAGCAACATGCAAGAATATACTGTAAAACGAGAAATTTCGCGTGCATTTTAATTTCGCGAATTTCGCGAGCGCCAAAATTCGCGAAATTAAAATGCACGCGAAAGTTTTCGTCTACACTACATGCATTGAACACCAGTGGTAATTCGCGAAAATTTCATGCCACAAAAAGGGTTGTCAGCTCCAATTCGCGAAAGTTTCATGCCGCGAATATATCATGTTTTACAGTACATGTGCATTACCTCTTCTCTTGAAAGAAAAGAACTTGCACTGTATCTAAGTACTATTGAAGTTATTGGTAATACAGTATATTTGTATCAATCCACTACGATTGAATGAAGCGCATAGTGAAGCTTTATTGGAATTGGTATCACATCTGATCTTGGTAGCATCTATTTTCACTTTTTGTTTCCAATCTTAAAAGATACAAAGTACACATCAAAGCTCTACATGTATCTGTGACAAAGAAAAATATGTGTTAAATCAAACAATATTTTAATTCTGGCATTATTAGCAAGATTTCTAAGTACAGTGATAGCTCACGACAGATGAGTAGGCGTCTCCTACACTGCACTGCAAACTAAAACTAGAAATGTTGCTATGGCGACTGATGCCTCCGCCATAATGCATGATTCTCCCAAGGTGTATGGTACAATGTCTTCACAATGTGTGATGACTGACAAAATATTGAAATGACAGGTTTGTCAGAAATATCTTGAATGTTCACTTTCCTTGAAATAGGTTTGCTATAACTGTCTAAGAGTGCAGGTACACATATTTGGGGAAGTGAGGATTTTTACTTGACTTCTGACCGACCCTTTTATGAGATACATTGAACCATTTGCAAGAAAGTGAAATTGTAACATTCTCAAATAACCTTTGACCTTATGACATTATACTCTCTCTGGAGAATCTATACTCAGTAGTACATGTCTACACTAAGTTTCAAGAAAATACCTTCGGACATTGCATGGATATGGGGGAATAGCAACATTCTTAGCATTTGACCTTGACCTTTTGACCTTTGCCCTCTTGCCAATGTCACTAAAATCTACTCAACTAATTGCCCCATCATACATCATCCTTGGACCAAATTTGGTGGAAGCTGCTTCATCCACTTCTGAGTTATCACGTAAACAGTTAAATTTTAGGATTTGACCTTGATCTTTTGACCTTTGCCCTCTTGCCAATGTCACTAAAATCTACTCAACTAATTGCCCCATCATACATCATCCTTGGACCAAATTTGGTGGAAGCTGCTTCATCCAGTTCTGAGTTATCACGTAAACAGTTAAATTTTAGGATTTGACCTTGATCTTTGACCTCTGTCCAATTTCACTTAAAAACTAATCAAGTGATTGTCCCGTCATACATCATCCTCTGACAAAGTTTGGTGAAATTTGCTCGATCCAGTCTTGAATTACCTAGGATTTGACCTTGATCTTTGACCTCTGTCCAATTTCACTTAAAAACTAATCAAGTGATTGTCCCGTCATACATCATCCTCTGACAAAGTTTGGTGAAATTTGCTCGATCCAGTCTTGAATTATCATGTAAACGGATACAGTGAACTCCCGTTACAACGAACACGGTTATAACGAAATTTTGTTATAACGAAGTAAATCTTCTGGCCCCAAAATCATCACCATTAAAGTCCATGGTACAAAATTCGCTTATAACGAACACCGTTATAGCGAAATTTCCATTATAACGAAGTCTTTTCCGAGCGCCACAGACAAAGAAAAACAAAAGAAATGTGCTCCGTTATAACGAAATGCGAATTGCTTTCGAAAATACGTAGCGGAACAAGCATAGCGTCTCTACATGGGTGAACGCTTCACACCACTGTGAGTTCGCTCCTTGTGTCACGCACAGTTTCTGAGGGGAACTTGCGTTTATTATTGTAATACAGTTTTCCCATCACATTTCACATAGCTTTCAAGTGTATGATGACTATTCAGCAAACAGGATATACGTGGTTTCCTTGTTTTCGTTATATATTGTATTTGTTCGGTTATAACGAAATTTCATTATAACGAAAGAAAAACTGCCGGTCTCCAGTATTTCGTTATAACGGGAGTGCACTGTACAATATCATGATTTGACCTTGACCTTTGACCTTTGGCCAATTTCACCCAAAATTTAATTAAGTAATTGCCCCATAATACTTTATACTTGGACCAAGTTTGGTAAAATTTTAGTCAATATTACTCAAGTTATCGCGTGAACGAATGCGGACGGACAACCCGAAAACATAATGCCTCCGGCACCACTTCGTGGCGGAGGCATAAAAAAATAGTTTTATCTTCCTGTACATTATTTTGAAATATTCAAAGCTAGACAAAATTTGGAAGCACTTCACTAGATGTTGTGCAAACTGTCATGGAATCTCATAATGTAGTCCTTTGTACATGGTCATGCAGTGGTATCAAAATGGCTTAGATCACACTGTACGTCAATTGCAGCTCCCTCCCTGTTCTACCACTCCATTGCACATGTGACAGCAGCATGTCATCAGCAACCTGAGGGCACCGTCTTTTCACACAGAACATGTACCAAGTTTGACTGAAAATGAAATCTGTCGTGAGAACAGTTATCACAATATAGTCTGGGTGCCAAAGCCACTTTTTGGGCCTAACCTTGTTTTACCGTCCACCCAATGTTTTTTGATGGTTTTACCCTATTTCGGGGGTGCTGAATCCGAATCTGGATGATGCAACTCTTGCATCCTTGAGGGTTTTGAGATATTCAAGATGGCCGCCAAAATGGCCGCCAAAACCGGAAATTCCCACGTATTTCCTTCTAAGAGGTGAGATATTGAAAACAATTGATGGTTTTACCCTATTTCGAGGGTGCTGAATCCGAATCTGGATGATGCAACTCTTGCATCCTTGAGGATTTTGAGATATTCAAGATGGCCGCCAAAATGGCCGCCAAAACCGAAAATTCCCACGTATTTCCTTCTAAATGGTGTGAAATTGGAAATAATTGATGATTCTCCCTATTTCGAAGGTGCTGAATCCGAATCTGGAAGATGCAACTCATGCATCCATGAAGTTTTTGAGATATTCAAGACGGCCGCCAAAATGGCTGTCACAATGGCCGCCAATTAAAACCGGAAATTCCCATGTATTTCCTTCTGAATGGTGAGAAATTGAAAACAATTGATGGATCTACCCTATTTCTATGGTGTTAAATCCGAGTCTGGATGATGCAAACCTTGCATCCTTGAGGGTATTGAGATATTCAAGATGGCCGCCAAAATCGCCGCCAATCAAAACCGGAAATATCTATGTATTAGCTTTTAAATGGTGAGAATTAGAAAACAGTTGATGGTTTTACTCTATTTCGAGGGTGCTGAATCCGAATCTGGATGATGCACCTCGAGATAGTCAAAATGGCCGCCAAAATGGCCGCCGAAACGGAAACTCCAATGTATTTCCTTCTTATAAATGGTGAGAAATTGATAACAATTGATGGTTTTCGTCAATGGCATAGTTTGAACTTGCTGTATATACAGTGAACCCAGCTCTACTGGATATCTTTGAGTTGGTACGATACAAGTGTGCCAGCAATAATTAACCCTTCAAGACTACAGATGCGGTTGAATAATTGCAAGATTACACTGTTTCCTCTACATATAATGTATAAGTTTTGAGCACTAACAATTAATGGACAAGACATGTTCATCTAAATCATATTGTGATAGTGATTTAGAGAAGTGTACTGAAATTACCCAACATTATACCTGCCTTAATCCATGAGCAGTTTTAATCTCTTTATCCATGAACACTCAAATTGGTTATTTGGTTTATATTGGTGGTCTTGATGACATTGTTGAAGACACGAGAGGGACATGCTTCAATTTTTTCTTCAATATGATGTAACATTATGTATGTATATATAATCTATTACAAACACACACGAGGGGACGGACAAATCACAGGTAACGCGCCTTGGAAAAAAAAAAAACTAAATAAAAATCAAACGACAACATGGAAGGTAATAGTTGATAATCCAGTACTTACGAATATCATAATCGCGCAGAGCGCTTTTGAAATTACCCTTATTGATATCTACTATAGTGGTCATGGATGCAACCATTTCCAATGACCTAATCAGAATATGCGACAAGTTTCACAAGAAAACGAGGCGAGACTCGTCAGAATACAAGACATGTTTCAACACCAAATACCAACATGCCATAATTTAATTTTACTCTATTGATAGCCGAAAAGGATTAACTTTACATCTATGGAGCCATATTATTGGAGACCACAAGCATTATTTCATAACAATTATGCATAAAGACATTTTCAATCGTATCTTTCTTTGCGTTTGTACGTTTCAGTATGATGTCAATATCACTTCTTCTTTTTTCCAGTCCGTGTTAAAGTTCCGTTTGAGACATATCGGAATATCTCAGTATATTACAATACCATTGTGACTGTCATTTTGACTTTCAATACATTTTGGCTGATTTGACAAATTCGCTCAACTGAGTTGAATTCAAGAATACGAATTATTGCTTTTCACCATGCATGGGTTTAATCTTCCGCTTCGCGTTGGAGCACAATACTTCACCATTTCAGTATAAGAAGAACATGTTAAGGAGTTTCCGTTCATACAGGACATTTATAGATGTCCGAAAACCTTCAAAGACCTTCAGCACCCTCAAAATAGGGTAAGACCATCAATTTATTTTTAAAATTTTACCATTAAGAAAAAATATATTGACATTGGAATTTCTGCCACTTATTTTGGCTGTCATCTTGGACGTCTAAAAACCCTAAAGAATGGACGAATTTCAACAACCAAGTTTCGAGGGTGCTGAATAGGGCCTAAAATTTACCAATTTTTGACAGTTATTTTGGCGGTCATCTTGGACATCTCAAAACCCTTAAAAAGAACACGAAAGTTGCATCAACCAGGTTCGGATTCAGCACCCTCGAAATAGAGTGAAACCGCCACTTGTTTTCAATTTCACACCATTTAGAAGGTAATATAGGGCTCACATGGAAATTTTCGTTTTTGACGGCCATTTAGGGGCCATTCTGGCGGCCATCTTTATTATCTCAATACCCTCAAGGAAGTAAGAGCTGTATACTGGAGCTTCAAATTCAGCAAACTCAAAATAGTGTAAAACCACCAACTGTTTTATATTTTACACAATTTAGAAGGATATAGGGGGTCAACATATGAATTTCCGTTTTTCGGGGTCATTTTTGGCGACCATCTCTATCATCTCAAAACCCTCAAGGATGCAAGAGTTGTATCCTGAGCTTCGGATTCAGCACACTCAAAACAAGATAAAAATCACCAATTGCTTTCAAATTGTCACCATTTAGAAGGAAATACATGAGAACTTCCGTTTTGGGCGGCCATTTTAAAGGTAGGGAATCCCATTTGCACGCCTTAAAGGGGGAGGCTAGTAACTGATCAATGGGAATCAGTGGAAATGCTGGGAGATGATTGTTCCAATCCTTATGGGATTCATTCAAGAGTACATTGTATATCTATTGTCGTGTGAAAATTATTTGCTTCAGAATGGTCTCATATTCAAGTAATGTGCAGTTTAATGCCCCGTCACTGACCAGGGACGCTTACCTGGAAACATTAAACTGCACATTACTTGAATATGAGACCATTCTGAAGCAAATAATTTTCACACAACAATAGATATATAATGTACTCTTGAATGAATCTCATAAGGATTGGAACGATCATCTCCCAGCATTTCCACTGATTCCCACTGATCAGTTACTAGCCTTCCCCTTTAAATGAAGAGTTGTATATACAGTGGTATGTTGAAGAGAGTATCATTTTAGAAACTCCCATAAAGTATTGAAAGTGGAAGGTAACATTTAGTACATTATTTGACCGTTAGATTTTGAATTGAATTGTTTTCGGGGCTCACCGTAAATTCCAGTACATTACTAGGCTACCTTTGCAGACCCATGTACTGCATGTGTGTCCATCATGTATATTTTGTGAAGAAAGTTCATCAACACTTACAAACATTTCTATATACATTCTTGCCACACACTCTATATGTTATTACATCAGCTCTTGTACTTATAGCTTTGTGTTTATAGATCACAAATACAGAAGAATGCAACAAAAAGGCTTAAGTGTGGCTGACACACAGAACTACTGAGTAGTTGAGTTTTGTGCATTATTCAAATTTTAGATAACTGTTGATTTCCAAATTTCTAAGCAGTGGCCTAAGCAAAGCCCCTGAGGTTTATATTTAATGTTTTGCTGCATTTTGGGAGGTCTGTAAAAGGTATCCCCTACCTTTAACGGCCATATTGACTATCTCAAAATCTTCATGGATGCAAGAGTTGCATCATCCAGATTCGGATTCAGCACCCTCGAAATAGGGTAAAGCCATCAATTGTTTTCAATATCTCACCTTTTAGAAGGAAATACGTGGGAATTTCCGGTTTTAATTGGCGGCCATTTTGGCGGCCATCTTGAATGTCTCTAAAACTTCACGGACGCAAGAGTTGCATCATCTAGATTCTGATTCAGCACCCTCGAAATAGGGTAAAAAAATCAATTGTTTTCAATTTCTCACCATTTAGAAGGAAATACGTGGGAATTTTCGGTTTTGGTGGCCGTTTTAGCGGCCATCTTGAATATCTCTAAAACTTCATGGATGCAAGAGTTGCATCATCCAGATTCGGATTCAGCACCCTCGAAATAGGGTAAAACCATCAATTATTTTTTAATTTCTCAACATTTAGAAGGAAATACGAGGGAATTTCCGGTTTTAATTGGCGGCCATTTTGGCGCCCATCTTGAATATCTCTAAACCTTCATGGATGCAAGAGTTGCATCATCCAGATTCGGATTCAGCACCCTCGAAATAGGGTAAAACCATCAATTGTTTTTAATTTCTCAACATTTAGAAGGAAATACATGGGAATTTCCGGTTTTAATTGGCAGCCATTTTGGCGGCCATCTTGAATATCTCAAAAACTCCATGGATGCAGGGGTTGCATCATCCAGATTCGGATTCAGCACCTTCCAAATAGGCAGAATCATCAATTCTTTTCAATTTCACACCATTTAGAAAGAAATACGTGGGAATTTTCGGTTTTGGCGGCCATTTTGGCGGCCATCTTGAATATCTCAAAACCCTCAAGGATGCAAGAGTTGCATCATCCGGATTCGGATTCAGCACCCTCGAAATAGGGTAAAACCATCACTTGTTTTCAATATCTCACTATTTAGAAGGAAATACGTGGGAATTTCCGGTTTTGGCGGCCATTTTGGCGGCCATCTTGAATATCTCAAAACCCTCAAGGATGCAAGAGTTGCATCATCCGGATTCGGATTCAGCACCCCCGAAATAGGGTAAAACCATCAAAAAACATTGGGTGGACGGTAAAACAAGGTTCAGCCTCTGGCACCCAGACTAATAGTAGTGACTCATCTACACACTTCTTGGCAGGGCCATGCAACTTGACAGGTGTCATCATTTATTGAAAATCAGCACACATCACAACTACAGTACATTCCATATGAAAAGTTGCCCATTTTCAACTACGTTGTACATGCTAATACATGTTGTACTAACATTGTGTAAGTATATGAGAACTGACAGGTTTTACAATTATAGTATTTTCATAATTTCTTTGAAGACTTAGCACACAGAAATCCAACCACATTCAACTATGTGGTAACATACTGTAAAAGTGGAAATTTTTGCAGCGTTTAAATTTTTCGTGCATTTTGCGCAATCAGAAACTAGCGCGAAACATAAAAGCACGCGAATATTTTTGCTTGCAATGTATGCCCTGTAGTTGATGTCTTGATACCCTGGAAATAAAAACATGCAAAACATTTCTTATGCGGCCCAGCGCTAAAATTAGTCACGCAAAAACATCCACTTTTACAGTAAAGGCAAAAACAGAAACATACATTTAGTTTCTTATAAAAAGGGTATCACATAATTTAAAAAGATTTCATTTTTCTCTATTTGATGATGACTTAACTTCACAATTTATCATGGAGTTTATTTGTTTTTGTATTCAAACTCTTCATATGTACTTACATTGCACAGCATTCCCACACAGAAGAGTTGTGTGATGTCATAAATTAGATTTCAGATTATACAACATCATCTTGTTATTAAAAATTAACTACCCAGAGTTTGCTCGTAATTTAGTGTTTTGTAGAAGACTGAAAGTGTATCAAATAACCGGACACTTATTTGTCATTGCTCTGAATTCCATCATGAGAGGATGAAATTTCAGGCAAAAAAAAAAAACAACCCCACCATTTATTCTAAAGTCCTGAAAATTATGAATTTTGCAAAATTATTACCTTCTTTGATTTTTGAAAACATACGTACTTCAGGTTAACCCCTTTACAAAAAGTCATCTCTAAGTGCAGAGCAAAGTTGCATAATTATCCCAAACGAAATTTTTGTAGTGGAATAATCAATGTCTTTCACATCTCGTACGGCACTGGAATCACTTTTCATACCCATCTCATGATTTTATGTACACATTCATGTGTACCAAGATGATGACAAAGAGAAAAATGGCAAAGGGAGCTCAAATTTTGTATTCACTGTAAAGGGTCGAAGATGAACATTTCAAACAATATGCATAGTAAAATCTTGTGATAAAAATACATATTCTTCTCAATCTGAGGCAAAAAGAGAATTTCTTAGCATTTCTACTTTTTTTTTGGTCGCATTTTGGTGATTGAAGTCCACAGAAGGCTCAGCAGGATAGGTCTGCAAGGTCCCATTCCTAGAGAATGTCATTATTACGCAGAGATAGACATGTCTTGAATTACCATGGTGTCCGTTACTACCATGTCTGTATAATACAAAATAATTTTCTACTTAGGAAGGTAATTTTGAGTATACATCTGTACATACAATGTACATCACTGTAAAAGTGGTAATTATCATATAAAATATTATTATTATTTCTTTTTAGCACATTACACCTTTTTGCTTGGCATTAACATATCAATTGCTAATTGCATGTTTTGAGTCCATGGAAGTAAAAACACCTGAAGTTCATCTGAACTAGACGCACATTGATAAGAAATTTCATAATGAACTCTGATGTTGGAATATTTCTTTCAGATGTTTTGGAGTAATTTGTGATACGTTCATCTGCATCACAGCTTTTGTACATACATCTGACACATCGTGCTGTAAAACCAGAAACAATTGCACAGAGAACTCTATTATAAACTTTTTCACATACTCCATGCATCAAGTTATTCAAGACAATGGGTGCATTGTCGGTTTGATCAGTGTAAGTTAATGGCATTTCATAACTATGAACATGGTGAGTGAAATCCCTGTACAAAATGATCTATTATTAGCACTTGACAAACATATTCAATTGATTCAGCTGTTCATTTACTTGATAAAACTGGACATTGGTCAATGGTAAAGAGTATTCATACAGTATGAGCACGAACATCAATACCATTATAAATATTGTGCCATGAAGCATTGACTTTTACTGGTATCACAACCACATAAAATCCACCACCTGGATACATGAGTATTGGATGCTACATGTGCTCATATAATCACCATAATCATCAAGCTAATTTCTGTATACTTCAGCTGACACAACTGTTGCATCATATTGTAATACAGACTGGAAACCCTGCCTTTTGAATTGTTTTACTGTGCACAGCATTCCCCTCCCAAATTAACCTTGCCATACCATAAAACCAGTGGAGAACATTGACTTAACAAAAATGTTTGAGAATCCCATCTAGTTCCAACAGACCTCTTATCAAAATGCTCCAATGAAATATTTAAAAAGTTTATTTCACCTTATGATAGAAACATAAAAAAATAAATCAAATTTCATGATAGAGTAGATCATCGGGTGGACACAGTCATAAATATACACACTTCAAAACTTTAGATACAAAATGCAGCTTTGTCTTCTCAAAACACCAAATAGAGTGAATTCTACAATGTACTCTGGCAGTCAAAGCTCATTGCACAGAATTTGCATTTGGTTTTGCGGCAAATATTAAGTTTCTGGAAAAATATCTCCAGACCTAGATCTTGCCAAAGATTTTCATGTTTTTTTTTTTCACGTACTTAGTTACAATTGGCCAATATTCTGTGAAAGTACATGTATTGCGCATACACCTCTGGCCTTTAAAAGGCAAGACAGACCTTATTCTGTGAGTTCAACTCGAACGTGATTGGTCAATTTTCTGCTGAGACACTTTTTGTGCATCTTTTCCCTCCAATCACAGCCCTCCTTGTATTGACAAAAATTGCACTTCCATGCCTCCTCTACATCCACGCCGATTGGCTCCCTTCGACCATCCCAGAATTCAATGAAGTTGTCCAACCGATCTTTCAGCCACACAGGATCAAACTCATACTCGCTGACAAAAAACGGCGCCTCGTCCTTTTGCGACGAGTACTCCACAGAGACGGAGTCGATTTTGGCCAGGAACGGGAATCTGTCCAGGACTGCGGTTACGATGTCCCCCGCGGTGGTTGCATCAAGGTTCACAGTGAGCGAGTGAGCAACGATGTCGTCGTGGAGAGGTTTATTAGGGTCCAGTCTGAGTGCATCCATAATGCTGTCTTTCATTAGCAAGCCGCATACTGCCTCGTCAAAGAGCTCCTTGTACACCATGACCTGGTAATTCTCAGGATTAGAAACTGGTGTCATTGTTTACGATGGAACATCAAACTGCAACATTATTTCATTCACATCAGTAATTTCAAATTATCATGATATGATGAGCATCTGTCAATTGATTATTTATTGAATTATCTAAGAGCGCCATCATTGGGCCTAGCAAAGTTCAGGTTTTGACTGAGAGGAAAAAAAAAAGGAGAAAAGTTGAATAGCCTTGGAGGGACCCACAAAACAGGATGGGTTTTATTTCATCTTTTCTCTCTCTATTTTCTCTCTCTCTACTTACTACTCTTATCATTTCGTATATCCACTCATGCAACTCTAACTCCTACTAACGTCCCGTTTTAACAGAGCCTTTGAAACCAGAGATACTGCGACAATGTTTGGGCAATCTTTTTTTCTACCCTGCCTGTTAAGATGGTCAATGGAAAATTTTGCTCGGATGTTGTTGCAGTAACTTTTGCCAAATTCTACTCTAGCCAGCGAAGGGAATAATTAGCTCATGACCCTTGCACTACCCTTATTATTACTGCAACAACCCTTCTTTTAAGATGCTCTTGCAGTAACATTCTGATGATGCAATAATCTCATACAGACAAAATGACACAATCTGCGCCTATCACGTGCATAGATTGTCACGACACCCCCTTCATGCATTAACAGGTAGGTTGTTATGGAAACCTTCATGGAGAATGATTTTATTACATCTCTGTAAAGAAGGTACCCCTCACTCTCTCCTGTGGTTTTATTGCCCAAGGTGAGCAACTTTGTTCTCTGGATGTTGTCCCAACATTGTCGGTGTAAGGTCTGTTAAAACAGGGTGCAACTTAAAACATTGAATCAATAACTTGGTGGTTATGATGTGGAAAGTAAGAAACAACTCACCTGTAGTTTGTCCTTGTTTCTCTGTGCTAATGAGGGAATACTCCTGGTATTTGCCCTTGTTTTGAACTCCACAATCTCCAGCTGGCCTTGACTATTGTATCTCACCTCGTCTATCACACCCACCTTGACATGAACATAAAGACAGGAATGGGGCAATGTTAAATGGAGGTTTAAAAACACTGGGCAGAAATGGATAGCGGGCAGTGGGCATCATTACGGGATATGCTGGATTTAGAAATCATTAATGATAAACCATCTAAATGAGTGTAATAACAACACATGGATACATTTCATCTCTTTCTATGGCAAGTACTGTAAAAGTGGAAATTTTTGCACTTTTTGTGCAACCAGAAAAGTACTGCAAAAATAAAAGCATGCGAGTATTTCTGCTTGCCGTATGTTCCTGTGTGTGATGTATTGATTCCGCGGAATTGTAAACACGCGAAACCCTCCTTACCTGGCCAATCGCGAAAAATTAGTCGCGCAAAAATATCCACTTTACAGTATTAATAAAGTTTCTAAGAGTTTTATTGTATAAGGAAATTATACTGTAAATGAAATGTTTTTGAAACAGAAGAAAACAAAATTGGATAGGGTATGTTTTTAGTATATATACAACTGTATATGAATATATATAGATGTAATACACACACACACATATATATGTATATATATATATATATATGTATATATATATATATATATATATATATATATATATATATATATATAATTAATAATTGATGCAAAATCTCACCACAAATGGTCCATTCTGGAAAGGTCTGCCACAGATGGGGATCTCCCTGACAATGCATCTGGATGCCACGCCCCCTCCACCTCCTCCTCCTCCTCCTCCTCGTATTAACTGATTCACAGAGATGAAGAGATTGAGAAACTTGATGGCCCACTTGTCTTCTCTGGTCTTGGCCTTGACTTTCTTGATTGTGTGAACCTCAAGCTCTGTGTGTAAAATAATAAAATCAATGATAGAAACTCCTCCTTGTAATCTCAATTCATCGTGGCAATTTATTTTGCTAAGACAGTTGCTGGTTTGTTTTCTATGCTGCTCAGCACAATTACATCCTTACACTATTAATTGTCAATATACAGCTGTGCACTGATCAAGAGGGCTTTGGATGGGAGTTACAGCTTAGTGCATGGCCAAATAAAGACTATCCCATAGCCTGTCCACTTGAATGTCGTATGAATATCAATCACATTGACATTTGTGTGGTATATGTATGTGAATTGGAATATGTGCATTCACATCCCAATAGAATCCCATTTTCTTTGCTCATTTTCCACTAATAAAATGTGTGAATTCTCAAATTGTGAACCTCTATGGCTCAGACCAAAATTTTTAAATTAATTATCACTGACAATAAATGCATTCATCTGTCTACTCTTCTATCTTTTTTAATGGATACAATATGTTGCTAAATTTCTAGTTGGTACAAGACTGTAACAGTATTTCACACATTTTAATACTTGGAGCTGAAGTAATCTATAATGCATCACCTTACTCCTCTCATGATCTCATATTCACAGTATTCCACACCTGGAGTGTTGGTATATTCAGTGCTACAGACATTTAGTTGTAACATCCACAGTATTCCACACCTACGTACTGTAGCTGTATAGGTGGTGTTGGTTATTCAGTGCTGGGCAAGTCCAAGATAAGGTCCCCTCAGAAGGCAAAATTTCATCTTTGCTCAATATTGACATGTTTGGTATCATTTTGAAGCTTATGAGTTGAAGTTTTGATTTCCATGGACGAAAAATCGATACTATGTAAATTAATGCAAATTTCAAGGGCTTCATTTGCATAAATGTAAAGTACAGCGTTATGTATGGGACATTTATAAAAATTCATATTTATTCAAAGGAAAGCAAATGATATTTGATTGATATGCGGACATAAGAAGTTCATCAAATTGTTTAACTTGGTATGAAAATTTAGGGATTATGCAAATGATTATGCAAATTAGCTCGTGTCCTATCATGATATGTCCCATACGTAACAAATTGAGGTCATTTTTTAGGTTTTCTCTGAAATTTCTAAGGTTATTTGAATGCCCTTTTGGAAAGTTCTAATTTATTGTTTAGAGAAGTTAAATACCATAGAAAAAAACTTTGAGCTACTTTTGAGTTATAGACACTTGAAACAATACATACGTACTTGACTGAACAATTTTCAGAAAGGGGGAGGGGGGGGATGGCAAAATACACAATGAAAATCAGCATTAAAGGGATGGTATAGTTTTTGTAGAAATGGGTATTCAGTTTTCAACATTTTACGAGATGATTGGAAACCAATTATATGAATTATTAAAGAGCATTACAATTCTAAGACTAGAGGAATTCAAAGTTTATTTGATGGAGATCCAATTTGAAATGGCTGAGCTGTCAACAAAAAAACAAATAAAAAGTAAAATGAAGTGGTCCTAATAAAAAAATGTGACCCACCTTTGTTAGGACACCACGTTTCTGGATATCTCAGCCATTTCAAAACAGATTTTTGTCATGTTAACTTTGAATTCCTCTTAGAATTGTATGCTATTTGAATATTTCATAAAAGAAGTGCTAATTATCTTGTAAAAGTTGAAATCAGAATTCCCATCTGAACCAGAACTGTACAGTCCCTTTAAGTAGAGACCTCTGATTTAAAGGGTACTGAAACCAAATACACAAGCAGATTGAAAAATTGCAGTTCACCTACAAGTATATTGGGTACTGTTCACCACACAATGTAGAGCTCTATTTACATTGTAGCTGCATTGTATAACACATGTATGTGATGATAATGAAGATGTTACTACAAATAAGTATTTTTTGTATCATTTTTTTTTTCATTGCAAGTGATAAACAAATTGTCCTTACAATTTTACTAAGTTTTCAGTAGTAGCCATGACAAAAAATCATGGGTATACATATCGAGGTGTGACTTGAATCAATGACCTGATTGCTAGACAGACATCATGTATTCACTCGATTACTGGGGTTCCACGCAGCAGGTATTGCATATTTATTAAAATTAATATTTCTTGTGTCAAGTTGTTTTTTATTGAAACTGAATGGCAAACTGTCCTTCATCAATGGAAGTAAACACTTGTAACTATTCGATTTTTAGTAGGAACTATCCTGATAAAAATACAGGGCATACATACTCAGGTTGGTCATAAAAATATAGAATATGATTAAAGATTATGATGGTAAATATTTGGGGCATATTGTTCCTTTGACAATCTGGATCAGTATTTGAGTAATTTCAACTGATTCTACCTCAATAATAATGCTAAAATTTGTTTATGGGTATTTCACAAAATTATTTTGCAAAATACCCATAAACATGGTTCTCCACACACTAAACAAATGGGGGACAAGGGCATGCATACTCCGGTTGGTCATAAAAATATAAAAATATGATTGAATATGATTATGATGGTAAATATTTGGGGAATATTGTTTCCTTGACAATCTGGATCAGTATTGAGTAGTTTCAACTGATTTTACTTCAATAATTATGCAAAATACCCATAAACATGGTTCTCCACACACTAAACGAATGGGGGACAAAGTGTCCCATACGTAACACGTCATGTCTGTCTTTAATTAGAACCTGTAATTAGAGCTTTTTGCCTCATGACATGAAACTTACCTCTGATATTCTTGAGTGTTGTGACTTTCATCACAGTGAGTTACAAGTTGTAGAATGAAATACTTTCAGAGAGTTTTGAGGTTGAAAAAAATGTTCAAAAAAACAAAAATTTTCTGGTCCCATACGTAACGGCACATATTTTCTCTTCTAGAATATAATTGTGAAGGTCATTTTTCTCCATCTTTTACATGATTATACTTCTCCTAGATATCAATCACCATGATAAAGTTCAATATGATCAAAGGCCATTAACACTATTTTTCAGGTCATAAAAGTCTCTGAATGTCCCATACGTAACGTGCGCGTTATCTTGGACTTGCCCTGCTACAGACATCTTGTTGTAATTAATACAGGTGAGGAAATGAAATTAGTTGATTACACATAGGCTTCCAAAACAGAAAGGTGAAAAGTGATGTTTTTTTTTTCTTTTAAATCTGATGTTATGAAACAAAACAAACAACTCACTCTTTCTTTAAAAATAAAAAATATCAATTTGGCAATTGCACATGTAGTATAAAGTCAGTTGAGAAATAATTTGCACTGAACACTACCTCTCTTCAGATGAATATTTGATCCAACTTTCATGGTATCAACTTTAATGGCTTCCATTTTCATTGCTTCTTGGCGATCTGCAGTGTCGAGGAATGCCAGAACTAGTTGGCCTTCTGGAGAGCTATCGTAGACCATCTTTCTTTCACACCAAACCTGAGAAGTTAGATCGGTTACAGACAGGTAAGTTCCCTTCAGCAACTGGAGTGGAGTCTTGTCTGGATCCCCCTTCCATAAGAACGAAAAGTCATCGACTACCTCCACATCAGCGTCTGATTCCAGTGGCAGTGGATGCTGGTCTGTCCTGTTTCTTCCTGGCGCAAGAGATGACGTCGATTCATTGGCCAGCTTTTCGCCATGCTCTGTATTTTCAAGATTGTCCATTAGTTGGTGGAGGTACGGTTCCTCGTCGTCGCAGTCATGCCAGTCATTGCCAAAACTTTTGTCTCCTTGGGCACTGGAGGTGTTCCCGGCTGCGTGGCTATGGGCGTTTCTTTGAACAGAGTTAGCTACAACCAGGGAGGTGGAAAGAGACTCTTTCCACCTCCCTGCTACAACAGCGGGGTTGAGAGCTGCACCGTTATCAGACGCCTGGCCGACCGCGGCCGCGGCAGCCTCCTCACTGATCGAGTTTTCCGTGGCCGTACCCGTGGTTTCCATTTGTGCACACCTTTCTTGTTCTGATGTTGGCTCTATTCTTCTGCAGCTCACGCTCGCGATCTCGGTTGACAGGAAAATAACGGGAGTTTCCGCAGGTGGTTCACTTACCTGCGACATTTCCCCTTTTCTTCATAAACACTTTTTTTTCTAATACTACAATACTTTACTGTAGAATATGAAAGTTTCACAGTCTGTCAACAACCACGACTGGACCGCACTCTTATAGCGCGTTGCTGCTGGCGCAGCGTTTCGTAACGTTAACCAGTGGCAGGTGAGTAAAAAAAGCTTGCGTAACTCCCGCGCTGGATCTCCGGTATAGTCTTTCTTCAGACCAAATTGTATTTACCATTTGAAGTGGGCTCATGAATAACTTTCAAGATTGCAATCACAATCGTTAAAAAAAAAAAAACCCACTAAATATGAAATTAAATATTTGTTTGTTTATATAGTGAGAATGATATTTTGAAATTACACAATTATGTTATTGTAACAGATCAGTTATGTTAATCTCTGCAACTAAGCAATGTACAATTTGAATTGGTAATAGTGCCTTACTTGAGTCTAGTTTTGAGACTAATCTTCTGGGTCTGAGAGGTGTAGACTACGCTCTCACTTCTTCTTCTTTTTGCTGAGGTACAAAACCCTATTGTGTGTGTGGCTCACACACCCTATTGTTTTAGTGAAAGCATGCAGCATTGACCATACTGTGTTCAGGGTTGTGTGCAGTCATCAAAATGTGGCTGGGGGACCAGTGAAACATTCTGGAGCAGGATGATGGATGAAAGCTAGCATGTCTTAGCTCAAAGGTTCCAGAAGTTTCAACAAAGTTTGTGGAGAAACAAGAGGCCTGAACTTGGTGAGAAACCTGGGTTACAATGCCTGGACTATGAAAATGACAACTTTGTTATTATATAGTTGTACAATAAGTGACAAGTGTGAGTTTGAAGCATGATTTGTCAAGTTGTGTGAAGAAAGGTTGTAGTCAGTGCTGCTGAGGGCAGCTGCATTACGCAGAGTTACTGCATAAGCTAAGGTGTGGTACCGATGGTGCAGATAAATGTGTGTGTTATACCTGGCAAACTAGAGAGTAACTTGTCACAATGCTATGTCATATATGAAGAATACTGGTTGGCTTCATGATATTAGAGGGAGCTTGTGTGATTACTTTTGGGTGACACAGTAGTGTATGCTACAATAAAGGCAAGCCATTCCTGTTTATTCATAGTGTTTCCATTGGAAGTTTGATGTTATGCAAGTATAAATAGTCACTGTGTAATCACTGAAACTTTGAAGGGTGACTGATTATAGGTGATAAAGTGATCCGGAGTGATTGTGTAGTCAGAAATAAGGGAGATGAGGGAAGACAGGGTATGCTGTTTCATTCCTTTCCCTAGGAATAATGTTGTAGTTTTATGGCATAGGTTGCAGGTGAGTGAGAATGCCATATTTCAAGAGTCACTTCATGCTGTGTTCATAGTTTAATGTGAATGATGGAAATAGAAGGTATGACAAGTATCCTGTATGAGGTACACCGTACCATGGAAACGGTATTAGCTTTACCATTCAGGCGTTGTATGATGGTACGTTATAGCACTCTACATGGGGTATAAGGTACGTTAGCCTTAGATATCCATGGTGTTGATCCATCACCCAGAGAGATGATGAACTATAGTTTATCTAGGTGTAGTGGTTCAGTGTACTAAAACTTGAGAAATATGCTGTATCGGCTATAACATACGCCTATGTTACTGCAGCATCAATGTATTGTATATTCTTTTCTATGGAGAGTGTGCCAGAGAGGCTATGTTACCCTACTCGCTGGAATGTATAATACGGATGACACTGGCTAGGTGTTTGATAGGAGTTATCTGTTTTGACAAATAGAGTCTGTGACTCAAATTATAGTGCCGTTAGGTACAACAAGACACTAAGACATTCATGTTATTTTTATGTAATGTTGATACTACAGAGTTCAAGTTCACTGAGTGGCTTGGAAGTCACTGCACGGAGTCGAGTCTCGAGAGAGCTCAAGAGGGGTGAGTTGTAGTAGGGCAGTGATAAGCATATAGGCTAGCGAGCTCAACACTGCTTAATTTGTACATAGGTTTTTTGTTGAAAGGAAACTTGTTTCAGGAAGTTTTTGGTCAGTTGAAATGTGCTTTGTTTAATACATTTCAGAGTTGATGTGTACGATACAGTATATTGGTGTTGATAGTCCTACAAGCCTGGTTGCTGACAAGGTAATATCATTAAATTTGTGATGTTTGTAGTACATATAGCAGGCTGTGAGTTATTTTGCACATTATGAAAGCAGATGTTGGGACATATACAGTGAGTCCAAAACAATACATAGCAAAATAAACAACAAAAAAAGGGGGGGCAATTATATGCATGTGGTTGAAATAAATCAGAAGGGAGTACATTGTATATTGTGAACTTAAAGAATAAAGATGATTATCAGTGTAGATAATCTTCAGTGACAATGGTATAAAATCATATTTGTACCATGGTGTACGGTAATGAAAACGATATGGATGGAAAATCATAAAATGTGATATTGATGTTTCCATCACAGTTCACATGGATTGGAATGCTGAAAAGCATGAATGGACAAAACTTAGGCATCAGTAGTGAAGTATGTTACAACAATATGCAGTTTGTAGGTATGTCACATGGCCATTGTGTAAGTCATGGTTTGTTCTTTGTTGTTGTTGTTCTTTTCAGGGTTAAGCCACCCTCAATTAAAGTCTGCCACTATACTGAACAAATGATGGAGTCCAGTGTCATTTGTCTCTAACCTGCTGTGTTACATTTGGCGTAGTCGGCAGGATAGTGGTTTTGAGGGTGGATACCTGGTTTGTGCATTAGAACCCCCTCTTGAGGATGTTCGGCAGGAGACTGGAGGAGACTACCAAGGAGTGGAGCGTGGTGCCTGAACTGGACTAAGGGGAGTGACAACTGCCTGGGTTCTACTACTGGACCACGGGGATGAGCAGACTGTAGAGAACAGGACAACGGAGACAAAGCCTCTAACTTTGTGTTGATGTATCAGAACTGTCTCATTTTGCTAGGTTGTTGTTGTTGTTTGAAGTAATAAAGCAATTACATGTGATTGTTGTTTCATTGCTATCAATAATTATCTTGGTAGGGGTCAGTATTGCTTTGTTTGTGTACCCTTAGCTATTGGTAGGCCATGTCTACAGAAAAGAAAGATGCAGGGAATGGAGAAGGAGATGGTGTGGATTCAGTGGAGACACTGAAAGGAGAACTACAGAAGCTCCAAGCTGAGCTTCAAAAGATGAAATGTGAAGATGGGTTCTCAGGCGCGAAGGAAAAAGGGCCGCCAGTCGTGTATGTCGCAACAGACAGACAAATCCGGCGCTTTAGTGGCGATGGTGGTCTAGAGGAGTGGATGTCAGATGTGCAAAGTCTTTTGGCAGATAGACCACACCAGAGTCCTAAGGAGAAACTGCAAACCGTTCTCAGGTACACAAATGGAGCGGCACGAATGGAGTTGACAAGTCGGGAGGATGTCACAACCGCAGCAGAAGCCTTCCAGGTCCTAAAAGCAGTGTTTGGTGATGTGGGGACGGAAGCCTCACAAAAGAGGAAATTCTTCAGCAGAGTGCAAAGGGGAGGAGAGAACCTCATTGAATACTCACATGAGTTAATCCGACTTCTGCAGACGTGGAAGGGACTGGGTAGTCGAGATAAGGATGAGACTCTCATCTCCCAGTTCATTGAGGGAGTCAGTGATCCGGATCTGCGTAGAGAACTCCTCCGCCGATCAAATGAGCAGCCCTCCACCTTTGTCCAGCTGCGAGACTGGTCCGTGCAGTGGGAAAAGCAAGGAGGAAGTGTAAGGAGGAACGTCGCTGCCCAGAAAGCTGAAGTCAACGCCCAGGAAGCTGGAGCAGATAGCCTGACGAGGGTTTTGGAGGTCCTCCAGAAGCAAAGTCAGTTAGTATCAAACCTCCTGTGTCAACAAGAAGAGCACAACAGAGCACTCCATCAGCTCCTGGGGCAACAGAAACCACAGCAACAGCAAAGCCGCCCACGCTGGCCCCCAGGATGTTTTCATTGTGGAGAGATGGACCATATCAAGAAAAACTGCCCACACCTACAGCGTGATTTAAAAGGATAGAGCCCGCTACTCACCAGGAAGTAGCGGGCAGAGTTTCAAACCGCAACCCAGAACACATCTTGAGCAAGACCATAGGAAAATGTCCTCAGACACAGGTGCACGTGCAAGGTGTAGGAATGTCATGCTTGTTGGATTCAGGGTCGGAAGTTTCAACAATCACAGAGAGTTTTTTTCGTCAGAACTTCCATGGACACACACTCCAAGATATCCCTTTCTTGAAGTTGACGGCAGCAAATGGATTGGCCATCCCATACTGTGGTTATGTGGAATTGGACCTCACAATAGGTGAGCATACTCTACATGATATGGGATGGCTAGTGGTTAGAGACTCTGAGAACAATGAAACGCGCAAAAGAAAGGCACAGCGTCCGGGAGTCATGGGAAGCAACATCCTCCGGGTAATTCGCTCTTCCATCCCCTCAAATGTCTTGGACGAGAACTTGGTTTCCACCCTGTCCTTGTATGCAGAATCTAATGACATGTCAGCAACTACAGAGAGCGACCAACCGCATGGATACGCTAGAGTATTGGGGAAACAGCCGCTCCTTATTCCGGCAGAGAGTGTGAGAACAATCACAGCTTCAGCGCGAGGACATGGTGAGACAGTACTCATCGAAGAAGTAGAGGAGAGTTACTCCCATCTCCCTCGTGGAATTAGTGTTCCCCCATCAGTTGTTTGCTCCTTGCATGGACAAATTCCAGTGACAGTTTACAATTTCTCCAGAGAGGACCAATACCTATATCCCCGCGCACTTCTAGCAAAAGTGAGCTACCCTCAGGTAATCCAGAGCTACCCCAAACATAGAGTGGTGACAGTATCGGCAGAAGAAGTCCTTGTTCAACCAGGTTCCATGCCAAACACTGGAAACTTGGAGGAGTCAGGAACAGATGTCTTTGCTAAGCTGGATGTTGGAGACATAAGCCCAGAGGAGAGAGATAGGTTAAAGACTCTCATTGCTCAACATGATAAAGTTTTCAGTAGGGGAGATCATGATATGGGCTATTGTGACAAGGTGAAGCATTCCATAAAGACAGTAGATGACACACCAATCAAGCTTCCCTACAGACGTGTTCCACCCAGTCAATGGGAAGAGGCCAGGGAGTTTCTCGAAACACAGTGTTCCATTGGTGTGATTCGTCCCAGCACCTCCCCTTATGCTGCTGCAATGGTACTGGTTAGGAAACCGAATGGAAAGCTGAGAGTCTGTGGGGATTTTCGCATGCTGAATGCAAAGACAGTCAAGGATGCCCACCCGCTTCCAAGGGTAGACGAGGCTCTGGAGGTGCTGAAGGGGGCCAAGTACTTTGCAACCCTCGATCTGGCCCATGGGTTCTGGCAGTGTGCTATTGAAGAGGAAGACATACCCAAAACGGCATTTCGAGCTGGTCCTTGGGGCCTATACGAGTACACAAGAATGCCCATGGGCTTGTGTAATGCCCCAGCAACCTTTTCACGGTTGATGCAAGCTTGCCTAGGAGACGTTAACCTACAGAGTGTAGTTGTCTACCTTGATGACGTACTGGTATTCGGCAAATCCTTCGAAGAAACCCTAGAAAGGCTTGACATGGTTCTACACCGCTTGCAGGAGTTTGGTTTGAAGATCAAGCCAGGAAAATGCCATCTCATGAAGAAGAAAGTCAAGTACTTAGGCCACCTTGTTTCAGAAGCTGGAATCAGCACTGATCCCGACAAGGTAGCTGCTGTACAGTCATGGAAGATCCCAGAAACGGAGACAGAGCTGAGATCATTTCTGGGATTAGCCAGTTACTACAGGCGATTTATCCAGGGCTTTGCCTCGATTGCCAGACCTCTGCATGCCATCCTGGGTCCCACAACCAAGCAAAAGGCAAAGCGAAAGAAGTCTAGCACAACTCATGACAGCCGGCCTTTCAAGGAAAAGTGGACCAACGAATGTACTGCATCCTTTGCCAAATTGAAGCACTGCCTCACGTCCAGTCCTCTGCTAGGATATCCTGATTTCCAATCTCCCTTCATTGTTGAGACCGATGCCAGTTTCGAGGGACTGGGTGCCATACTGTCACAGAAACAGGACAACCGAACCGTAGTCATAGCGTACGCCAGCCGTACCCTCCGTCCTACTGAACGCAATGATGCCAATTACAGTGCCATGAAATTGGAGCTGTTAGCGCTGAAATGGTCGATCACAGAAAAGTTTCGGGACTACCTTCTGGGAAATGCGTTCACAGTACTAACAGACAACAACCCGCTTGCCTACCTAGACACAGCCAAACTAGGAGCCACAGAAATGCGCTGGGTGGCACAACTCGCCCAGTTCAACTTCAAGGTGAAGTACCGGTCTGGGAAGACCAATCGCCATGCTGATGCTTTGAGTCGTAACCCCATCCCATTGGAGGACAACGTCACAGAAATGGACCAGACAGATGTCATATCTGCCCTGACCAAGACCAGTCAAATCTCGAATGAATTGAAGTCCAGAGTCGAAGAGTTGATGACTGAAGCTACATCAGCCCAGTTGGTATCAACGGTGACAATAGATGAGGTGAAGACGAGGTCAAGCATCATCAACCCTGTGGGATGTTCATCCTCTCTTCCAGGTTACAGTCAAGATGATATCCGGCGATTGCAGGAAACAGACCCAGATATCAGTCAGTTTCTTCAACTCAGGGGGTCTGGACACACTCAGAGTGCACAAACCATGAAGTCCCTACAGAAGAATGTGAGGTGCTATGCTCGGGAAACTGACCGCATTGTTTCCGTTGGTAACGTGTGGTTCCGTGAAGTCACAATCCAAGGACGATTTGTTCGACAACTGCTTCTCCCGACTTCTCTCAAGGGCAGAGTCCTCGAGGAGATACATGACAATCTTGGCCACCAAGGAGTAGACCGTACCCTGTCCCTGTGTAGGAGCCGCTTCTTCTGGCCAGGCATGGCGGTGGATGTGGAGCAGTACTGCAAACAATGCCATCGTTGTCTGGTTGCCAAAACCAAGCCCAAGATTCGCCCAGCCATGCAGAGCATCTTAGCCTGGAGACCTCAAGAAGTGATAGCCATCGACTTCACGGTCTTGGAAAAGTCATCAAGTGGACTTGAGAATATACTGGTGATAACCGATGTGTTCACTAAGTTCTCGCAGGCTCTACCTACCCGAGATCAGAAAGCACGGACAGTAGCAGAGGTCCTAGTCAAGGAGTGGTTTGTACGCTATGGGGTTCCAAGACGCATCCATAGTGATCAGGGGCGTTGCTTTGAGGCGGACATCATGAAGGAACTGAGCCACATGTACGGCATCAAGCGGAGCCGAACCACCCCATACCACCCAACTGGAAACGGGCAAGCCGAACGATTCAATAGGACAATGCACAATCTGCTCAGAACCCTGGGAGACGGCCAGAAACGGAAGTGGCACCAGCATTTGCCTGAACTGGTCTTTGCATACAATGCGACACCCCATGCCACAACAGGATACACACCCTACTTTCTGTTCTTTGGTCGAGAACCTCAACTACCGATTGACCAGCTTTTCAGACCACCTGAGGAAGATGTTACTGCCTCCAATCTAGATGACTGGGTATGTACTCATCAGAGACAACTAGAGGATGCCTTCAAACGTGCCTCTAAGAACTTTGAGAAGGAAGCACATCGCCGGCAAGAGGCCCAAAAGACAAGTGGATCTGATGTTGACTTGGAAGTAGGCCAAAGAGTGTTGTTGCGTCAACAGGCCTGGAAAGGAAGGCACAAAATCCAGGACATCTGGCAAGGCAAGCCATATCGTATCAGAACTAGACTGGATCCAAGTGGACATGTATATGAAATTGAACGTGTTGATGGATCAGATGGCATCAAAGTGGTGAATCGCACTGACCTGCTGATGATACCAGAGTCCATGGAAATATCGCCGGGGTCCAAGGAAGGAACTCCTCCTGATGTTGCCCAAGAGCCGGTGCAACCTCCAGATCAGATCCCGAATGGGCAACCGAGTGACTATGACATTGTCCAAGCTCTGAACAATTTAGGAGCTCAAGTTGTGTCTTGCCCAGACACACAGAGAAACCCAGCACAAGATCTGGCCCAATCTACTGACGGACTTGCGGAGGACTTCAACTTTCGTCATCAAGGTGGCCAGACCAGGGAACAACCCCAGACTGATAGGGGGACCGAGGGTGAGACTGACTTCGAGGCTGATGTTGGGAATGGTGGTGAAACTGATAAGTCAGATGTTGAATGCATGCCTCAGCTTCTTATGCCCCGGAGATCATCACGATCCACAGCTGGAAAGAATCCCAATCCATACAATTTACCGAGATCGGTAATGAGTGAAGAAGTTGATATTTCCACGATAAGCTCTCGAATCTTGAATGTATTCTGGTAATCATTCAGAGTAAATACCTGGAAATTTGTGTTATCTTCCATAGGCAACATATGGATTGTCTATTCAGTATGATGACCATTTGTATATTCTATGAAGATTGATTGGTTGCTGGGACAGCAACAGTTTAGCTGGGGAGAATGTAACAGATCAGTTATGTTAATCTCTGCAACTAAGCAATGTACAATTTGAATTGGTAATAGTGCCTTACTTGAGTCTAGTTTTGAGACTAATCTTCTGGGTCTGAGAGGTGTAGACTACGCTCTCACTTCTTCTTCTTTTTGCTGAGGTACAAAACCCTATTGTGTGTGTGGCTCACACACCCTATTGTTTTAGTGAAAGCATGCAGCATTGACCATACTGTGTTCAGGGTTGTGTGCAGTCATCAAAATGTGGCTGGGGGACCAGTGAAACATTCTGGAGCAGGATGATGGATGAAAGCTAGCATGTCTTAGCTCAAAGGTTCCAGAAGTTTCAACAAAGTTTGTGGAGAAACAAGAGGCCTGAACTTGGTGAGAAACCTGGGTTACAATGCCTGGACTATGAAAATGACAACTTTGTTATTATATAGTTGTACAATAAGTGACAAGTGTGAGTTTGAAGCATGATTTGTCAAGTTGTGTGAAGAAAGGTTGTAGTCAGTGCTGCTGAGGGCAGCTGCATTACGCAGAGTTACTGCATAAGCTAAGGTGTGGTACCGATGGTGCAGATAAATGTGTGTGTTATACCTGGCAAACTAGAGAGTAACTTGTCACAATGCTATGTCATATATGAAGAATACTGGTTGGCTTCATGATATTAGAGGGAGCTTGTGTGATTACTTTTGGGTGACACAGTAGTGTATGCTACAATAAAGGCAAGCCATTCCTGTTTATTCATAGTGTTTCCATTGGAAGTTTGATGTTATGCAAGTATAAATAGTCACTGTGTAATCACTGAAACTTTGAAGGGTGACTGATTATAGGTGATAAAGTGATCCGGAGTGATTGTGTAGTCAGAAATAAGGGAGATGAGGGAAGACAGGGTATGCTGTTTCATTCCTTTCCCTAGGAATAATGTTGTAGTTTTATGGCATAGGTTGCAGGTGAGTGAGAATGCCATATTTCAAGAGTCACTTCATGCTGTGTTCATAGTTTAATGTGAATGATGGAAATAGAAGGTATGACAAGTATCCTGTATGAGGTACACCGTACCATGGAAACGGTATTAGCTTTACCATTCAGGCGTTGTATGATGGTACGTTATAGCACTCTACATGGGGTATAAGGTACGTTAGCCTTAGATATCCATGGTGTTGATCCATCACCCAGAGAGATGATGAACTATAGTTTATCTAGGTGTAGTGGTTCAGTGTACTAAAACTTGAGAAATATGCTGTATCGGCTATAACATACGCCTATGTTACTGCAGCATCAATGTATTGTATATTCTTTTCTATGGAGAGTGTGCCAGAGAGGCTATGTTACCCTACTCGCTGGAATGTATAATACGGATGACACTGGCTAGGTGTTTGATAGGAGTTATCTGTTTTGACAAATAGAGTCTGTGACTCAAATTATAGTGCCGTTAGGTACAACAAGACACTAAGACATTCATGTTATTTTTATGTAATGTTGATACTACAGAGTTCAAGTTCACTGAGTGGCTTGGAAGTCACTGCACGGAGTCGAGTCTCGAGAGAGCTCAAGAGGGGTGAGTTGTAGTAGGGCAGTGATAAGCATATAGGCTAGCGAGCTCAACACTGCTTAATTTGTACATAGGTTTTTTGTTGAAAGGAAACTTGTTTCAGGAAGTTTTTGGTCAGTTGAAATGTGCTTTGTTTAATACATTTCAGAGTTGATGTGTACGATACAGTATATTGGTGTTGATAGTCCTACAAGCCTGGTTGCTGACAAGGTAATATCATTAAATTTGTGATGTTTGTAGTACATATAGCAGGCTGTGAGTTATTTTGCACATTATGAAAGCAGATGTTGGGACATATACAGTGAGTCCAAAACAATACATAGCAAAATAAACAACAAAAAAAGGGGGGGCAATTATATGCATGTGGTTGAAATAAATCAGAAGGGAGTACATTGTATATTGTGAACTTAAAGAATAAAGATGATTATCAGTGTAGATAATCTTCAGTGACAATGGTATAAAATCATATTTGTACCATGGTGTACGGTAATGAAAACGATATGGATGGAAAATCATAAAATGTGATATTGATGTTTCCATCACAGTTCACATGGATTGGAATGCTGAAAAGCATGAATGGACAAAACTTAGGCATCAGTAGTGAAGTATGTTACAACAATATGCAGTTTGTAGGTATGTCACATGGCCATTGTGTAAGTCATGGTTTGTTCTTTGTTGTTGTTGTTCTTTTCAGGGTTAAGCCACCCTCAATTAAAGTCTGCCACTATACTGAACAAATGATGGAGTCCAGTGTCATTTGTCTCTAACCTGCTGTGTTACATTATCTTTGAAATTAGTAGTTTGTAGTGCATCAGCAATACAGCCTGATATAACGGCTACGGAGTGGTAAATAAAGCTGAGCATGTGCGCACATGTTTACGGCGATTTTTCCCCCCCCTTTATGCACATGTATGTAGTGCGTGTACAAGTACTGAATACCAGTGTACGTGTTGGGTGAATGTGGCACTATGCACACTTATCAACATGCATGCAGTGCTTGAAGGCATAGCCACTGCACCGCGTCTGATCTGTACCTGAGCTGTCGAGTTGAGCAGGGAACATTATGATTCAATTTCGAAGCACAACATCTCTGGTTATTTGGGCATTGTACTCCATTTAAGCTCTACCGTAGAACATGGACGACGGGTTTCGTGTGGTTTCCAAGAAAAACAAGAGGCGAAATAGGCATCCCCGCGGCGCTGCCTATCCGAGAGTCGATCCGCAGCAAGCAGCAGCGAGTGCCCGCCATGGAGACCTTGACAACATTGATGCAACCACTCTGTCATATAAAATCAAGAGTTGTGTGTGAGCATTTCCTGCAAGGCATTTTAAAACTGTGTTTTTTTTTTCATAGCTATCATTTCAATGAAAATAATTGCGTATGAGAGTTTAAAGGGACAGTACAGTAGGGCCTACTGGTTGAGGTGGGGATTCATGTTTTTTAAACATTCCTAAGTGAGATATTTGCTTATGAGAAACCTCTTTATGAAATATGAAAGAGCATGTAATTTCAAGAAGGATTCAACATTTATTTGATGAAATTGGTTTTCAAATGGCTGAGATATCCAAAAAAGTGATAATAATAAAAGGTGACAGGCCACGCCTTAATTAGGATCTCTTTGTTTCACCTTGTTTTGGGATATCTCGGCCATTTCAAAACCGATTTTCATCAAATAAACTTTTGATAACCCTTAGAATTGCATGCTCTTTGACATCTCATAGAGTGGTTTCTGAATATCTCACAAAACGTTAAAACGCTTAATCCTCACCTCAACCAGAACTGTACACACCCTTTAAAAATGTAAGTAGACTCTAACGTTCTAGGCCCAAGCTAGCCCGACCAGACGCTGTTAGTACGCTGTGCAAATATAGCTACTGTAGCAGCTGTCGCGCTACTTACAGCGACTGGGCTGTGTATAGTTAGGCCCAAGCCAAGTCACGTCAGTATTGTCACTGTCACTAAGTAGTAATAATCTTATGTTGACAATTGCCATTTAAAGTAATTTTAAGCAGAAACAAGTGTATGGTGGATCACAAATTAGTGTCGGAATGAAATACGTACACAGTGCTAATCTAATGTTAATCGTTTAAATACCCAGTACGCAGTAGATTGAGACTTTGTATGTGGTAGGCCTATAGACAGAAAGATCCGTCTGTTTGGAGGAGTCTTATTTTTTTTATGTTATCGCTCTCCTCCGTATAGGAGGGGATCCGTGAAGCCAGACGTAGTCTCCGCAGAACATTTCCCTGACGACCAGATACAGACTAATCTTTTGGTCAAGCCTATATAGCGTCTATACCAACACTAAACAGTAATGACAATGTTACTTGCTAGATGTTGATTGCTAATTAGTCTACTACTACATAAGGAATTGGGATTAGTAGGAGGTTTTGAGGATCATTGAGGGGTATCCTGAGATTTACCCATTTTCATTTACATCCCAAATTTCATTTTTGAAATGAGTCCTGTCTTCTTGTAAATGGGAAGTTGTCACTGCCCAGAGGGTTTGCATTTCCACATTAGTCATCTCGGTCATAGAAGAATAGACCTCTAAAGCTGGTGGAGTAGAAAGAGAAAGATCCGTCTGTCCGGAGGAGTCTTTTATTTTTTTGAAGTTATCGCTCTCCTCGGTATAGGAGGGGATCCTTGAAGCCAGAAGCAGTCTCCGCGGAATATTTCCCTGAGGACCAGATACAGACCGATCTTTCGGTCAAGTGGAGTGTGTGCTGTTAAATGATGTAAGGTCTTAGACTTTGTCAAATACTGTTTAGGCTCCCTAGAGGAAACCTCACATCTAGGCTCAACAAATTTTTTTTTTTTTTTTTTCGTTTTGGTGGCCCAGTCGTCACCAAAATCTTTTCTTAAATAGTAGTGGCCCGACATCTATTTCTGATGGCCCGCACCACCAGACTGCTGCTAATATCAAGCTCTGTCAACATGTTGTTCAGTGTACTAAGTAGGCTCCCAGAGGTTTAAATAATTTAATCCTCATCTGGCAAATGCCTTATCTGATCCTGAAGATTTGTGCTGATATGATATTATTAGGAGTGAAAAAGATAATCTAGCTGTTCAGTTTTAGTTGTAGTAATTACGGCACAAAATGAAATATATCATGTTTCACTCTGGGAAATCTGCTCATGATGGGGACTCCGTCTCACAAGGCACTCTCCCCCTCATGAGCACCTTTGAGCTGAAATACTTATGAGGCTCCCTCCCCGCAGTGCTCATGAAGCTTCCTCTTCACTTCTCATCCATCTCGCATCTGATATAAATGGTCATATTAAAGTTCTCACTGTGATTTTTTTTTTTGTTACACACACATGTCCACTCTCCATGATGAGAAAAAAATTCTGTTTTGACAAAAATTGAGTTTAAATCAAAACAGATAGATTTTTTCTATTTCTCACCATGGAGGGTGGACATGTGTATGTAACAAAAAATCACTGTGAGAACTTGTGACCATAAAATATCAGATGTTAGATGGATGAGAGGTGAAGAGGAGACCTCGTGAGCACTGCGGGGAGGGAGCCTCTAGAGTTCCCAAGAGGTGCTCATGAGGGGTAGAGTGCCTTGTGAGGCGGAGCCCCCCTCACGAGTGGATTTCCCGGACTGGTTTTAACACAAGATCTGCATTTGAATTTGAATAAAGAATAAAAAGACTAATTCTTTTTATTCTTTATTTGAATAAAGAATAAAAAGACTAATTCTTGGCTAATTTTGGTGGTTTTGTGTTTCATCGTTGACTTTCCAGGAATGATCTCCAGAATAGCAGTTTCTTCAGGGACTTCCAAGGTGAGAAGTTTGTATTCACCCTCAGTGGAAATTATACAGTGAAACCCCGTTATAACGAGGAACCGCTTATAACGAGGTGATCGCGTCGGTCCCGTTTTCCTTTGCGTGTAAACCTATGGCAGAACGAATCGGTTATAACGAGCTCGGTTATAACGAGATTCCGGTTATAACGAGGACAATTTCAGTAAATCATGATAAAGAAAAACATAAGCATTTTGATCGGATATAACGAGGTTCCATTTCTTGACCAAATTGCCGCTTTCAAACACGCGACAAATGAAACATTGAAAACCGAATTCACGCTATCCACGTCTTTTCCCGTTTTGCAGAGAACCGTTCCTTCCATGTTTTCTTCTTAATCACGCGATAAGACACAGGAATACCTTCCGATGTTCCTACTAAATTATTAAATATAATCATTCGATTTTCTTTTTCGCGAGAAACGAGTGCGTGATATGAGGTCAGACCACAGCGCAACGAGAAAAAAAAAATAGATAACGCATTCAAAAACTTTTCATGTAGCGACAATTGTGACCAAAAATGGACAACTGGAATGCGTGTGCAACTCATCATTATATATACATATACATACATACATATATCCTTTCCAATTTTAGTTCGGACTTCCAGATCTTTTGCTGGTTTTGAGCAAATATGAGTTTGGATGATTAATGCCGAAATAATAAAATCATCGCCCCGATCCCGCCGGGTGACAGTAGCGTTAAAATAGTTGAGTAACGCATGTTAACCTACAATACTTAATCGGTGTTCAGAAAAAGAAACAAACGCATTTATTGGTTTGAATAGATCTGGATTTGTTCATTATCATTTAACAAATGATAATTTAAATATGAGTGTGTGATCAAAGCAGAAATAATTAGTGAAATCATCGCTATCCCGCCGGGTGACAGTAGAGTACAAATAGTTGAATAACGCATGTTAAACTACTTAATCGGTGTTCAGAAAAAGAAACAAACGCATGTATTAGTTTGAATAGATCTGGATTTGTTCATTATCATTTAACGAATGATAATCTAAAAATGAGTGTCTATGATTAAAGCCGAAATAATTAATGAAATCATCGTGATCTCGCCGGGTGACAGTAGCGTAAAAATAGTTGAATAACGCATGTTAACCTACTTAATCGGTGCTCGGAAAAAGAAACAAACGCATTCAACAGTTCAAGAACGGATGTACAAAACGCGAAGAGATTTTCGGAAGAAAATAAAGAACGCATTTTTAATCCCTTCGAGCGCAACGATCATACATTGTATAAAATTACAGCCAAATGATTCATGAAATTATCGAATTCCCGCTGGGCAGCAACAGCGTAAAATACCTCGCAAGTTAGCGGTAAACAACGCACGTATGTTACTTTGAAATCATCGTGATCTCGCCAGGTGACAGTAGCGTAAAAAAAGTTGAATGACGCATGTTAACCTAAATCAGAAAAAGAAACAAACGCATTTATTAGTTTGAATAGATCTGGGTTTGTTCATTATCACAATTTTAACACTGCATTTCACAATGGTGATTTTTTTTCTTTCTTTCGGAATGGTCTACCAGGTACAGAATTGCGTAAAAAGGATGACAACCTCCCACATTCAATCCTGTCGCCTATTTTTCAAGAACGGTCGTACAAAACGCGAAGAGATTTTTGGAAGAAAATAAAGAACGCATTTTTTATCCGTTTGGGCGCAACGATCATACATTGTACAAGATTACAGCCGAAATGATTCATGAAAACATCGCATTCCCGCTGGGCACCAACAGCGTAAAAATACCTAGTAGCAAGTTACGGTAAACAAGGCCTGTATGTTACTCTATATATTTGCGCTGGTGTTTATTAGAAAAAGCTTACAAACAAGAATTACAATAAAGAATTAACTTATCATTTCAGCCCCTATTTCTTCGTCTAATTCACAAATAATTTCCCTTTATTCTCTCAATAATAACGCTCAATAATTGTGTAATAACAACGCAAAGGATATGTTCTTAAGTTTCATTGATGGGTATATGACGTCATGCTTATGTTTTTCTTTGTTTTTGATGCGTACGGTTATAACGAGGTACCGGTTATAACGAGGTAATATCGCCGGTCCCACGGACCTCGTTATAACGGGGTTTCTCTGTATTGATCACATGGTATTTCTGCAGATCAGCCAGTGGAATCTATTCTAAATACATGTATTTTGATGATTCAAGCCTTCCACAAGATGTGTAGTTATGTCATTTCATTTTTGTAGCTGAAGCCCTTATATATTCACATGGAATATACTACACCTACTCCTGTCGAGTAGATAGATTTTAAGAAATATTTGTCAAGGCAATGTATTTCAATCATCAAGGACATAATACAGACTTGCAGAAAGCCAAGTAGTGTAAGGTCTTCCTTAACAGGCATCCAGGAGTGCATAGTTGGAAGTTTACAATCTCTCAAACAATCTAACAGTTTTTGATGTACACTGTATGTGGTTGTACTTTTTTAAACGCATGAAAGTTCCATAACCTCCTTACTTTGTATTAGGTCTATCTCTTGTTACTCCATATATTTCTTAATGAACTTGGAGTAAATTCCACTGGACAATGATTAGTTAAAAAAAGGAAAGATATATTTTGCAATGACCTCTCTCAACCAAATGAAAAAAGGTACAATCTGCCACTCAAGTTACGACTCTTATGACTTAGGAATATTGTATTTAAGTGGATATGTAAAAGCACATTACAGTAAGTAATATCAGTTACTTATTTGTTTTGGTTTTTTTTTCTGTTGATAGAGTGCTGGAAAAGTCTTGTGCACCTGCAGACTTTTGACCAATCAAAAGAAGATGCTGCTGCCTCCTGTCACCAAATTAGTCGCACAGCTTTGGAAACGCCAGACTGTCAGTCAGGACAGACCCCAGATGTCACTGCCAGGTCGAATGCGGTGGAAGGGAGCAGCAGTGAATCAGGATCAGTTGCGGGAGGGAGCAGGTCCTTGAGAAGAATCAAGGGCATCGTGTGCTATGGACTGGGTAACTTTTCATCCTGTGTCACGGCTAGATATCAGCTGTCCCTCCTCATACTGATGAAGTCCATGGTAAGATGATCCAATGCATTGGAGTGAAAGGCATGACTTTCAAAATTTTCTTCCCCCTCCCCCCCCCCCCCCCCCACCCGCCCTTCTAAAAAGTACATGTATTAACTAGCTGTGCACTACAGTTATAACAGAACAGCCAGATGCTTACTTTCCATACAGCCAAACAGTAAACTGTATGTAAAGATACATAGATGATAATTTAGGGACCTGGGCCGGTATTCTGAGGCCATAATTAAGTCTGTAATTAACTTCGTAATTAAGTCGAGAAGTTAATAGGCCCTTAATCATGGGCAAAATTGGTGTCCTGAGGACGTAATTAAGGTATGATTAAGTCCCCTATGATAATCTTAGGTTCCTCCCATCTAATTGTTATTCCATCCAATTAAACGCGTTGTTAGAAGCCAAAATGATGATCACGCGCGCAAATATGCCCTCAATGCGCGTTCCTCCACACACACCTTCTGTAATTTACAACGCAAGAGCTCTGTGCGCACACTCCGATCTTTGATTATAACCCTTCACCTATGCACACGACATTAAATGACAAAATTCTTTGAAGATCACCTATATTTCTTTTTTTCTCTGAATTCTATGGATACCATGACAACAAGACTCAACCGCTCCTCAGTTACCGAAGACAGTAAGCATCGTTTTGGCCGAGAAAAAACGCTGCAATGCATGATATCGGAGTAGTTAATGACACTCTATGGTATCATTAAGTTTTCCATTAACTTTCATACTTAATCACACGCTCAGAATACCGATTTGTAATTTACTCTGTGATTAAGTCCTCTTAGAAGTGCACGCGCGTCAATACGCGCAAGCGCATAAGACTTTCCCGCCAAAATGCTTGTTGTCATGGTAGTTAATAGACCCCTTACTAAATTAAGCTCTCAGAATACCAATTCGATAATTAAGTCCTAATCAGACACTTAATAAGCCCTCAGAATACGGCCCCTGAATTTTTACTTTCTTGTAACAAGAATATCGTTATACAGTGTAAACTGTGAGTACTCTGTATGTACATGTTTAACTAAAGATAAATTTTACAGAGTGTGCTCACCTACAAAATGTAAAAACATCAAATTTGTGACTTTGATATTAATGTGGTTTTCCTCTTCCAGTTAGCACTCTGAGATATACAAGTGTAGGAATGATGTCATTTAATGTACCAGTCATTCCATGTACAGCTGAAGTGAACTGTAGTCTTGCCATCTCATCTGATGTTTATGTGTGGTTGCAACTAATATTGCTGTTTTCATGAGGAAACTACCAAATCACATAACTTTCTCAGTTCATTTCCAACTGCAATCATTCTGTTTGTTCATTATTCATATTTTTGTTTGAAGTTAGCTCAACTCGGAGTGATGATTTAAATGAAGGGATGTCAGTCGCTCAAGATGTATGTAATTCTCAAATTAAATAATGTGTCTGCAAAAGTCAGCAATTCTTATACATGTTGTACCATCATTTGCAGATACCTGAGGCAAAATGCAGCTTGTATGACCCCAACTTTACAGAGGTGGAAAAGGAGGTTATTCGAGATCTCGGCTTTACATGTATTGACCATAATGAGGTATTTAAAGATTGATGTTGTTGTTTCATTGTGATAGAAATGAAAAATCCAGTATTCAGATCATGGTAAATGCCAAATAAAAAACAAATAAACTCTTCTTGTTGTGTGTCCCTTATCAATGCTGTTTACTGACCATTAAGGGCCTAACCTAGTAACCTTTTTTTTTTTTTTTCAACCTGCTCTTTGAAGTGAAAGATGAAGTGAAGGGAGGAACTTAAATATGCTTGAATCAAGACCACCCCCTCACTGGACCTCTACTTTATATCCTGTATATGGGACAGAGTATCTTGCCTTAGACTTAAGAGCATGGCATCTTGACAGGAAAGATTTTATATCTTGACTGAAATTTAAACTGTTTGGCTGCAAGGCAAGGCAGACATGTTCCTGATGGAGCCAACCTGTCACTCTACATGTAGAAATACAATGATGATGTTGAAATGATGTTGCATATCCATTAATAAGATATATCCCCCCCCCAAAAAAAAAGGTCAAAATACCATGGAATAGTATACAAATAGTGAATGGTCACGAGTGCAGTGGTACGAGATTTCGCACAAGGTGAAAGATAGAGGCGTTCTATTCAACGAGGCGAAGCCGAGTTGAAAAGTGCGCCTCATCTTTCACTTTACAGAGGTGGAAAAGGAGGTTATTCGAGATCTTGGCTTTACATGTATTGACCATAATGAGGTATTTAAAGATTGATGTTGTTGTTTCATTGTGATAGAAATGAAAAATCCAGTATTCAGATCATGGTAAATGCCAAATAAAAAACAAATAAACTCTTCTTGTTGTGTGTCCCTTGTCAATGCTGTTTACTGACCATTAAGGGCCTAACCTAGTAACCTTTTTTTTTTTTTTCAACCTGCTCTTTGAAGTGAAAGATGAAGTGAAGGGAGGAACTTAAATATGCTTGAATCAAGACCACCCCCTCACTGGACCTCTACTTTATATCCTGTATATGGGACAGAGTATCTTGCCTTAGACTTAAGAGCATGGCATCTTGACAGGCAAGATTTTATATCTTGACTGAAATTTAAACTGTTTGGCTGCAAGGCAAGGCAGACATGTTCCTGATGGAGCCAACCTGTCACTCTACATGTAGAAATACAATGATGATGTTGAAATGATGTTGCATATCCATTAATAAGATATATCCCCCCCCCCCCAAAAAAAAGGTCAAAATACCATGGAATAGTATACAAATAGTGAATGGTCACGAGTGCAGTGGTACGAGATTTCGCACAAGGTGAAAGATAGAGGCGTTCTATTCAACGAGGCGAAGCCGAGTTGAAAAGTGCGCCTCATCTTTCACCGAGTGCGAAATCTTGTTCCATTGCACGAGTAAAGACCATACACTATTTGTTTTATACAACGTCCAAGTAGATCTTTATTTGGTTGGAGGATTGTTGGGTAGGTCTAAGTAGGCCTAGAAGTCTATATATGTATGAAAAATATAGCCATACTTACATGTGGATCCACTGCGATTGTCTTCCTGGCTTGTGCAATCAGTGTACCGCGATACAGGTCACAGCTAGCACTCATACACACGTACACTAGCACTACGTAGGCCTACATACGCGCATGCATGTACCGCACACGTACACTGCGCTAGCTGCATGCGATCCTCAATATGCAACACACACAGTACATGCAGTACCGTACATTTTCTCGAACCGTTGAATAGAACGAAAAAAATCGAACCAAGTTGCACGCAAAAATAGAACCAAAATTGCACGGCGCGTTGAATGGAGTACTTATTCAATATCACGTCACCAACAATCCTCCAATCAAATTACAAGGATCTACTTGGACGTTGTATAAAATCAATTTGATGAGGTATTGTGAATGGAAGAGGATGATGTGACACTGTAACATTCTGTTTGTGTGTTTGATATATATTTATAGGGTGGAGTCTTGAAAATGTTTTGATTTTCCAAGGGATGGAGTAAAGGAAATAGACCCTTCAGTTGAAAGGTTTTGCTCTCCTTTGTTTCCAGGAGGGAAAACGCCAAGTGGTGGTACCGACTCTCTTTTACATGCCTCATTGTGGTAAGCCACTCTATAACAACCTCTTGTGGGCCAACTGGGGTTTGAGGTTAGCATCAGTCATCATACTCGGCAATAGCTTCAACAATTTTGCCGACAGGTGGGTAATTTTTTTTTTTTTGTATTTACTACCTTTGAAAGAGACAAATGGGTATTCAAAGCATTCAAAAAGCATTCAAATGAGACTAGTGAATTTTCTTTTAATGTTAGCATACTTTGCCGTATTAACATAGCAGGAAAATTCACAGCAAAATATACACATGGCACTAATTATGATACTGTGATTAAGGTCTTGAGATATAGATTTTTCCATAGACAAATATTTTTTTTTGTAATCATCTGCCTGTGAAACCCAAGATATGCAGTGTGGTATCTGCACAATTATATGCTGAATATTGTCATGCACACATGTAGCAGAGCACCATCTTGAGTTGAAGGCTTCTCAGTAAACATGGCGACTCAGTCATAACGTTGTTATCTACATCTCCAAGTGTAAAGTATGATTTTGTTGTGTGAATCAAGATAGAACGACTTTGGTGCCACATGCAGTGTTGGGGAAAACTGAAGACTTTGTGCACTCTTATTTTGATTATGAACATTTCTGCTGAAGACTTAATGTATCAGAGTAAATGTTCAAACATTGGAGTTTATCACCAATACTACACAGACTACTTTCACTATGATAATATAAGAGAGTATATGTATTGAGACAGGATTGTATTTTTTTAAATTAAAGTGATAGGAAGCATTCAGCAGCAAATGTTAGATCACAAAAGACTTGATCGACATCTTGAATGTTCCATGTTTTTTGTGATGAATGCTGTTGTACAATGTATCACAAATTTCCAAACAATTTTATTTACACTCAGTAATTTACCTCTTTTTCTGCAGATTTACCTCAAAACAACTTCATGAAGAAGTGCCTTACATACAAAAGGCAAGTCATTCTGATTTTATTTTTATTTTTTTCTTATCATTATGGTTATTGTTATACTTATTGCCAATATCATTATTTTTGTTAGCATTAACAGTATTAGTATCATATTAGTGTAGGTAATGGTAATGTTGTAGCTGTCATGTTTGTTACTATTATAATTGCAGTTGGCACTGTAATGCACATATTGATTGCATTTTTCTGTGTGCAATTTCACAAGCAACAATCTTAGCCACCAGGTTATTCACAAACTGTTTGTTAACTAGAAAAGCACTTGGAGAGCACAGACCTCTGCCAAGCAGCTCATTTCCACCCATATTGTGATTTCCAACCATATTGTGATTTCCACCCTACTAGTATATATTAGTCCTTCATGTCATTTGCACTACAAATGTTTTAGATTCCTTGACCATCAAAACATACCCTCACTGCCCACCAGCCATAGCTGCCTTGGTCATACTTACATGTACTGGCCAACAGTGCAATGGCTGTGAGGGTTGCAAAAGCAAGCCTGCCATCTAGTGTTCATGATGGACCCTACCAATGATACTGAATTCTTCAAAAAATGGTGGAAAATTCCTGGATCAAGATAGTGATGATGATGATGATGATGATGATCCACTGCATTTGTATAGCGCCATATATCTGTTGTAGAAGCATTCAAAGGCGCAAACTCCTCCAGGAGAGTTAGCAATTGATTGCCTGGTGAAAAATGTTAGTCTTGAGTGAGGCTTTGAAGTGATGCAGTGATGCGGATCACTACCACAATTTTATTAGCTTTTTCTTGTGTTATTATCAAAATCTCTGTGGGAAGGATGCACAGGTGTGGTCTCTCACATGGAAACAAAATCCATCCATTCTCTTCTTCGTCGTTTTCTTTCTCCTTCTCTTTCTCCTCTCCCTCCTCTTCCTCCTCCTCCTCCTCCCTATTCTCTTCCTGCCTCAGATCCTTCCTTACCACCATGAGGTCCAAGTCAGAAACTCCTTCCAGTACACAGACATCTTCAATGATATGGCCATCCATGCCTTTCCCCCTGATGCACTGAGCCAAGCTCCAGCTGACCTGTGGACAGACTGCCGTGAGCCATGCTACGATCACATGGACAATGTAGAGATCATTCTGGACTCAAGTCGGAGATGACACAGGGCTGTAAGACATTGCGGTGGTCTCACTTCCCTTGGACTCTGTGTACAAGTGATTGTTGAAAAGTGTTGCAGAATGGGGCTGTGTACCCCATAGCCTGCAAAAATGTTAAAGGGATATGGTACAGTATTGGTGGGGATGAGAATTGGGCTTTTAACTTTTTGCGAGATACCAAGAAAACACATATGATGTAGTACAGAGCATACCATTTTAAGAGGAATTCAAAGTTTATTTGATGAAAATCAGGTTTGGAATGACTGAAACATCAAAAAACAAAGGAAAACAAAGAGATCGTATTAAAAGATGGGTCCCACACTTTATTAGGATCACTCTTTTTGGGATATCTCAGCCATTTCAAAACCAATTTTCATAAAATAAACGTTGAATTCCTCATAGAATTATATGCCCTTTCATATTTCATAAGAAGTTTCTCATTATTTCAACAAAAAAATGTTAGAAACCTGAAAATAGGTCTCAACCAAAACTGTACAATCCCTTTAATGGAAGTACTAAAAGAGATGCTGTTTTTTTAGGATAGTCCTTGTGTAATCAGTTTTCAAAATAAGATATGTTGTGACAACTTGTTCACGCAAGGCATGGGCATTTGGGGTTGCATGTGAAGCAGAGCCATTTCATCTGGGTGACTTGAAATCATGGTGAAAATGTAAGTCCATCAAAAACAAAAAACAAAAAAGAGGTGTGGATTGAAATGCTGCATGTGTAGTACAGGGATGTAACAAACATTGGCTGTGTTTGAGCTCTCCAAATCAAACTTTATCTTTACCATGGAGGGAGCGTTCAAGAGTGTGTGTGTGTGTGTGTGTGTGTGGGGGGGGGGGGGGACACATTTTGTTGTACAAGAGTTGTCCACCTAATGCACTACCACATACAGGTGTCTCAACCGAAGAAATCAACTCTTTGTATTATGACTTAGTGTGTGTTACATTCACTTTTCTGATGTCATCACCTTAATACGGTGTGCTTTTGTGCCACTTTGCCTTTGAGCGCTCTCTGGCAACATACAATACGGCGTGGCACAGTGCACTTTTGGAGCACTTCAAGAAGTGGTCCACTTTTGGCACAGTAGGATGTGGTATGGTGCACTTTATGAGCATTCAAACGCTCCTCTGGCACAGGTATGGTATGCTTTAGGACAGGTCCCAAACACATGCGTGGTTTAGATATTCCCTGAATTGAAATGTAATGATAGCATGCACTATCAAGATTGGCTTATCTTCTTGATGGAAGTCTGATTTGTTTCACATCCAGTGCAATATATTTCAAGAAACTTGTGGCAAACTGCAAAAGGATTCTTTCTTTCAGAACGATTCTTTGAATCTTGTAATCAGCAAAGCAAGTATGGGAAATAAAGACACTTTTGGAGTAAATATATGTACCTGCTACATGTCATTTTATGTGAACTGTAATGTCTCCAGACTGCAGATTGTTTCTCATTCATATATCACAATTCACAATTGATGAACAATTGTGAAAGTTCAAGTACATGTCACATGGTTGTTTTCAACTTTTGATTCAGAAATTTGAGGTTATCTTAAATATGATTTGTCCTAAATGTATTAAATAATGCATGTCAATGATTGAATGGAAGTATGCTGTATTCATCTGGAAAGCCATTTGGCGTGAAATTTAGTGAAAACTGAGAGGAACGGAGAGATAGAACTTATTCGCATTGTAACTACGCTCATACATGTACCCAACACTCCACTTAAAATGGACACACACACATCTCAATAGGCATACATGTGGCATGGTTCTAATGTACAGTACCTTACACAAGACAAGAAGTTTCACTGAGATTTAGAAAATGTGAATATTTTTATTTCTGTATCACTAAAATTTGTGCAGATTTATAGGTATAGCGTGTAGTATGTGTGTGTGTGTCTGTCTGTCTGTCTGTTAGAGCATACAGTGTATTTGTATTTTGGTATTTTGAGCATGGGCGAAAGTATTGATGTTTTGTATGTGTCATGTGTGATACTACAGTCAACCTCACCCGAGTCGACCTCGCACAAGTAAAAAAAAAAAAAAAAAAATGCTTACATCAGGGGAAAATTTTTACCCTGGATGGATATAAAAACCAAAAATGTGTTAGTTATATTGTGTGCATCAAAATTCATGTTCGTGAAAGGTTTTTTTACAAGTTCCTTTGGAATCAACATGGGCGAGGTTGAGTGAATGTGTAGATGTGTGCAGAAGACATACACATTGAACATCTCGGATCCTTTGCGGAACGAGATCACAGTTGGGGAAATAAAGCACTTGTCACACACATTCCTGTTCGTGGTCTGGCAATATGATATATATTTACATATAAATACATAGTGTTAAATAAAAATCACACATTGTTAATCAGTCTTGTCTTCCATGCTCATCCCATAGTACATGTACTGCCATCTGATCAACTTGCCCCACATTGCCCAAGAATGCCCACAGTGTTTTACATCCATTACACCAGAGCATGACACCAATTGAAAGCAAAGATAAAAAGCAGCATCTATTCCTTTACGGCTTGACACCGCAGACTGACACCAATAAGTCAAAGCTTCTGAGCCAACCTGAAGACTTTTTAAACTTTCCTGACTTATTCTTGGGTTAATGATTCTTGTGTTTGAGGCAATACATCGTATTACATCTGCAATTCGAGTAGAATCCGTGTCAGGCTGTGGCACAGAAATTCAGTTCAATTTTCAATTTTCCCACTAAATTACAACTACAAAACAGTAATGTCAGCTTTACTTGCATTGCTAGACAACAGGATATTATTTCCATCCTGGCGTATCCCGAGCAGGATAGTTGCATTTTTCTCTTAACACTTAGAATGATATAAGTCTGATATTCACTTCTTAAAACTCGGCTCAGATAACATAAAGAAGTTTGCTGAAATGAGCAAATATACACAAAAATGATAACTACCACCCTGCATAGCTGATGTATTCTTTTAAAATAATTCTGACCATGAATTCACCAACATCTCCAGTGAGGTATACAGTACAAGTAAACACACACAAACTGCGAGGTCAAGAAACTTTTTCTTTACAGCCCACTGCACACTGCTCACCTTTGGGTCAAGTTTGGTTGTCATAATGACCTTTGCCAAAAAGTGCATTCATGTCACCATAGCTGATTTAATCTGGTACAGGACACATGTAGGGTACCAATCACAGTTCATCACATCACTATGAATTGTGACAATTTCTATCGTGATTTTCTGGAAGGTGTGAACGCTGCCTTGCGAATGCATCAGTTTACTTGATGTACTAAAATTTGGGGGCATGACTCCTGTGCACACATCAATGACATGGTTGGCTGAACCCTGGTTGATGCTTGCTTGTCCTTGAACCAACTTTATACATGGGCAAGTTGTGTGGGCAAATGAGAATTGAAAGGAGTTATGTGGAATGGAAAACTTGTTTCCAAGAATACAGGTCAGAAATGTTCACATTGAAGAAGGGTCAGAGTAACTGTCTACTTTGGGGTGGGGGGGGGGGGGGTAAGAAAGTAATACACTTTGTTGGTCTCTTGACTCATAGAGCCTAAAGAGAGATTTGGTTTGTCCAGCTGGGCAGTGTGGAGTGAGCTATGGTACAACAGGGGTTAACTAATCACTACTGCTGAAAAAAAAGGCACTGTGCTGGAATCTTATGAATTGTACACACTGGTATTCAGGCAAAGCTCTCTGCAGTTGTGCTGTAGCATTAACCCAAAGCCTACCCAAATGTTCTGTTTTTTTCAGGACATCAGTAGATACATCATTCCACATAATAACAGGTAACCACATACTGTATAAGAAACATGATGCACACACCAAAGTTAGCATAGCACCATTTGGTTTGGGTAAGAACTTCAAACACAGCCTACACAACCACAAGAGAATATCAAGTGTCCAAATGTCAAAATACAATAAATTGTAATATGTATCGACTGTAATTTGGCTTAGAGCAGTTCACATTTGCCGAGACTGCAGACTGCTTGATATTGCAGCTGTTTCTCATGTTTACAATCAGAACTTTATTCCATACTCCAAACAAATACTGTGTTGTCAGTTTGAACATAGTAGGGACACACATTAAGTTCTTCATTTGGCATACACAATGGCACATCCAGCAGACCAAGCTGTGCATCAACACATACTGTACGAGCTGAAATTTTCGCGTACAGATATTTTTGCGAATTGCTACTTGGAGGACGTTTCCGCGTGTTGTTAATTTCGCGGTTGCGAGGGTCTCCCGCGTTTTTGTTTTTGCGCGTTGTTATTTTCGCGTGTTGTTATTTTCGCGGTTCAAAGGCGATTCGCGAAATTCGCGAAATTAAAACCACCGCGAAAATTTCAGCTCATACAGTATATTGCCATTGAGTGCAAAGAGAGATGGATTCAGAATACTGCACATGTGTACCTATCACAATCAATGGTTCAGGACCAGATGAGTTTTAACATGCGAACAGGGCATAGCTTTTAACCCATACCATTTCACAACACTCCAAAGATCAACCAGCCTATCACCCCTGAGCATTTCGAGTAGACATACATTGTACTAGGGATGCTGATCATATGATATTGGGCAAGATAATTGCGTTCAACTGCAAAGTGCCCGAGCTCAGTTTCTTACACTGCTTCTAACTCCCCACTCTGATCTCTGGTGACGCAGGTAGCTGTATCCTACTTGCTGTATACATAGCTGTTAACTAAGTCATATGAAAGAGACATCCAATGTGGCAGGCCAGAGGTTTGTAAGTTTTTAGAGTCTGATACAGCTAAAATCATCATTTGAGAGCAAGAGGGGCACAAACCCAGTGCTCATCATATGGACTTACTGCCCTTTGCTTGTGTCGGCTGGCTGGAAACACGGTGGCATTTAAAATACTGTGCGATGACAGCTTTTCCACCTGGTCTGGTAGATAAAATGCATACTATGCAGTGGTTTGTGAAAGACAAAAATTATCTTGGTACACTGGGATGTGTGCATCACAGAGACTCCAACCCGAAGCACCTTCTGATCTGGAGATTCTCCCGCCTGAAACCCCAAGCAAACGGGAGACTCCAAGTTTATGTGTGCGAAGTTTCTAGGGTTATAGATGCTCTCTGGTGCTATCTAAGGCTTATTTTTTCAACATACGATAGCAGTAAGTAAAAAATCCTTTCCAACGGGAGACATTGAGCCAGGGCAGGAGAAATTAAATCTCAAGCGGAAGGATGGGAGATTTTGCAAAAATGGGTTTTCGGCGGGAGATCTCCCGTCGAAAACGGGAGAGTTGGAGTCTCTGGCATCATGAGGGTGCATGTGTAGGTTTGCATACGGAATGACACACAGTCTTGAAAATAGTTTGATATGGTACAACATTTCAGCTGCATACAATCCTAACACAGGACCCAGCATGTCACAATAGTAGGAGGGCATGTCAGGCACACTGCAACACACACTGCTTAATTGTTTTAGTCAAAAGTTCTTGAGCTCCCTCCTCAACTTCCCTTTCACACTAGAACGTGTGAATCCAGCACAGCATCTATTGCTTGCAATTTAATGTGAAATTCAGCCTTCCGGGAGAAAAAAGAATATTCAAAATGGACTCATTTTTTGGAAAGCCTCAATTCAGACAAAAATTCTGGGTTTTTTTTTTCTTTGTATGTTGACATGTTCTCCCCTATTGGAAGCCCTCTGCCTTTCTCATAATGGCCATTTACTAGACAGAGTGTCCTCAGACTCACAATAATATTCAGCAAAAATGCTCATAAAAAAAACATAAAACAAAAACAATAACCAAAAAAAAAAAAAAAAAAAATGGTGAGGAATCCCCAATCAGGGGTGGATCCAGGATTTCCACAAAAAACATCTTTGGTGCCACTGCTGGGTTTAATCAGCTGACAAGCAAAATTGTTAATTAAAAAAAAAAAAAAGGCTCCTTGCAATTTTTCTGTTTAAGCTTAAAGCTTAAGCACAATTTTCTGCTGCCACTACAATGAAAAAAAATAATAAATAAAGGGGGGGGGGGGGCGCACACGCACCTTTCATTTTTTTTTTTTTAATATCTTTTTCATAAACATTTTCTCCTTGGAAAAGATGGACTTGGTGTGGTATCGAAAAAGAGCGACATTGGTTGGATGGACTGTCCAGTCAAAACAGGAAACATGAGTCACAGACAAGTCCTGTCTGGACAAGAATGGACGATCGCAATGCAGCAGGTGAAATTCTTGGGCTTGCAGTCTGTGACAGAAAGGGAAGAAAACTATTGCCTACGATACGCTTTGCTCAGATGACTCAATTTGGTGTGCAGTAACAATGTCATCCTACTTGGATTCACCTGTAAAGACAAGTAGTTGCAGGACAATACAATTATTATTTCTAAAAACAGAGAAAGTGAAATATATAACAAATAAGCATCTCACAAATAAAAAAAAAAAAATCAAGATAAGTACTGTGATACTGATAATTTCCTAGAAATTGATATTGAGAAACAAAGTTGTACTCTTTGTATTATATGATATACATAACATGTAAAACTTGAACATATTTATATCAAAGCCCCAGTATACTTTTGGAAATTTGACACAGGTCATGATATGAGAGTTCAATTGATCAAAGCATGGAATATATAAATGTGTGGCTAAATATCTAAATGATGAAATTAAAATTTGGGGGGGGGCAAAAATGAACCACACATACACTGGGCCCATATACCCCCATTCCTCTTCATAGCATTGTTTACAGAACAGCTTTTAGCAAAGAAAGTGTAAAACAGAATCAATCCCACTGGTAGTAATGCTTAGTGGAACTACAGAGATTGTTTAAAACTTGACAAAATACAGGTTTTTCCTTCCCAAAATAATATCTTCAACTCTTCAGTATACTAGGGCTTTGACTGGCAAGATAAACTTTACTTTTATGCTTGAATATTCTTGGTGGTTGGACATGAGTTGATGTCTTCGGCAGGTTAGTTGTAAAATATTGCTCTTACTCAGTTCTATTTGACTATTATCTTTTTGGCAAACATTTGTTAATTCAAATTCATGACATCTGTTAAGCTTTAAACTGATTGTACATTAAGCTTCAGTTACTCGTATAGAATGCCCTTCCTCAGTCATCCCAGGCATAAATATACATTATATCAACCCACATTTGCTTCCTCCCTACTTCTTCTTTTATCACTATGATGTGCGAGGTGCATCCCCCCCCCCCCCCTTTCAATTTGGGCAATTAGTCCTTTGATCAGATGTACCACTGACAACCTATGCCATTATTTTATGATGTAACGAAAGACGCGGAAATCACAAGCAACACTGTCTCCTAAAGATCCAATCTACTTTAAGAAAACAACTGCAACTTTTTGTTTTGTGCTTGCGTGTTAATCAAACAGCTGCTCTGAGGGTTACATCAACCTAGCATTACTCTTGAATACCTGAGTCCAAGCAAAATTTATAAACTTTCTGTAGATAGAAGAATAAAAGATATGAGTGTGGATCTAAGATTTAAAATTTAAAATGCAGCTTATGTGACTGAGATTCACTGAGTCTTGTAAAAAAGACTACTGTGAAGCAAGATATTTTCATGGCATGAAAATTTTGGAATTGGAGCCAACAGCCTTTTTCGCGGCATGAATTTTTTGCGAACTGCCACTGGCATTCAATGCATACAGTGTAGACAAGAAATTTTGCATGCATTTCAATTTCAAGAATCTCGACTCTAGCAAAATTAAAATGCACGCTAGCATTTCTAGTTATAGAGTATCTAGTCATGACAGAAGTGTTCTACAGCCAGTTTGTAGACAAAAACAAACCGGCGAGAAATGTAAAAGGAAGGGCTCCCTTGTATGCAGGTTATCTAAGAGCCTGGTTGTATGCCCCCATGATGTCTTTCCTATTCACTGGGGGGAACAATGTGCATAAATTATGGTGCCTGGTGAAGGGAGGGAACATACAGACTATTCGCTCTGCAGCACTTGCAATGTTAATCAGAGGCTCAAATCTTTCCAAATACAGCATTTCAATCTTGCGAGTAAGAAACATTTTGCTGAATACTGAGTACTGGCAATGCAAGTCATTATCTGCTATATGATATGGGCTATTCAAAGTACTACGAAATCAAACTTTTAACTTGTAGTAAACATTGTCTCCAGGCACCTAAAAGTCGTGAGCTATTATTATGCAGAACTTTCCTTAAAATACATTTCTGTAAATCATTAGTTGTCTGTCCTTTTATTTCGTTTCTTTTTATGGGCTGCATAGAATGTGAGAACTAATTTTGCTGATTGCACAAGAAATATCAATACACTTTTTGCACTCTTTGCCATCTTGTCTACCCCCTTCCCAAATATGTTCTTCCATCAGAGAACAATAGAGAACATTTTGCCCAAGGATAAACACAACAAACTATTCTACTGTTGCATGATGTTTAGCCCACCACAGACAGATGGTTTCTAATCCATATAATATATGTAAGTGAGAGTTGAAATTACACAAAGCTGCAAAAATGTTCTTCAAGGCTCCTCTACCTGGCGGACTCACACAGGCGGACATTCTTCACAGAGCAAACTTGAGAAGTCAGTAACCTAGACTGAACATCAAGTGAGTTTCGATAACGTAAGCGTGTGAACGCAGACTCACAGAGGGCTTGAAAGTATGAAAATTACTACTTAAATTGAGGAAAATCAGCATGCTTGCAGAAAATCAAATAGTTGATAAATACTATACATGTAAATACCCTTCAAATTCTTATTAAACTGTTGAAGAATCATAAACAAACCATGTATATCAGATTCAAATATATTTTCATGAACAGGTGAATCTCCTACTAGGAACACAAAAGAATAAAGGGCATTTTACGTTTCATGAAATGAAAGAAAAAATAATCAGCAAAATGTACCTTCCATTTAATTATTGCACTGCAAAATAACCAAATCTGAATTACCAACATATATAAAGTGCATAATTTACATCTTAAGTTATACAATTCAAATGTGTTTATGGTAATTTTTATTTCCCACTTTGTATTAAGCCTGCCTGCCTAACTTCCCAAGAATAGAGACCTAAAACTTATTGGTAAAGATGCATATATCATTTAAATGTAGTACCAATCAATGCACTGAAATGCAAAAAAAAATAGATATACCTACAGAGAATACATGGAGATATGTCAGAATTCAAATGCTCCCACGGGGGCACAAGGTCTGTGTGCATAAAATCAAACTTAATTGGATTAAAAGAAGATTATTAGCCACCTTTACCTTATGGATTAAAGGCCATTAGAAATAACAGCCAAGAAATAAGAATTAAGATCTCCACATCCCCATAATCTCCAACTTGGAACTTCAAAATGGGAAAGTAATCTGGCACACCAGGGGACAGTGGTATCTGAATAAAAGTGACATCCTACATATATTCAGGGTTCCCACAGAAATTTGAAAACAGAATTCCATGACTTTTCCATGACTTTTCCATGACTAAATTGCTGCTCTCCATGACTTCCTTTCTGGCATGGTTTCCAAAATCAGACACGTTATGATGGCCTCCACCTCCCCTCACAGCCATCCATTCCACCCACTATCTTACTCATGACATGTACATCTATTATTATTAGTATATGTCCCACGAGTCATGTAGAATTTGGGATGTCACAAAACTGGGAAAAATGGAAATCATGAACACCAATTATAATTGCAGAGTATGATCACAGAGTATGAGAGTTGCGAGACACGACAAACTGGAAAGCTGCCATAGCCAGGTAAATGCAATTCCATGACTTTTCCATTATTTTTCACAAATATTCCAAATTCCCTGACTTTTCCCTGACTTTCCATGACCACAAATTTTTCCAGGATTTTCCAGGATTTTCCATGACTGTGGGAACCCTGATATATTAACTGAATAATCCCCAAACTGCAAGGAAAAATGCTTGACATGTGCGCCAATTCACTAGCACCATGAGGTTCAATTTTGCAAACTCTACACAGCGAGCTTAATATCTTTATTCACACACATGAAGATCCTCTTTTTCTCTCATTTTCCTTTTTTATTGTTTTATGTAAGAATCTGGTTCGTGTGGAATCATGTAAGTTGAGCGAATGCACATTCCTATCATAAATATTTGATACTGCACGCAAGTTTGATAAAACACATCTTTCTTCTTTTCTTTTTTTTTTGCCACAGCATTACCCAAACTTGATAAAGGTCACATCAGTGATAATAGCATAATTACTCCCTGTGTAAGAATATGAATACATCACAACAAACTGACCAAGTGATGTGGCATACACTCCAGATGTCCTGAACTACAACCCGTACGACAGCGTGAGCTGAAAATTCCGACGATTTCTCCTAATGTACGTTACTGCTAAGCAACAGCAAGGGGGAGCGGATGCGTGAGCTCCATTAACGCTGGCCTCAAAAGGCCTATACATCCTATCTAAACACCAGCACCACTGACGGAGAGCTTCACAGTGCAGGACAGTGGACCGTGTTCGCAAAGCTGCAATGCTGGTGGACTACATGTGAAAGAGATTAAGGACGTCAATCCCGTCGTCATGTGACGTTGGGGTTCCAGGACGATGAAGGGCTCATGGTGGGTGTCTCCTGCCGGCTGGACGGGCCCGAGCTGTTACCGAGGGTGTTCTTGATGTCCATCTTGGGGCTGGTTGCGAAGAGGGCGGCCCGATCCTGCCCCTGCCCCTTCTTGACCCAATGCCGGTAGATGTCGAAGGCACAGCCGTCCAGCGCCTTGCGGATGGCCTTGATGGCGTAGGGGTTCCCCTGGATTGTCCTGGGTGAGACTGGACGATGACCACTGTGGCGTCGCATTCGGCAAACCCCGTAAACTACCAAGCCTGCAGCCTGCATACAACAGGTCATGAAACAGACATATGGTTCAGAATGTTGGCAAGGGTTAGAGGCAAGTCATCCACATTTGGTGGAGACTGGTAATGAGACAATACTGGTAAAACTGCAAAGTAAATTCAGGAATGAGGTGATGTAAACAACCCCGGTGGTACGACTGACATGCTGGATAATCACTTCTCACATAGTTATGGGCAAAAAAATATACAAATATTTAATACTAACTTTACTTTTACAGAATTCACAATGGTAGTTAGATCCCTTGATAGTTCAGTATTACAAATCATGTTTGCAGCACTTCTCAAGGCTAATATCTCAATAAGCTGCAGGAGTGGGTAAACACTCCACTAAGAATAAATGAGACAATTAGGCTGGTCATTTGTACATTATGTTGTTTGCTTTGTTTGTTTGCTTTTTGGTTGCATTAAAAAATAAAGAGAGAGAGAGAGAAAAAAAAAAAAGAATAGGTGAGACTACAATCAAGGATGCCAACATTCACACATCAAAATCAGGAAGGTTTAAAAAGGCAATCAGGCAGTTAACTTTTGTTACATGTATCTCAATGAGCAGCTCTGCTGCATGTGACTTGAATGCACTTTCAAGGAAAAAAAATCATAGCTTACATTGAAGAAGCATAATTTCTCTTTGATAACAAAAACAACAATATACTAAAAAACACACAATTTGGTCGCTCTGTATGTAGGAATTACTTGGTACATACACACACATATACCATTGTACATATCTACATAAATTGGTGGATTTAAGAAAAACTTTATTTTTGATGACATGAGTGCAGATTTGAAACAAACCTTAAATTTTCTCCTGGCATTGAATGTCGAAGCTGCAGGCACCTCAGACTGCTGAAAGAAGGGATGTTCCAATGCCTCCTTGGCCGTCAGCCTCAACTTTGGGTCTACTACCAGTAACTTTGATATCTACACAGAATGAGGCAAAGAGAGGGATGTGAACTTATATACCTGTGACACAACAACAGTGCAATGTGTGTGTGTGTGTGTGTGTGTGTGTGTGTGTGTGTGTGTGTGTGTGTGTGTGTGTGTGTGGTGTTGGTTTTTTTTGTGTGTGTGTATGTTTGTATGAAAAGGTTTGGACTGTGCATCATTACATCAAAACAATCCCCTGACAAAGACTTGTGTGTGATGGTTTTGTGTGTGTGTGTGTGAAAAGATTTGGACTGTGTGTCATTGTACCAAAACAAACCCGTGACAGAGCCGGAGTCAAGATAACATTTCTGTAATGCGAATCCTCTGAAGAAAATCTGAGTCAAGTTAGCATTACAGCAAAAGAAAATGATCCCCTGGGGACAAAATCTGCAAAAAGATGATATTACTGCAAAGTAATCCCTGGCATAATCTGAGTCCCGACACATTACAACAAAACAATCGTATGACAAAACTGACGTTTCAACTCTGCCTGCTGAGAGGTTGTTGAATGCCATTCTCTATACTGTACAACCACAAATTTTCAGGTGCATGAAACTTGTGAATTTCGCAAGCCAAGATTCACGTAAGTGTTTGTCTATACAATGCACTGAATGCCACTGGTGATCTTCCAAAGTTTCATGCCATGAAAAAGGCAGTCGGCACCGATTCACAAAGTTTCATGCTACGAACATTTCTAGTATAAAAGTTAATGGGCAGAAATACAGCAACCCCTTTCTACACTGCACAGATGCCTTTACTGAATTGTATTCTATGTCCCTTTCATGAATAAACATTTAAATGACTGCATATCATTCATTTCTATGATGCATGCAAAAATCATGCAATTTCTCCAAAAAAAAAAAAAAGGAATAACAAATTGATCTAAAAAAACAAATGGTGGTGTCATTTGAGGAGCTTAAAAGGTCCACTTTCCTTAGGGAAAATACTCTGATATATCTTAAGTACTTGTCACTCTCTGATATACAATGGTATGCCAGCGTCTTCTCCAAAACTTGATTGTGCCCTTCTGTATGGTATCCAAGTCAGTTATAATCATCAAAATCAACTTTTGTTGCAGCAAACATGAGAGTAAATATAGTGACAGAGAATCACGAAATTAGGGTGTCCATATATTCTTTTTGCAAAACGATCAAATTTGTTATTATGTCAATGCCAACCACTCCACATATAGCTTGAGTAATATTTAGACAAGTATTACAAAGTAAATGGAAGCAGGATCTGACTAGATTGAGCTTGACAGAAGAAAGCAAAATGATATATACAATTGGGTATTAAAACTGATACATATCAAAAGGCGCACTCACAAGATCCTTAGGCGTGTCAGTGATGTCGTCCCACTCGGGACTGCCGAAGCGGTATCGTCCCTCCATAATGGCCCTCAGCATCAGCATCTTCTTCCGATGCCAGAACGGAGGCCTGCCGACAAGTCTGTGGAATAGGAAATCATAATCAAAGTCATATCGATTCATTCAATTTCATAATCACATTTACAGCCAAATTCACGTTTACATTCAATTTCAAATTTACTTCTAACTCTCAATATGAACTTATATTCACTTCTAAACCCAAATATGAATTCAAATTCACTTTTAGACCTGAGTCTGAATTCAAATTCACCATCAAACTCATTTATTTGAACTCAATTTCACTATCAAACTCATATCTAACTTCAAATTCAAATGGCACTGTTAGCATTTAACATTCTAAAAAGTCAAAATACACAATATCTAACAGAAACGCAACAGGATACCATTCCATGAGGACCTTCATTACGAATGCAGTGGCAGGAAGAAAGGAATATGTTCCCCGCACAAAATCACAACTACAACAGAGCACAGACAAACATGGAAAGTAGATCGCGTCAACACGTATAAGAGTTTCAGACAAATCCAGGGTAGAGATTGAAAAATACATCAAGGGTCAGAGAACTCCTTTTGATGTCCTTTGAGAATCTTTTTGTTCTGGTGTTCTGTGGTTCAATCATGGCCAATCAAGCTTAAAGTAATTATTTTAATTGCCATGCAAGCATTGTTAGACTTCACATCCCGTGAGGACCACGTGCAAAACTGGAACTGAACAGGAATTAGAAGTCACTTTCATGCAGTGTGTACAGTATATACCACCCACCCATCACAATGTCTTGCCAGACAGGACACGGTGACCGAACATCAAAGAAAATTTGGAGGACACTTTGTGCAGTCTAGTTGTTTCAGTTTTTATCAAGGGTCGGTGTACTTTTACTTAGAAGAATCTTCTCATCCATTACAGTGGACACTAATGGACTGAATATTGCATATATGGACTATTTCACGTATCAGTTGTATTGCATGTTAGTGACTTTAGAGAGGCAGATTCACTTAAAACATATTCACATATGGTTCACACATGCTAATCTTCTAACACTGACTTGAACCAGAAATGTCCTCTCATGCATTTCCAACTGGGCATCAATGGTACAAAGTGCACATTCAAATGAACACCGGCAATCATAAAGTCAATGAGGTCAGTGAATTCAACACTTAAAAGAGGCACACACAAACACACACATACACACCAACTAAAGAATAAATTTCTGCAAAATAAGACCAACAAACTATACTGAGCTGATGAAAGCAATCTCCAAGAGGCATTGGTCCACGTGTGATCTTTCAGCCTTCCTGCAGCACCCCATACCATTTTAAACAATATCCTCTCCCCTCTCCTCCATTTATGCCCTAGCACATAACTCTGGTACTGTGGATTCACTTCATCTATACAAGAATAGATTGCCAGTATGTGCAACAAAGTATCAAAAACTGCCAGGATAGTAGCCAAATTACAATGCACTAGCATAAAAATCCAATATCTACCAATAGAATACCTTTCTGGTTCATCTATATTCCAAGAAAAAAATCCAAGGCACAATGGTCAAAATTTATATTTGCAAGTGAGATGCTTTGATGTCCTGGCCTGCTCAAATTTGTTGCTTCAAAATGCGACGAGTTTCACAACATTCACGTAAAATATTTCTGTAGGACAGAAGTGTTGACTCTTATCTGGCTGCCTGGTGAATGATGACCCAATGGATTTCTCTTGTTGTTTATATATTCAGCTGGTTGGCACAGGACAGAGGAACACGATGACCAGAATTTTGCTTCCAAGTCACGCATCGCAATCAGGAAACCAGTCATGGTGTCCAACTTCCCTTCCCAGCGTGCGACATTTGTGACTTTTGTGACGTGTCGGAGTGAATGATCATTGGCAGTTCACCCCCAATGTCACATTCTCAATATCTACACTCTGAAAGACCCATTATTTCCTTCATGAATAGTTTATTTTACAATGTAGTTGAAATCTATCTTAGCCAAAAATTCTATGCAACAACAGTGCTGTAACCCTCTCTGTGCCTGGGACATTTAGACAGTGTGTACAACCCCATGGGGTTTCTGGGCAAATTAGCATACACAGGGTCAACCACAGTATTTGCAGTACTTTGTATTTAACTTGCCTAATGTGAGATTTATATGTTGAGATGTTTCTGTGTCTATTTCACTCAAACCCTAACATCATGCAGTAATTTCTTCCAAATAAAAGAGACTGGTTATCAATAACTTTCAACGAACTTCCTGCACATTCATAATAATCATTTCTTCTATCTATTTCTTACTTTCTCCTGACAAAAGTTCATAAGTAATTGTAGATGACTGCAACCGGACCAACATTCTGCAATACTTCTACCAATTCCTCTACGTACATGAATACAACACAGTCATCAGTGTAGTATACAGCATGATGAATTAATTTGGATATAAATCATCAATGGACTATCTCAACCCTGAACATGATTTGACAAAAGGTGTTGGGAGTCATTACCACAAATATCTTGTACTGACACACGTGTGTGCAAGAATTACTAATAGCATGCACAGACAAATCATTAAATTAGGAATATCATGAAGTGAACCCTGAGTAAGATAGCAACAGCGTTCCTGTTTTGTGGTTTTCTGGCTCGTGTGACCAAAATAGTAAGCTAGCAGGACAAAGCTAATCACAGAGACATGGTTTACGACATATCCTTCCTCTAGTTGGCTGTGACGTTACCAGACTGTTTCCATTTGTTGCTAGGCAGCACTGTTAACAGAAGCAATACCTTTGCTTCACGCTTCCTTGACCTTCCTTGAGACGGCACGTATTTGACACAATCTAATCCCCATATTAAAAGCTACACATGATTCTGCCATAACTGGCTAGACTTCAGTCATAAGATTCTACTCACACATGAAATATAGTATCTGCACTATTCTATGTCAAATACAGAGAGTTGCCAAGATTACTTCTAACATCCTTAAATCCACATTCATTTCAATTGCTCGTAATGGTTGCATTCTAACAAGGTGTCATACCAGTCTAAGTTAGGACTTAGCAGGAGGTTGATGAACTTCCGTCTGTAACTTTTGTGCTATCTCACATTTCAGTCAATTTTGAAGACATACACTGACAACATACATGCTCAAAAATTTGCTATTAAACAGAAGTCAATGATTCATTTAACCCGTTGAGGACGAGTCCCGAGTATACTCGGGCAGGTGTCTATGGGAAATGCGTGTTGTAGCAAAATCAAACCGTCCTCAACGGGTTAAAAGCAACATTGTTCTGTGTATACAACATTTTTGTTATGAATAGGTACAGCATCATCTGTACAACTGCAAGTATAAACCTAAGGTAATCTCTGAATATCTTATGCCTACACACCATGCACACACAGACACACACAAACATAAACACAACACACAAACACATTTCTATCAAACAAGTAGTATCCCTTATAATCAAGGTGACAGCATGAAATTCACAATCCTAGCACTCCTGTGTCTATCCATTTGTAAGTCAGTCTTTTCGTTAGTCCGACTCTCAGTCAGTCCCTTGAATGAAGGTGTCTGTAGAGTAGTCAATGACTTTTTGGTTAGTCATTGACTAAGTCGCTCTATAGTCAGGCAGAAAGTTTAGATGTCAATTTAATCATTGGTTATAGAGTGTCTTCAGTCAAGGAGTGGGTCAGAAGACGTGTTCGTCATTCAGTCTATAAGAATCAGTATGAAGTCAATCATGAGTCTTTTAGTCAGTGGGTCGGCAGAAAGTATATGTTGGTCAGTCCTAGTGTTAGTCATCAGGGGGGTGTTTCATCAATGCTTGTCAGCGCCGACAACTGTCGGCGCTGACCAATTTCAGCAAAATCCTTGGTTTTGATTGGCTGAGATGCTCTGGTCACTGACTGTTACTATGGTGATTCAAGTTGTCAGCACCGACAAACGTTGATGAAACACCCCCCAGGTCAGTAAAAGAGTCTGTATCACAGTAACAATCAGTCAATTGAATGAAAGGCCTGTTTAATAGTGAAAAGCTTGCTGGACTGACAATACATCCATTTATCAGTCTTTCTGTCTGTCTAGCATTCCATTAAATACAAAATAAGGACACACAACAATGACAGACTTGGAAATGTCCCACACTCATGAATTTGACAATTTCAAGCAAGTTGTGCAAACTTACAGCGTGAACATAATGACCCCACAGGCCCAGAGGTCAATCTTCTGACCGTAGCTGGTGATGTTCTCCAATCCCATGCTGCACTTCAACATCTCGGGTGCCATGTATCCCGGCGTGCCACAAAGCTCTGAAAGTTTTAAGTAAGAAAAAAAAAAGAAATAAATCCAGATCCTTTTGCAAGACAATAATTCATGAAAGTCTCAGAGACGACTTGGATGAATATTGGGGGCAATATTGCACACACAAAAAAAGAAGTGATCAAATAAATGAGGTGTCTTGACTTTTGTTGCTTGCAATTGTGAAGCTTGGACTTTGACTTTCCTCTGTGAATTTTGATATCATGATCTTTAGTTTGATCAGTATATTTTTGCACCATAATGTGCATACATTAACAGATGAATAAATTTGCAAAAATCATACCAAACAGAACTAAAGACTTAATAGCCGTACAGCCAAGCAAGAGACACCACACAGAGAACAATATTCCTGACAAAACAAATTTCCCTTCAGTAGTGTATGGCTGGATCATAAAAAGATTAAGTAATGAAGGGAAATTACTGATGACATGAATTAATAGAGGGCAATTTGTCAATCAGTTGCAATTATCTAAATCAGTCACCTCGTAGGAGCACGCCCCCGGAGAGTTCAGCTGCCATGCCAAAGTCTGAGATCTTGACTCGCATGTCGCTGTCTAGGAGAATGTTTTCAGGCTGCAGAGATCAAGAAAAATTGAAAGAAAATATGCATTTTTGAATTTTTGATACAACGGCTCATACTGTATCCTATGTGTTTGCCATTCAAGATGTCGGTTGCCGTTACCTAGAATGTACCCTAGAGAAAGCTGTTGCTCGCCACAAAAAGCTTCCATAACTGAGATTGATATTAGTTTTGTATAGCCGCACGTGACCATGTGAGCTACATTAGTAGGCATTTCACAAAATAGTAGCTGTACATAGTCCTTTGGCGTGTGTACGTTTCCTTTGCTTGCCCAGTGTGTGCAAACATTTATATATCACCTCACTTCCTGATACGTTTACAGCACAAACGTGAGACATTCTGATGATGGGATGCAATTGCAGCAAGTCATATCCTCGCGTGTGTCTTACTGTAAAAGTGGATATTTTCGTGCTTGGCCGGGTAAGAAGAGTTTCATGTGTTTTTACCTCCGCAGAATCACAACATCACGCACAGGAACATATGGCAAGCAAAAATATTTGTGTGCTTTTATTTTCGTGCTAGTTTCTGGTTGCACGAAATGCGCGAAAATTTCAACACCGCGAAAATTTCCACTTTTTTAGTAAGTTACACATTATATGAATGCACGTAAAGCAAGCACGGTGAAGCACGCATACACGCACTTTGCTTTTATACACCGTTGACTGCATGTACCCAAGTGTTTGGCGAAGTTTTGAACAAAAACTCAAGGAAAAGATAGACAACAATCATCATAAGGATGCCTTTCAGGTGCATTAATATTGTATCGTATTGTACTATTACAACCCTTAAATTTTTTACATTTACACTTCCTGAGAAAAATTTATTTCAAAACTTTTAACGGCTTGATATAAAGGCATAAACAACAACGTGAAAGAAATACTTTACTTCGAAATGCAAAGGGAAATGATAGAGTGACATTAAAAGGGAGAGGCTGTACCTAAAGAGGTATGAGAAATGACTTTTTAAAAAAGTGAAATGGAAAGTAAGCAAAGTTTTCTCCACCCAGCAGTATCGTGCCTTGCAATTTTGAGGGTGGCCAAACCAGGGAAAGTACGGGAATCTGATTGCAAATAAGGATGACCCGCCAGCTGCGCCTGGCGCACTGGCTCTCTTGAACCGCTGCTGCTACGCTGCGTCTGCATTTCAACACATGCTGCCATGCCGCTGATTGGACTGTGCCGTTGCCTGTCTGCACCCAGCTGCATACGTACATACCTGCGTCTGCGAGTTGGAAAGGCGACACTGAACATCAAAGTTTGTACAGAAAGTTATCGGATTATGCAATTATATGCAAACGATAACCCTAGACAACTAGTCTAAGATCAAGGCACCTGTATTTTTTGGCATTTGGGGACTGATCTTTGCAATTTGATATCTCTGTACAGGAGTTACCTCACACTCTCAGATCTCTCAGAGATATTATCGAAACAATAAAATACAATATGAAAAAAATTAACTTTCTGAGTACAGATACACTTTAAATATGAGTCTTATGGTTTGATATCGAGATTCCCCCATCCTTCCTCAGATGGACTGCCTCGTTTCAGTCTCGGGATTATACACTATAGATCCTGGCTTTGGCCCAAAATGTTCATATGCTTAAAACTTCTTTATACTTTGTGACTACTCTACTACTACTCTACTACTCTATACCTAGTGATGCTGATAAAGACAGCCAAGATATTACACAAATATGTTTTGTCTTGAGAGAGTGTCTCAATATTGAAAAACTATGGGCAGAGGTGAATCCAAAATAACACTATTCACTGAGGGCGCACACAGCCCCGAGGTGAATAGTACTTTTGGAGGCACCAAGGCCTATAGTTTTCACTTGGAATTAGGCAGAGTATATATTTGCTTTATAGTTTGGATCAAAAATTTAAACAAAAGAACGGGGAAATGTGAGGCGAGAAGTTGTGTCATGGATGTGATGTTGTCGAGGGATCCTACAATGACCATACAAAGCAGTGCACAAAGTCAGAATTGCTTTGTAATCTCACAATTGTTTTGTGAGAAATTGTTACATTCACAGGGTGACGGTTTGAAGACGTATTCAATGTCAGAATTGCTTTGTGATGTCTCAGTTGTTTTGTCAGAAATAGTTACATTTCACAGAGTGATGGTATGAAACAGCGCACAGCATCAGAATTGCTCTGTTACATCATAAAAGTGACATCATTTTGCAGATAGTATGCCATGGAAAGTCAAACATGTCAACATTCTGACATAGCTGAAAATACTTACAATCACATGAAGTTCTTTTAAACAATCTTGAGAGGATAAATTTTTGATCCAAAATATAATAAGACACTACAAAGGTAAGACTATTTTTGAGACACACAGCAGCATACATCTATCTACACATGGTATGTGAGGAAAGAAACCTTTGAAATATGTACAACTTTAATGTGTACGAAAAACAGCATGTAAAAAGCAAATGTTTACCTTTAAGTCTCTATGTACAATGTTATTGCTGTGAATGTATGCAACTGCGCTGATCACACTCCGCATTATTGCCCTGAAAGAGAAAAACAAGAACACAAATATGGAAGATATGTGCAGATTAGTCATTCATCAACTTCACAATTCTAAAAGTGTTCAACCAAAACACTCTCTGCCTGAAGAAACCCGAGTGTGTCTTTAGAAGGTAAAAATCTTCAGAAAAGTAATTTGAATACATACATTTGAGGAGCAATGATTATAATAGGCCACTGAATATTTGAGATATATCCATGGATATGCTAGCTAGATGATAAAGCTTTATTCCACTAACATGATCAATAAGTATCTTCTTTTTTTCCCCCAAGAGAAACAGTGAATAGTCTATGTTCAAGTCACTTGCTCAAAGTTGCAAATTCTGTGTGCTGTTTTTGTAATGATATGCAGCTGATACAATGTGTGTGTGTGTGTGGGGGGGGGGGGAAGAAGGCTTTAATGAGAAAATCTGATTGGCCGTAAGAAATCATTATTGTCAGCAGCAAAATCTTCATAAATATCATAATTACAATGATGATGATTAAAATGATACTACTACTACTGCTACTACTACTACTACTACTACTGCTACTACTACTGCTACTACTATTACTATTACTACTACTACTGAAGAATGAAAACAAGAGAAAGTAATAGAAAAGGAAGGAAAAAGAAGAGGAAATGACAAAAATGAAAATGTAGACCTGCCTCACCTTGTTTTCTTCTCTGATAATGTGACTACATCAGTGAGGTAGTCAAAAAGTTCCCCTGAGGGACATCTGGAGGAGGAGAAAAATGAATGGTCTCTGTGAAGCAAAATACTATACAGTTAAACTCGCCTAAGTCGACATCGCATATGTCGAATAATCGCGCAAGTCGATAATCTTAAAAAGTCCTGATTTTTCCCCATTGACTTACGTGTATTAATTCACTCACAAGTCGAATTTTTTTAAGTCGAATACTCGCTTAATACCCCTTTCATAAACTCATCCTCCTATTATCCGCATAAGAATAATGCGGACAATTCAATAAAAAATGCGTTCACAAACTCTGAAAATAATCCGCATTATTTTTACGAGCCCCCGTCCTGAAAAAGGCGGCTAATCGTCATGGTGACTGCACACCCCCCTTCTGCGGGAAAGACAGGTGACGTTTGACCGCATCCCGGCAATTATCCGCATTATTTGGGTTTGCGTTCATAAACTCAAAATCTGGTCCCGATGCTGCTATTATGCGGATAATAGAAGGGTCGAAATAATGCGCATTATTCTTTCCCCGCTCCGATTTTACGACCAAATGTTGCGGATATTATCCGCATTATTGAGTTTATGAAAGGGGTATAAGTCGATGAAATTCCAAGAACACTTTCACGGAAAAACCATTGAATTCACTGTGCCTAAGTCGAATAAGATTTTATTGTGTAATAAATCACTGTCAAAATCACGAGACGCCAGTTTTTGTTTACATACAGTATGTACCAAAAGAAACTGCGTAAATAAACATTAACGTTTCATTAACGCAAGCGGTTTCACCTGTTATCGTTAGTAACGCAAACTAGCGATCGGGAAAATTAACGTTTGTAGCAACGATGAGTAACGATCCCTAGCACAAATTAACGATGTTTCCTTAACATTAACGATAGGTAACGCAAGAACTCAGGCGTGACTTTGGTTTTATAACGAGACCTGGTGAAAGGACGACGTAGCCCCTGCCGAGTGTAGCGATCTATGCCTTATATTTAGCCGAGTCTTTTGGCGAATCGAATCACGATTTCGCGAATGGTTAATTTGCGACCGGGGTCACCAAAAACGCGCGTCGGGCCACCAAAAAAGCCGGATGTTTGCCCCCCGTTTTGGAAATGAAGCGGTAACAATCGGCTCCATAAGATGCTGAATAAATGTCAGATGTTTGCTCTTTTAATTTTGGAAATGGATAACGGTAATATTCAATTCCGTATAATACTAAAATAAATGTCGGATGTTTGCTTATACTTTTGGAAATGAATAATGGTGAGATTCAGTTCCGTACGGTGCTGAAATTAATGTCAGATATTTGATTTTGCGTTCGGAAATGAATAAGGATAAAAAAGTATCTGGAAGATGCTGAAATAAATGTCGAATGTTTGCTTTGACGTTCGGATATGAAAAATAATGATATTCAACTCCATACGATGATAAAATAAGTGCCGGATGTTTACTTTTACATTCGAAAGTAAATAACAATTACATTCAGCTCCGGAAGATGCTAAAGTAAAATGTCGAATTATCCCTTTGACGTTCGGAAATGAATAACAATGATAATCAACTTCGTACGATGATGAAATAAATGTCGGATGTTTACTTTTACGTTCGAAAGTAAATAACATTAACATTCAGCTCCGGAAGATGCTAAAGTAAATGTCGAATTATCCCTTTGACGTTCGGAAGTGAATAGCAGTAACATTCTGCTCTATAATTAAGATGCTAAAATAAATATCAGACATTTGCTATTTAACATTTCGAAATGAATACAATGTAACAATGACATTCATCTGCGTTTGATGGTAAAGTAAATGTCGATGTCTTCCTTGACGTTCGAATATGAAAAACAGTATAACATTCGGCTCCTTACGATGCTGAAATAATTGTCAGATGATTCATTTCCCTTTCGGAAGTGGACAGCAGTAACATTCGGCTCCTTACGATCATAAAATAAATGTCGGGTGTTTGCTTCTGAATTTGGAGATCGAATAACGGTAATATTCTGCTCCGTACGATGCTAAAATAAGTAACAGATTGTTTCTTTTACATTTGGAAATGATTAACGGTATCAATCGGCTCATTTAGATGATGAAATAAAAAGCGGATATTTGCTTTCACGTTCGAAAATGAATAATGATGAAAATCAGCTCCGTAAGATCCTAGAATGAATGTCGGTTGCTTGTTTTTACATTTGAAAATGATTAACGGCAACATTCGGCTCCGGAAGGTGTTAAAATACTTGTAAATGGTGGATGATTGCTTTTACAATCAGAAATAAATAACGGTAACTTTCGGACCGAACGTAGGACCGATTTAGTTTTGCTTGGGTTTTTTTTTTTCGGGTCACCAAAAAATAAAAATCAATCATTTTGAGGCCACCAAAATAAAAGTTAGTGTGGAGCCCTGGCCTGCATACATGTGGATAAAGTGCCTTGCTGAAGGGCAAATATCGGGCACACCGCTCCAGCTCTCGGCTCCAGAGTAGACAACATACATGTACATTATACATATGTACGTGTGGTGTAACTTTAAGTCGATTTTTTCAACTTACATACAAGTCGAAACTCGCCTAAGTCGATGTGTTTTGCTCAGTCCCGAGAAGATCGACTTATGCGAGTTTAACTGTATATTGGCAAAGCAATAAAGCAAGTTAACGAACGATGACATGGACACCAGAAAACAAATGAGCAGAGCAAACAGCCTGATGTCAAAATGAGTTGTGTACAACCTATATACATCTACTGCAACAATACTGGAACCTTTTGTTTTCACATTCTCACAGATTCAGCTTGATATGGTCATGCAGGCTAATACCTATCTGGTAAACCAAGTTTCATTGAGATGCCAAGCAGGCTTTTCTAAAGTTACCAGACAAAATATAAAGAATTATTAAAGTCAGAGGGAAAGATCAAGAGCTAAATATCTTTACCTTTCTGAAAAAAATACCTTGAGGAAGCACAAAATCAATATGTCGATTTCAAAATGCCCGACTTGGAAATGACATACCCCGCTACCATAAAATAAGTGATGAGTGTGTCAAAATACTTACAATTCAAAGACGAGGAAGAAGTAGGTGGGAGATTCGATGAAATCGATCAGCTTGACTGTCGGGGAAAGAGAACAAAAAGGAAATCATGCAGCATGAGTATCATGAGTAAAATATACCTAGTACATGAAGTTGCACACATCCACAAATTTAAACTGCACCACAGAACATAATGCCAGTGTGTCAGGAATACCTCTAACACACTGTATATCCACAACAACATCAACTTTCCTGTTCGGCACTTTCACCACTTCGGAATAACTCCATATTCCCAAATGTCCAGGTGAGGAAGTGACTCAAATCCTTTCCTGCCATCATATCTATTTTTCTCTCTCTGACCACATGCACCTACAAACACATATCGGTACACACACACATATTGTACATATACACACACACCCATTCTTATCTCCTGTCTTGGCCCTATTGAGTATTGCACTGCTTCTATTGAATGTCCAGAAGCAATGCTCACTGAACAAAAGCTCAATTCCGTACCCAATGTCTTCCTCCCTGCTCTTCCCCTATGGCACAGATGAGATGTCTTTGACTTTGGCTTTGGCTTTGGCACTCGCTCCCACTGGATGAAATCGCCATGGCAACAGTGAGTCTCTGGCATTTTGGCACACTAAAACTGGATCTTTGATCACCAAGAAATGGGACCAATCCTTTTAATATAATCAGGGATCTTCAGATTCGAATTCTTGATGAGATCATGGCTCACTTCTTGCTCAGAAGTACAGAGAAAACAGGGAATCCAGCGACATTCGGTCCTTTTTGATTACCGTCTTTCCCTGATGATGGAGTAAAAGAATGAAGCTCCTATACCAAGGGAACAACTTCCTCCAACATCAGTCTTAGTCCAAACTAACTGGAATATTACCCTTCATCACTGTTTGAAGAGTCCACACTGGCATCTACATGCACTCCCCTGGCCCCATTGCTTTAATGTCTAGACTGTGGGTATACATACAATGATAACAGAATGTAGTGAGGGGGGCAAGGCTGATGATGTGGACAGGGGATCTGACCGCCTAGAAACCATGTTGGCAGCCACGTGATTTTCCAGCCAGATTTCCGTCCTTACATAACTTGGGACTGGCTGTTATGCAAGCCCTCCTGGACTCTGCAAACAGTGGTGCTGACCTCCCCATGACCTATAAACAAGAGAACCCGCCCTCCACACGCCCACTTCAAAGATTGACCAATGAACAAATACAAATGGGATTATTCCCAGGGATGGGAAAATGCAAACAATGCAACCCTACACAAGCGCTGACCTCCTTTTTGAAAGGGGGCAGAAAGTAAGTTTGTATGACCATGGTAGGTCCATGGTATGACATAATAACATGCCAGCACCTTTTCCTACAAGGAAGATATCACACGTTAGCATTTCTTTGGTTGTTGCATTATAACTTCCTAATAAAAGAATGTGGCACCTCATTTTCTTATTTATTTATTTCATTTTGAGGTATATAGGCAGACTCTCGTCTACAATTTCAGCAAAATCATGCCTTGTGAGAAATTAATGTACTTGTTCTTGCCATACGCTTGTATAAATCCATTTTTGGCTTGGGACTACAATGTATGTTACTTCTGAGAACATGTTGACATTTTCTCTTGCTACACCCACAAGGAAAACTCATTCACTCACAGATCTTTCTGCTACCAATATCAGGGTTAACACAAGACTTACTGGGTAATTAAACCATGAGTTGGTTCATGTTGTAATGCTGAATGTAAATCATTGTAAATCTGGAATACAATCTTCTCTTCTCTTCCCTGTTTATCGCGCAGTTCTACCTTTTTCTACTTTTTATCTTCCATGTGTTTTGCTTTTCCTCTTCCTTCCACTCGAGACTGGTTTTGATACACTGTACTTTCTGGTTAAGCAGGGCTAAAATATCATATTTCACTATGGATACTGTGTATGAATTTGGCTGAGAAAGAAAAACATAACTTTTACACACTCACTGCTTGTATATAAATTGTCACAGAATGCTCCAATATGCTGTTTCTTTTTCCCACCGTATCATGATCACTACGCAAATGATATAATGTCACTATTTTTGAAGATAAAAACCTGGCACCATTTATGATGGTACTCTTTACGCTCAATATACCAGACACTACTATTTGCTTAAACCCAGGGCCCTGCAGCATCATACAATAACATTCAACAGGGAGATAATTGACTCACAGGTGAGTTATGCAAAGTGATGTCATATCATAACATTACTGCCATAGCGCTCCAAGTAAATGACGAACAGTGAGAAATTTGAAGGTGTAAGGAAATATCATTGCATATATTCATAAAAGATCAACAGGTCATAGGGCATTCCACACTGCAGGGATCACACAAATCACTTAATATAGAAAAGAGGGACATTTTTCTCCAAACCTCCAATAGGATTCAGTGCTCTGCAAGTACCACTGCAGAAAGAGAGATGGCCAAAAATACATTCATCTTGCATTTATTTAATCAATGTCACGTAACTGACAGTAACCCCAGAGCAGCAACCCTTCACATTTCAAGGAAGGAATATACTCAAATACATGTAGAAGTCTGTTATCTCATGTGTTTATTCATGTGATGTATACACAGGGGACAGAGGCGAGACATGCAGTTGTATATATATGCTCAATACTCCACAAGGATTCATCGTATTCCACTTGCAGAGATTTAACCTACTGTGACAACTGAGAGTGATCCTACTTCATGAGCATTGATTCATTCTACTGATTGTCCAATCAAGCACCTTCAGCTAAATTATGTGTAGTTGCCCTATTAGGTAATAACATGTCAAGAGTGCTTTCTCCTTCTTCTTCAATGTGTATTGTACTGGATAGCACTTATGGACAGCAAACTACAATGATTCCAGTGGAAGGTGTAACTCGATCCCCTTTGCTCATCCCCTCCCCTCACTCCTGATCATTTTGTTTCCTTGTTATGCCTTCCTCTTTACAGCTCTTTGATCAAAAATTGGCAGGCTCTCTATCTGGTATTGTCAACATGAATGTAACCAGTGAGCAGGCAACATACGGCTGATGTGTGCTGTGTGTACCCCAGGGTCAAATAACATGATTTAGAACCTACAGTTGGTCCTACGGTCAGTGTGCAGTTGTTTGCGTGCAGCGATTAATGTCGCCGTACCAAAGTGAAGTGCAATATAATACAGCACCCGGCTTGTGTTTCTAAATGGGCCTGTACCTGGGCGTTGCGATGTGTGTGTGACATACAGTGTTACAAAAATGCCTTCCTCTTTCCCACGTCAAGCTTGAAATTTTCTTCTTGCAGAGAATTACAGTTTCAGATACTACACGATCAGGCTACAACAAATTTTGAGCCTACAATGTGTGCGGCCCTGCTCCTCAGGCTGACTGCTCACTGGAAGAACAGATAACCCTGGGCCTTGGCCGAGTAAGATAAGGTGCAGTATTTTAACATTACTTCACATGAATGTTATTTCTACAACTGACATCTAAACTATACAAGCCATACAGCTGCCATCCTCCAGCCCCTGTTTTCTGTCAGTTTTCTCTCCCCCCCCCCCACCATAACTGCCTTCATTATATTCACTTTTATGATTGCATTATCTCTCCCTCTCTTTCCCTTCCTTCTCTTTTTCTTCTTTTTCCAGCACTCCTTTGCTGATCTCTTTTCTCCACCAAGCTACTGGTAATATCCACTTTTAAACAATAAAAGCAACAGAGAAACTTTCCTGATTGCATTCTCACTATTCACCCATGAAAATCAGTTTTCTGAGCTCTGCTGTCTATGACAACATGAAATTCTCAGAAGCTCCAGTGATAACATACAGTGTATCTCAGCCTAGGAGAAATCACATTTCCATGTGTTAAAATTACGCAATTGTCCCAAGAGCCCTGAAATGACGCTGACAGCAGCATCGCTTCATTTTTAAAAGAAAAAGTAAAATAAAATGAGGAATTTACGATGTGTGCTCTCAAATGCAAAATGACACACAACAGCAAACACATGGTGATTTTGACTTTCCTGGGTCCTCTGGGAAGATATTCCCAAGTCTTGCAAGTTGCAATAATTGCTTTTGCATTGGCAGCAACCAAGTAACGACCCATCAGTCGTGACTATCAACATTCATGCTGATGTGACTACAATCACTGCAACTTAAACTTGCTAACATCTTCACGAGCCTGTTTCTAGATTTTGTGATCAGCATTTTCTAAACTTAGTGGTAATTTCTGAATATTCAATGCTAAAATGTACAAGGGGCAGAGACACTAATATGTAAAATGTAGGTCACAACTTGGTTTACAAGATACCCTGGCAGAGAAATCTGACACATAAAATTGTGAGGGTAGATACTCAACCACAACTACAATATCACTGACTTACAAAGGATTAATATACTACTATACCACACACATCACAAACACAGCACTTGTTTACACACACACAAACACACACACACATACTTTTTTCAATAATCTTTATTTATTGACATTCAAATCAAGGAGGTTTGAGAAATGAAGTTCCAACTGGCTGTAAACATTCGAACAGCTGTCAGTTTTCTTTTGACATACAAAAGAATTCCACAGGTGTATTTGTGACTTTGATGATCAGGGTTCGATGCCGCCGTCTTCCCGAGCAAAGACACGATTCATTTGGAACGCTAACATAATGTCGGCTATATTTTGTTTGTCTTTTAATGAAAGGAAGTTAAATTTCAGCTAATGATAGGGCAAATGAAAAAGAAAGTAACTCCTGTCAAGGATTATGTCAAAAAGTGTAAATCTGAGCCTTGTGTCGTGAAAATATTTGAACTGCACCCTTACTGATCAATGAAAAGTCGATTTTATCATCTTTCCGATCACTTCCGACAAATGAAAGTTATATGGTATAATCTTCAAGTGGAGTTCTTTATTCATTTACATGTTAGATTAGTGTAAAAAACATGTAAAGTCAGGTACATTGTAATTTTAATTCTTATTTCTTCCATTTTTGTTTAATTTTTATTCGCACATCCCAGTGTTTGTACCTTTTTGTACCACTCATGAATCATTAGAAGGGATGGCGAAAAGTGATCACCATCACAAAGACATAGTGTATCTTTCATTGAGAGTGATGAGTCATGATGCAAGGCCATATGAATCAATTGCCTTCTTATCTGCGAGGCAGCTCCAGTTTTAAATAGCACATGTACTTCAAATATTTCTATAAAGTGGCAGCATCAAACATGGGATCAAAGGGAAAAACACTGTTGTTACTCCATCTCTTGAACCTCCTTGTTCAAATCAAAGCAGATATAATATCAGCAGATGCCGCTGTACAAACAGAAAGATCACACCTTGTTTTTGTTTTTTTTTAAACACAATTAACAGTTTTGTTCTACCCAGGAGGTACTACCTTTCTTGCAGAAATAATGCTTTCTCGAAGACACACACACACACACACACACACACACACACACACACACACACACACACACAAACACAACAGAATAGGACTCAGGTGAATAATATGTGAAACTACACATAAGAACAACTTTCAATTTCATTTTTCTTCAAAATCTGGGAATCTCTACAGGCTGCTTTATGTGATCTCCTATCAAAAAAAAAAATGCTGAATTCAAATGAAAGAAGAAAAGTGTCTCACTGATGTTTGGATGTCCGTCACCCTCTGATAGCGTGTTGATGATCATCACCTCATTGCGGTATTCCTCCTTGATCGCTTCCGCTCGATTATCGTCGCCATGGTACTGGTTGGTGATGTCAATGATTTTGACGGCATATTCTTCGTGCGTCTGGCGATCAGCGCACAAGCGCACCGTACTGCTGACTCCCCTACAGAGCAAATATAATTATCCAGATAAACTTTGATACAATATCTTTTTATATAATAGTGAACACACTCCTACATTTGCATTGGCATATTTGGTTTACTGTGGTTGAATGGCACGTTCAATATCATTCCAGGCTGTCTACACAGTATGCTTTTGATCATGATCATAAACCAGTACGCTTTACAAATACAGATGTCCGGGTTGTGAAAAGGAATCAGAAAATTTGATGTACAAGAGCAAAATCTGCTGTGACCACTGGTCTGCACTACAGGTATTACTTTTCTTGAAGGCAAATACCTTGACTGACAGCAGCCAATACCAAGCAGGAAAGAGAAATAAACAGAAGTAGGAAACAAAGGTGTGAAGTCCAACACAAAAACTATGAGATTTTGGGATTGATGAATACAGACAGACAAAAGAAGGAGAGTTAGGGAGAAGGTAAAGATGGTTTAAACAGGGAGAGGAAAAAATAGTGTACAGGTCAACTCTCATCATAACAAAGTCCTCAGGACCAGCAGTTTTCCTGTCTCATGCTGTATATCAAAATTTTGACAGAGCCAAACAGTTAAGATATACTTGTATACTGCTAGATAATAATTTTGGGACATTAATTTTTACATTGTTGTAACCGTGCTTGTTCTAATAGGAGTGCACTTTATATACAAGACTGGATGAAAGTTTTGAACAATCACGCAGATAACACTTACAGAAATATACTCAGAAATTAGGATGTAACATTGTTTTTTTTTTCTTACCTTCCCAGGACATGCTTGGCTATGTACTTGCTTGAGAATGCATCATCGTACTCGATGCCAAAGTCTGTTTCATCCTGCGGATCAGCACTTCCTTCCACTGTCATTGTTCCGTCAGCAAACCCTGATGGGAGCGGCGTCGACCCTGTGGTCGCTTGCAGTCACTAGAACTTGACAACTAATTCTCCACTGATAAAGATTGATGTTTTGCCGATATCACGATCTTCACAGCACACATCAGCAAACTGTAGTTCCTTTGATGATTATGGATGTCAATTTCAATCCCACATGATAATTTCAGACATAAAGGACCAATGATCGGATGGCTATGATTTTCATCAACTATGTCAAGAGCAAACTACTGTGACTCAACACAGGGAGACTAAATATCTTGTTTGCAAAAGTTTGTGCGTGAAAAATCCTAAACCTAACCAGGTATTTCCATAGTTAACAGAAGATTGGAATCCATAACCACTACAAGACAAGAACAGCAGCTTATCAGAGCTGACATTGTACTTGAGCTCTTCCACACGTCTTGAAAATGTTCCCAGAGGTTCTCTGTGAATATATGCAGTCAATCCCCAATCCTACGTGTCACCTTCTCCCGACTTCCTGCGACTCCAGTCATGCGCTGAATCAAACAAGGCACTGGTCAATGGGCAGAGATGAGGTTGAAAGGATGCTTTGTTCTTGTTGTTGCAACCTTGATCATCTTTTACAGCTATGAGTAAAACATCACCACATCAACTTGAAATAACAGATCTTTGTCAGATCAATGAACTCGCACGTAGTCGACAGAGTCACGCTTCCTCAGGAATAGAGCAATTTTGCATGTCAAGCAAAAGTCACCTGATTTCCACTCTACATATCTTCAAATATCTAACATTTTGCAACTGGACAGCACTGACACTTATCACCATGCTATATTTGGCTTCCAATCTGAAATTGATGGATGATGGTACTAGGGAATTTCCGGCACAGCTTTTGCTCAATCTGTGAATGATGTTTCTATGACAAATTTCAAAACTTGATTTCCAAACTTGAGTTGACAGCACACCACAGCAATCAGAAATCCTTTTTTGAGCTCAGCACTTTTTTCTCCCCGCTCAGTGTCACACCATCAACCTGTAAACAAAAAGAAAAAAGAGAACACATAGAAATAACATACTATGCAAGTCTCATTATTGTGCAATTGCACTATCAAAACAAAACCTCCATACATTTTGATCCACAAAATAACCCTTTTTAGAGTTCACAGTAAATAGGCCTATCAAGTCATGATACCTGACCTCATCAATGCCGAAAAAGAGGCTGCACTGGTAACTCGAAAATGTTTGAAATGATATGCACAATTATATGATGACACTGATTGCGACGAACACTTTTTTCTCATACATTCATGCCTCCTTCTTACGCTGTCTGTCATGAACAAACACACACACTTCACGCATACTCTGCACAAACAGGGATGTGGGAAAGGTGACTCTCTGTATTGCACTGATGGGGTGGTAAATGCAGGAGTAGACACTGACGACGCAATGGCAAGTCTAGACCGTGCAATTGGCATTTATAATCTTGTCCAGAATTGGTAAGAAAATATTCCTTCTGATAAGGAAATGAAATCCTTGCGATGATTTCTAAGGATTTACTTATTGTGTCTAGACACTAATCGCAGGCAATGGAAGTGTATCAGCCAGAATTTGTCCCGATAAAGCAGTTTGTGGTTCTGATTATGTGGTGGAAATAACATACAAATTTGTTACATCAAGATTTGGATTCCCACTAAAGAGATTCCAAATTAACTGGTGAGCACAGCACTTTAAACAAATACTATTATCATGAAAAACAACATATTGTAATGTAGATTGGATGATAATCTGGTTGTTGAGATACACCAAGTGTCCTCAAATCAAAAACCCTAAAAATAAACAAACAAATTTCAACAGTATGACTATAAATGTGACACACACTGTATGGGGAAATACAGCTGTGGTTTGATAACAACTGTGTGATTACCAATACTTGGAATACTAAAGATAACACATACACTATCTATTCATTCTATATTATAGAATGGGTTCAAGAATGTAGCCAGTTGGAAGCGCTGAAATGACTCTCGAGTATTGACAATATTGACCTATTGACAATATTGACCATTGTCAATACTCTCAAGTGCGCTGCACCTTCACTAATGCACTCTATCCTGTGCATCATTTGTATAATGTAACACAGTAAAAATGGCCTACTTGGTGCCACAACATCACTCCATTGCCATATATGTAGATCCCCAGAGCAAAAGTGTCTGCAATGACAAGACTAGCAACCAAGGCAGGGTCAGTTGTGATGCAAGGTTACATAACACACCCAACAGTCTTTTGTGAAGGGCAAAAGGAAGGTTGGGTGGGGGTGTGTCTCTCACACAATGGACTTGACCCACACTGTACAAACCAGCCCATGCCTGTAAGAATGTGATACAGTAATACACAGAGACTTGTGGAAACTGGCTTCTACACGAATAACCCATGGTGTTGATTGTTGTATGCACTAGAAAGAATTTCCCAGTCCAGTGATTCTAACACACACTATGCTGTTATTTATCTTGACAAACTTAGGTACACCTGAATAATACGTGGGTCGCTTCTTTACTTGCTTTTAGAATACACTGTGAAGAGAAGGAAAAAAAGTGAGTCTGTCCACCATCTTGTCCACCATATCCATTGATCTCCAGTCACGCGTTTAAGATCCAGCATTTTAATGAGAATATACCTCCAAAGTAAAAAACACTGTCACATATTTCACAGTGTTGATCAAGTTTTATACACCAACCATGTATATTTAAACTATAGGAAATTGTATTTGGCTGTGTGTATTTTCTTTCTATGAAAAAAAGATAAAAGAGTTAAAATGTCTCCTGAATGATTATAGGGAAGTGTGGAATACTGGTACGGTGGCACCAATCAACTTCTCCTATCAATATTTGAAAATGCAAAATATGTACCCTATGCCACCAAAACTACAATTGTATTCCTTTGTAAATGTATGCTTTAAAGCCACTTAAATTGTACATTTGCACATAAGGGACAACACACACTTCACTTAGACTACGGGTAAAGTTCAATCACATGATCAGTAACATTTAGCTTGTGTGCATATTCATGAAAAAGAAAAATCCCTGTAATTTGCATTGGATACAAATCTGTTAATGCTATAGTACCCTACTGGGAATACTTGTCAACTGAGCAAGGAAAATGGCATGTTCTTTTTTGTGGGTGTGTGCCAAGATTAGTATTCTAAACCTATGCTCTATTATCAAGAAGACACCTTAAAACACATGTACAGGTATAAAAATTCGACAAAAATTCAAAATCACACCACAGATTTGAGAGCCTGTGCCTGGTGTACAGTTTACTAATACCAGTGAATTCCTTCATGCCTCTGAAGAGTTCACTAGAATGACAAATAACTTTCAAACATTATTATCATTCAGAGAATCAATAGATGAAACATCAATATCACTCAGTATGAGTGGAGAACCCAAATCAGTAGCTTTACTGATACACACACATGGTCTTTTGAAAGTTTTGACAGCTGCATTGCAAGTTTACACCCACCTTCATATGGCTCGATCTTCTTTACAAATCATATTCTATTTGGTAATATCACATTATTTTACTTCACAATGAACCATCAAGTAGCAAATGTGACACCCCCCCCCCCACACACACACACACACACAAACATTTCTGCGAAGTTCAGAAGAACTATTCAAATGTTATGAAAAACTGCAAGTGATTTCATTGTCACGCATAGACAAGTTGACTGAAACTAGACAATCTTCCCACTCAAATAACCTCTGAAAAGCTACGGTTACATCCTTGGAGGTAGGGATTAAAACCAATTACATATCGCAGTTGCAAGAAAACCGCTACATTAATGATGGACTTCCTAAATTCTACGTCTACTCTATCTCCAGACACCCAAGTAATCTGACAGGGTAATATAACTGTAACTGTATAAGCAAGCCATTCATTATGGAAACAGGAAGAGAACCATCAAATCAATTTTCAGGTCAAGAAGCACTCACTGTCTAGACTACAATGAAGCTATTCTTTGACAGGGAACCATGATATGTTTTTTTTTTTTTTTTTTTAAAGACAAACCAAAAATGCACAAGCAACAGAACGGTTGGCCCACAAGTAGATATTTCTATATTTCACATACAAAAACATCTCTCCAATATGAAAGCAATGCACACCATTTGCACCACACTATTAGTTATGTACAACATTGCATTATGTTGGTCTAATCATACAAACTTTGCACTGAGATTATGAAACAAATGTAATATATTGCAACAATCTCTCCTAAAAATCACACACTTTAAACAGATAATTAAAAATTGATGATATTTATCATTCATGGAAAATGATTCAGTTCTCTTCTCTCAGCTGGTTGGAAATCAACAAAGATTTAAATACATCCTGACAAATATGGGGGTTGATAAACAAGTACCATTCCACGATCGTGCAGGAAGAAAGAAGTAAAGGAACAAGGAAGTCAATTTCTAAACATGAACTAGATGAATGCAATCACCTATCAGTATACAGTAAAATTCAACATGCTTTCACTTTCCAAGCATAATGAAAGAGCACTTGACTAACCACTTTCACAAAGCAGGGAGAATAATTGCTACCTTTAACATACAAATACTATGTACAGATTTGTATGTCAGTATCAAGTTGATGGAATGTGTAATTTTCATGAAAATATGAATTTTTGTGGAATTCCCTTAATATTTTCTTCATATTGTTGTCAACACATACAATATACGTCATGAACTCTAGTAGTCTCCTCATCTAGCGGTGCCAACACCAAAACTTCAAAAATTCCTATCTTTTGCATCGATTGTCCCATTTTCCTCAAACTTTCACTGATGTGTTCTACTCATGTTGCTGCTTTCACTCAATCCACATTTCTCTTTGGGTTTTGGTTTCCTTTAACACTTTGTTTTCTGTTTTGGTAATTTCAAACATTTTGTTTTTTGTTTTGGTAATTCATCTCACTGATGCAAACAGAAGTCACTGGGAGGAGACAGGAGAGTCAGCAGAGTACATTCCAGTCTAAGGTCAAACGCTATCCAGCTACAATAATGTAGTCTCACCCACAGACTTAACCTTCTTTTTTTTCCATATTTATTGACGCAAATAATGACAGTGCTACATGTATATACATAGACTACAGTGGTACAATGTACTGCAGTAGAGAGATGTAGGAGTCGGGGAGATGCAGATTTCAATTATTTCAGTTCAAGAGGCATGCTTCATGAATGGAATAGACACCATAGTTTTTATTCTAATGATACAATTCAAAAAAAAAATCCTACATGAACAACAGTGGACTGCATTCAGTCAGGGTGCAATATAAACATCACCAATCTGTATAGTGATTGACAGAATTGATGAATATTGGAAGACAGAAAAATGTGCTGGTATGCACTGGTAAATGTACATGTCAAAATTGATAGTTAACCATTGTCGGCTGTTCCTTTGACACCAAAACACACACACACACACACACACACACACACACACACATTTAATGCTATCAAGGCCACAAACATACTGTAACACTGCTAAATGTTAATTTGAGCAGTATCTTTTGCTTTAACCTTTTAACCTGTTCCGTACAGGAACCTGGTGGCCTGCATTGAAGTCTATGGGCATTTCAGAATTCAGTATGGAATGGGTATAACTTGGGAATCTTGAAGCTGCAAATCATGCACACCAGTTTCCATGTATTCATGGCATATCAATCACAAAAACAGCCTGTCATTGAAAAGCTATCATGGGCTATGAAGCAAAGGCCATTATACTGAAGGCCTATATGATAAGAATAGTGCCATACAAACCTTGTGTTCTCTGTACTATAGAACTCTCTAAAGGGCTTTCCCTCCTTGCATATAATGGTTCTGCTCAACCTATCAAGGCAAACAGAACTGCTCTCAACTGGAATATCACGCCAATCTTTAGGAAACTACATGTATAAATGGCAGCATTTGTTTGATGGATTTCATGTGCTGCAACCCTAACCCTACACAGTGCAAAGTATTGAGAAGGCATAGGCCTACTTCAGAACTAACAGGGAATAATTTTCCTTCTCGAAATTGAATAGCAATTTTTGTCGATGGACACACATTTTCAACAAAATGGTATACAAGTCTATATAATGAAACTGCTATGCAAATTACATTTTGTATAGCAGTCGTACCAAAATGCATAGCAAATTGCTATGCGATACCAGGAAAATTATTCCCTGTGAAGTATTCTAAATTGATGTAGATTCATCTAGCATTTTTCCTCATACTAAAATATATTCATTAACATAAACATAGGACTTTGTTGTTGTGTGTGTGTGTGTTTTTAAATAGATAACATGCAGAAGCTAAAGAAAGCCTGTGCAAATCCTGAACAGCCTTCCATGGAAAAGGCTAGATGTCACCACCTACTCGGATCCCTGTGCTCAGCTGCACGTAATGGATCTGAATCATATCTCAACACCATCCCAGTAGAGCATAGTTAAAAACAAGGGATTTGCGTGTGGGAGGCAAACTTCTCCTCTTACGCCTTCCTTCCATTGCACAGTTGAATCATGAAGCTTACGGGGTTTGTAGCTTCATGGTTGAACTCATGCACCCCACAATGGAACTGAATATCATTACACCAAACCGGTGCATCAACAAGACCATTGTGTGTGCATGTCCTATACATTTAATACAGTATCACATGTACCCATGCACGTGACGAAACTGAATCATATCAAAACACCACGCCAGTGTGGGACAGACTCTGGGTCTGCAGACAAAGGCTACTCAATAGTGCTACACACAGAGTAACATGGCACGTGATGAACATGGCATTGGCACATTAAAGTTCAATAGTTCAACCAAAGAGGAAAGGCTCTGTTTGTGAAGCCTAGCTCCTGTCATCAGTATCTGTACAGTATGTGGCCCTGCACGTGATAATACTCATTTCATTAGACTGCACTACAGTGTACTGTATACGCTGTATATTTTGCGAGTCTAAATTTTTACGAATCAAGACTTACCAACAATTTCGCGAGTGGTTATAAAATTCGCGATCGTGGAGTCCTGTACTGAACAGAGAAATGTATACATGTGCGTCACATTCATATTGAGATCACAGTCAACATTTTCGCGTGTCTTTAATTTTGAGAATAGCAACTGACTCAGAAAATTCGCAAAAATAAAAACCTCATGAAATATTCAGTGTGTACAGTATGTAGTACTGGACAAAAGACAATCTTGATTATTATCAAATCACACAGCATATGTGCACAATGTGTCTGCTTTGTATACTCACACACTATGAAATACTGAACAGTCATTCCTGCATCTAACAACAGGTCTGGTACTTCAGACTACTTTTCTAACACACCCCCCACAGGAGGTGAACAAACTTTTCAGTTGATCCTTCCTAAATGCTAAGCTGTCATGTGATGATTTACTGAGGGGGGTCTTGACAGTGAAATATGGGAGTCATGGGGCTCCTTTTTTGTTGACCAGCAACTCAGCCATAGCATCATTAGACAAATGATCTAGCAGACACAGAGAATCACAAGCCTTGATTCTCTTTACCATAATTGTCCCTCTGATTAAGACTCAGGGCTCACACCAGTAGGTACCACTGTACAATGTACTTCAGTTGTAACCAGGGCCCTGGTGCATGAAAGGTTAGATCAAATGTCAGTCAGAAAATCAAAAATAAGTCTTTGAATACTCAATCCTGATTGCCTGATACCTGAATTACAAATGTATGTTTGATTTTTGTACTTATATTTGATGGCATCTTTTTATGCAACAGGGCCCAGATCATCTAATGGCACCTAATTAATAAAGTTTAAAAGCAATCCCCTTATCCGTACCATGGACATAGAACATGCAAATGTTCCTCATGAACAAAACCTTGTGAGCAATCCATATATCCTGACAAAACCCTCATACAGTTTGCTGAACAGGCTTTGATGAGAAGCACCTTAGAAGTAGAAGTCAAAGTTTCTCATAATGTGCTAGAGTCACTAACATAAACAGCACAAAAACAATGGAAAACATCAGAGAGGGTCCATTGTATCATGCAGCATATCAAAGTATAAAAATTTTTGTGCCATCAATATAGTCACAGTCACATAAATCATACAATGCTAAGCAACGGGCAGACTGTATTATACTGTAATGTCTGTGTCGGTAAAATAAAACAACAAACAAAGTGCAAAACATACCAAAACCCCAGATTTTTAACAACTCTTAATTCCAGGAAAAAAAAAAAACAAACACGAAAATAAAATACAAAAACAGCAATACTATAAATATGTTTCACTCAAATCAAAGATTTTTGTGTTTGCTTTCATGTCAAAAACATCATTTTTAAGTCGAAGGGGTTCCGGCTTTAATTTTAGTCATACATACATTGTAATATGTGCATATTTTCCCCCACTGTGTGCGGGTGCATAAACTACATGTACTGTTCTTACTCATTTTTTTAATTTTTTTTTTAATGTCGAATGAACTGAATTGAATTCAACTGAATTGAGCTACTCGACAGATCATGATCACGAGCATGAAATTCCAGGAACTCTTTTCAAGGGGGATAATCATCGCTTCAATTGTATCTGAGCTCTTATTGCTGCCAAAGGTGGATATTACAGAAACACTCATGTGATCGAAGAAAATGCATCCCTTTGCACATAGGATTTTACCTATTCAATCCATGCATCCATATAATTTGTACTTCATACTGGAATATGACCTGCATCTCCGTTGACCACTGTATTTCACATGATAGCTTTTGGATGAAAAACTACAGAACACTTTTGTTACTTCTTCCTTATAAGACTGACAATAACTACTACACTTTATATTCATGTTGAAGGAACTGCAAGAGGTTAATATTCAATGTACCTCATTCTCTTAGTTGTAAATGCAGTAAATACTACATTACATACAAGGTATTAGAAATTTCCAGTACACATATAGCCTACAGTTCAAGTTGTATGTTAGATTTTTCTCTCAACCACACAGCCCTTTTTAGCTCCCTCTCTCCCCCTCTCTCTCTCAATCTGTCCTCACAGATACTATTTTGTATGACGTGCCTCCGAATGGATCTGATCCCTATGATTGTTTGCACTGTGACGTCAGACCCCTGTTCCAAATTTATGCATCGTGTGGGGATGGACGTCTGCACTTCTAGATTGCCAAAATCTACAATACAGCTATACCATGTAGATACCTTCTTGCGTTCTATGTCTTTCCAAAGGTTTTGGTACGATTTTCTGGTATATTCTATAAACTGTACATGCATAAAATTAACAAATGATGATCCATGATGAAGATGATAATAACAACATCAATATTACTACTGCTACTAACAATATCAACAATAACTATAATGGTGATAATGATGATAACAATAGCAACAACAATAATAATAACAATACTAATACTACTACTACTACTACTACTACTACTACTACTACTACTAATAATAATAATACCAACAATCATCATCATTAATTTGATAAGTAATAAACATTGTAAGTAAAGCAATTTCATTCGATCCTATTGCAGTGATGGCTCAAAAGAAGCATGACAGAAGTATATCTTTGTTACTACTGTACAAATTTGTATACGGTTTTTATTTTCGCAAATTTCGCAAGTCAGCTGCTATTCGCGAAATTAAAAGCATGCGAAAATATTGACTCTGATCCTAACATGAATGTGACATATGCAAGCACATTTCTCCGTTCAATACAGTACTCCACGATCGCAAATTTAACCACCTGCAAAATTGTTCGGAAGTCTCAATTCGCGAAAATTTAGACTCGCCATTCATATATCAAAAAGGTGCAAAGCAAGTACAACATAATAGGCTTGTTTTGTACAGCAGTTCAAAGGTAGGGAATACCTTTTACAGACCTCCCAAAATGCAGCAAAACATTAAATATGAACCTCAGGGGACTTGTTTAGGCCACTGCTGGCTGCTGAGAAATTTGGAAATCAACAGTTATCTACAATTTGAATAATGCACAAAACTCAACTACTCAGTAGTTCTGTGTGTCAGCCACACTTTAGCCTTTTTGTTGCAGTCTTCTGTATTTTTTATCTATAAACACAAATCTAAAAGTATAAGAGCTGATGTAATAACATATAGAGTGTGTGGCAAGTCATAGAAATGTTTGTAAGTTTTGATGAACTTTCTTCACAAAATACACATGATGGACACACATGCAGTGCATGGGTCTGCAAAGGTAGCCTAGTAATGTACTGGAATTTACGGTGAGCCCCGAAAAAAATTCAATTCAAAATCTAACGGTCAATAAAAATGTATGAAATGTTACCTTCCACTTTCAATACTTTATGGGAGTTTCTAAAATGATACTCTCTTCAACATACCACTGTATTTATACAACTCTTCATTTGAGGCATGCAAATGGGATTCCCTACCTTTAACACAACACTCAAAATTCTGAACACACCAGATATGTTCCTGTTGAGTGGTTTGTTTGTTTGTTTGCTTGCTTGCTTGTGTGTGTTTGCTTGTTTGTTTGTTCTTGTAAATTGTGTGCATGCATATCAACTGATATTTGCAATATTCATGCGTTCTGGATCAAATATTCAATCACTTGTGAAATTTTATCTTACCAAGTCCAGATTCACCTTAACACAAGAGAATGTTTCAATATTCTCATCAAAGTTTAACAAATGCACATGAGGTACAAAGGTACATCAAAGAATAAAATGTGTACAAAGATATGCACAGGTGGGACTGCAATTGGCGTGCTTTAATACCATAATGATATTCTCTACCTTGCATCAGCACAATCGTGTCAGTCTGGAGACTCAACCACTTAGTAATGTACATGTATGGTATTGTACACCTTTTTACAATCGACATGTGTACATAATACAACACACAGTGACAGTGATATTTTAGGGTTCTATACAATAATGTATCTATATAGAAATTGTAATCAATGGTTAGGTTTTGTTTTGTTTTGTTTTGGTTTGGTTTTTTGCTTAGTGTCACAGGTAATATTTTGCACCATTTAAAATAGCCTACAGTTTAACAGTCAACTTGTCATTCTGGGTTCAAAAGGTCTAGATTTTCTAGCAACAATGAACAAGAACAGACCAATAGTCTAAGTGAAAGTACACTGCAGGCAGCATGCATTCCAAAGCTCTATTTTTTTTTACACAATAGACTCTATGAGTACATGTACTAGTACTAGTAGAGTGTATCATGAGATTCATGTGACCATACAAGCCCATGCCAGAAAAATTTACTTTGAATAAAATTTAAAAAAAAAAAAAAATCTGGGAAAAATTCAACTGCAGTAGAAGGGGAAAGGGGCAATCCAGGGGGTTTAGGGATGACGCACAATCATGACCTAAAAATGACACTCATTGATATTTTAGGTTTCAGAAATGCAGTGTCCCATGTTTCAGCTTCTTACTGATGCCACTGCAACCAAACAATGGTCATTAAGTTCTGAAATGCACTTCTTATGGTTGGAGCTACTCTACTCATCGACCGCCTAATGTTTAACTGCTTGATAAGAATATTTAACACTGAAATTCACATTAAAAACTTGACCTACGTGATTGAGAAAATCCAGCACTATCAAATGCCGTTGTTCCCTTTTTGATTCGAAGTTTCAGTGCAAAAATATCGCCGTCGAACTTGCGTGGCCTCGTTTCAGCTCCCCGCGGTAAAGCTCCTTATTGAGATCGACCGCTGTTTTTGCATTGACAATGCACGCAAACCGAGTTGTATTGAAAACCGTGTTGTACGAAGCTTTTTAGAAACTTCCATAGACACTACATTACGATTCAGTGAAATATTCATTCGAAATTTTGTCCTTGATAAAAACCAGGCATTAATGAACAGTGAATTTTCGCGTTTTCCCACACCATCCTCATCAATGGTCAAAGCTAATCCATTTTCATGTGCTCTGCGCGCAGTGAAGTGCGTACTAAGCGTTCTGTGCGCCAATGTATATGCGGTCGGTTTCAAAAACGGTGGTCGATATGTAGTAGGGCCTATGGTTGGACCTACTACTAATCGACCGCCTAATGTTTATTTGCTTGATAAGAATATTTGACACTGAAATTCACGTAAAAAACTTGACCTACGTGATTGAGAAAATCCAGCTCCATCAAATGCCGTTGTTCCCTTTTCGATTCGAAGTTTCAGTGCAAAAATATCGCCGACGAACTTGCGTGGCCTCGTTTCAGCTCCCCGCGGTAAATCGCGTTATTAGGATCGACCGCTGTTTTTGCATTGACAATGCACGCAAACCGAGTTGTATTGAACACAGTGTTGTACGAAGCTTTTTACGTAGAAGCCTTTTAGAAACTTCCAGAGACATTAGTGCTGCCATTACGATTCGGTGAAAATATTCATTCGAAATTTTATCCTTGATTAAAACCATAATGAACAGTGAATTATCGCGTTTTCCCACACCATCCTCATCTACATTCAAAGCCAATCCATTTTTATGTGCTTTGCGCGCAGAGAAATGCGTACTAAGTCAAGTGTTCAGTGCGCGAATTATACGTGGTCGGTTTCAATAAGGGCATGAAGGGTGGTCGATATGTAGTAGGGCTACCATACGTAGGGCTACCATACTGAGTCATAGAAATTTATGTAACTGTTACTCACTGTTAGGCTATTTATAGCGCCTTGAGTATCTTTTTTAGGTAGAAATGAGCGATCTCACTATTTATCTATTAAATAGGGGGCTCCTACCTAGACACTAACACTAGCTTTATCTAGACCTCTAACATGTTATACTACTATTACTAGCAGTGCAAGTAATCTGTGTGACAAACAGAATGAATGGAAACATTGGTTGGAGTTCAAACACCGGCTACTGTAGAATCTATGCATAAAACTTCACAGATAGCGATGCCGATAGTCCACACGCGGTACCCGCCACGCGCAGCAGCACGCAGTGAATAAGTAGGAATGTATGGGATCCGGAATGTATACACGCACTTTACATAGCCATTCGTTTGCATGCTTACCATCATCACTCCGATACATCAAGCGCCGATGTGATTTCAACCATAAAATTCACAAGGAATACGAGTCTATTGAGCAAACACTGAAGCCGTTGTGAAATATGAAAACGATATTCTACATGTAGGCATGTATTAATTTCTCCTCCGTTTCCCACTTTGTTAATACCGGGGCCGTCTGCGACGCATTGAAGGTCACCGTGCACGACGCGCGCTGCGATCCGACGAGCGAAGGAACATGTACATGACATCGACAGTGTATGATCGAGCGATCAGAGCGCGAGCATACACATCACAACAGCAACACAGCTACACATAGCCCAGCCAGATGATCGCAAAGCTGAACACGAAAGCTAGCTACTAGCAGCTTGGGCGAGCCCCCCCCCCCCCCCCCCCCCCTCCGCCAGCCTCCGCCTCCTTGCTCCCCCTGCTCAACTGTGTTGCTGTTGTTGTTGTTGCTGCTGCTGCTGCATGCGCATATGCTGCTGCATGCTGCTGCTATTGTTGTTGTTGTTGTTGTTGTTCTTTTGGTTTAAGGCGTGTACCACAACCTTTCGCTCACCGGTAGTCTTCTTTTCAGACAGGATATTGAGAAATCGTACGATGATTGGGGTGATGATGCTGCTTGCTGGTGCTATGGTGATGATGATGTTGATGACGATGATGACGATGATGATGATGATGACGATGACGACGATGATGACGATGTTGTTGTCACTACTACTACAACTAGACCTGTACTAGAACAGTAGGCCTATACAAAATGTACTACTTTATGAGTTACTACTGCTGTTGCTGCTACTCTCATCATCGTAATCATCATCAAAATGCAGTGAATTTTGTCGTTGCTGATCATACGTTTCACTTTTTTTTCCCTTTACTTTTCATTGTCGGGTGTGGCTTTTCTGTAGGAGAGAACAATCAGGGCGCTGACATGTGCAATTTTTCAGATCAGGTTCCAAATACTTAAAAAAGAAAAAAGAGAGATAAAAAAGCAGAATCACTTTCCGGGCGGCCAGCAAGGGATCAAACAAAACAACGGATACTCTCTAAAAAAAAAAGTCGAGTGAAAATATTCACTCTCGAAGGAGTGAATACAAAAAAGAGTGAATTTAGAGTGAAATTGGAGTGAATTTTGAGTGAAAATGTTCATTTTCATTCATTTTGGAGTGACCTCATGGATCACTCGAAGATTTTGGAGTGATCCCTGATGTCACTCTAAAACGAGTGAAAATGAACATTATTTTTCACTCAAAATTCACTCCATTTTCACTCTAAATTCACTCTTTTTTTGTATTCACTCCTTTAAGAGTGAATATTTTCACTCGATTTTTTTAGAGAGTACAAACCTATACTATAATTATAGATTGTAAGGACCGCGAGAGCAAGGTTAAAGTTGAAATATAACATTTCATCGATGCTTTAGTTTGTGAGGTTTTATCAGGCTGATGCCGATGTTTATGCAGAAAGTGCGCCTTTTTTTTTTCAAAATGAAGGCCCCATACAGTATGTGCGGGTCATCCCTTGCACAAACAAGGCTGATACTCACGAGTAACGCCCACGAGTTCGACAATGAAAAAAAAAAGTCTAGTGAGTCATGGGCCACGAGTCATGCAACCCATTATGATTTTGGTCGACACTCGGGCAAACAAGGCCCAAGAGTCCGACACTTCGAGGCACTGAACCTGGCCCATGAGTCCAACCCTGTATAGGCAAAATAGGCCCACTACACCGACGATCACGGGACTCTGTCTCGTTAGAGTCTATTTTTTATTTTTGCTTTCAATAGTGCCAAACTCGTGGGCCTTGATTGCCTAGATGGTTTCGGACTCATTGGTCCTACGTTTGCCTGGGCCCGAATGCTCATAGTGCCGGACTCACTGATGGGCCTTACAGCCCACGAGTCTGGTGAAAGTTGCATGACTCGTGGACTGTACAGTGCGTGACTCGTGCATGGGTATACCGGGTGATGCCGAACTCATGACGTGCACCAGGGACGCTTCTATATGCCTATATATTCTGATGTGCTACATCAACTTTTTTTTTCCTGAGTATTTCTGCCCGCAACGTGCGAAGTGTTGAGTGGTTCTTTTTTTATGTCATTTAAAAATTCATTTATGAAAAAATTATTTAGCCTTTTTTACACACTAAATCATTTGATTTATATTTACTTATTTGTAATCCTTAACTGCACTGTTCTTCGCCATTATACTGCGTGGCATTTATAATGAAAATAACAATAAAGTGCTGAAAACTTGGCTCTGCATGTTTCCAACCAAAGTGCATGCTATAATAAACAAAGGGTATAGTCATGATAAAGGGCGATAGCAAAATGTAATAATTAAGTGCACGTATATAGTTCTAGCATGACTTTGCTGCTCATAAAAGAATCCTCATTCACTATAAATTCATGTTCAAGCTGTTCAACCTGTCCCGAACAAGAAATCACCTCAAATCCAAAGTTCAAATCTGAAGTTGAGCAGATCATTCCAGAGTTGAGAAAGGGAGGGAAGTGTCACACTATAGTGCTATGAAAAAAAAAAAAAAAAAAACGTATGGGAAAAAAGTGATAGAAATGAGAAATGAAAAGTTTCGACTATCAATATCGAAGATTGGAAAGTGAATAAGCAAATTTGTTACTCAACAAAGTACATGGATGTGAGTTATGGACGGGGAGGCCATGCACTCGGAAGGATTACTCAGTAATCTCTTTGAAATCTCTCATTCTCTGCATGATCCGTATACAAAGCAGTCTTGTTCTTTGGCTAGAGATGGTGCATTCTGATGCTGTTGTTTAATGAATAGACAATTCGTTTGATACGGAATGTCTTTCATCCGCCTTGCGAACAAGTTCCTGATGTTAGCTGTATTAAGTTGTATTTATAGGCCTATACTGAGGACTGGAAATGCCGTACGGCTCGTGCTGCCAAGTGACACATTATAAACGAAGCAACTGGTTTTCTCTTGCAAATTTATAAAACTAATGAATTACGCTCAAAATATCCTAATTAAAAAAAAACTGTCCTCGAATGTGTTGTATAACAAGAGTTCAAGCCAGCAGTATGGGTAAAAGTCACTGCAGCTGCGGGATTTTTAGTCAGATGGCAAAATCGTTAATTTTTCTGCATCCAGAATAGATGAAGGAATGACGGTAGATAAAAGTATACAGACCCAATCAGTTTTGCACCGAGAGGCGAAAGATGTTATTGTTTGATACATCATGGCCTATTTTGTTCCGAGAGTATTACAAAGAAGATTACCCAAATGCAATACTTAAAAAAAAAAAAAAAAAAAAACAAACAAATAGAATCAAGCATAGACACTATCTGAATTTAGAGAGAACATAATTGTGATCCTGGTTTGAGAAAGGATTAATGAATGATAATAACAATATTTAAATATCATTGAAGTGCTTATTTGATCATTGTAATATAAAGACAAGACGCAATACTGCGTGTGAGGTTTACTTTATATTTTGATAGGGGCCTATCAAAGTGTGGGTAACCTGCAAAGCTGATGAAGAAAGCATCATTATCCTCGACTAGTCTTGTAGAACTGACATTTGAATTTATGATGTATAGGCCTACTATTATAAACCGTCACAATACATCAAAATTGTCGTTTGTTCATTAACTTTTTCTTCTCTCTTCTGATTCCGATCTGTACGACAGGCGCGCTGTTGACGATCATAACTTTACGTAAAACAGGCCTGCATTGACTTTTCTTTGTCATGTACTAACGTTAGTAATTGGTTATCAGACCACCCAGGGTGCTTATCATAATTAGTTAGAATGACTTCCCATCCTAAACTCACAAACAAACAAACAAACAAACAAATACTAAATAGGAAAGAAGAAGAAAGAGGAACATAACTTTATGAAGGAAAATAATCTTGTGTCTGTTTGCAACCTCAAATGAACAAATGAGGGCGCCATATAAGATCCTACCAAACAGCTGATCTTTGGATATCATGAGCAAATGAGCAGGTCGCGCGCGCCGTACTCCTTGCTCTATCGTGTATGGAAGGCCATCGCCGCCAAAACGCGTGCCAACACCATACGCATGCATGTCAGAACGTACGCATGGTTGTTTCGTAACGTACGCATGGTTCTGTCATAACGTACGCATGGACATTTGTCATTATAGTTCTATGAAATTCTTAGCATACGCATGCTACTGTCATAACGTACGCATGTTACTGTCATAACGTACGCGTGGTCTTGCCATTACGTACGTGTGCTTCTGTCATTACGTACGTATGGTCTAACAGATTTTTGTCATTACGTACGTAAAGTCTTGGAATTACATACGTATGGTCTCGTCATTACGTACGTATGGCCTTTCCCTTACGTACGCGTGGTCTTGTCATTACGTGCGTATGGTCTCGTCATTACGCACGCATAGTCTGTTCATTTCGTGAGAAATATATAGCGGGTATGTTGGAATGACCAATTTGGCGGTAGTCCCTATATGATATCAATTAAGGAGGTTCAAGAACAAGAGTTCCAACTGGCAGTAACTATTCAAACAGCTGTCAATTTTGTAAGGATTCACAAAAGAATTCCACAGGTGTATTTGTGCCTTTGGCGGTTGGGATTCTATGCCGCCGTCTTTCTAAGCATTCTAAAGAGTTCCAACTGGCAGTAACTATTCAAACAGCTGTCAATTTTGTATGGATTCACAAAAGAATTCCACAGGTGCATTTGTGCCTTTGGCGATTGGGATTGTATGCCGCCGTCTTTCCAAGCAATCTGAAGATACTTTTGAGCACTAGCATAATGTTGGCCGTATATTTCGCTTGCTTATTTATTCAATGAAATTACATTTTACCTGATGGTAAAGCACATTGAACAGAAGTAAATCCTGTCCAAAACAATGTGCAAAGTTCAATCATAAATCTGAGGCATAATGTGAAAATATTTGAAACTGTATATCCTCACTGGAAAGCCTATATTATCATTTTCCGACCAACTTCGTCAAATGAAACCAATGATTATGTGATTATAACAATGGACCTACAACTTATTGACATTCATCGCTTGTTAATCAATTCATGCACCTGTTTCTGTTAAAGGCGTCACAATAACTTTGTGCTGTAAATATGCTTTCCTGCTTTGATCATATTGCCATATCCTTCATAATATAAGATATTCAGCCTGAATGGAAATAACACTACGTTTTGAAAATCTAGAAACTACATGCGCAGAAGATAATAACTCTCTTAGATCCGGAAAAATGCAAAAAAAAAAAAAAAGAGAGAGAGAGAGAGAGAGAGAGAAAATGCGTGTGCAGCGGTAGTGTATTTTGGGAAAAGATCGCTCAAGTATTCTCATTTGCACGTACTTTACAAGAGAAAGTGAATACTTTGGCAAGTGGATCGTGATTTGTAATCTAATTTTCCCATTTCTCGCACATTGCTTCAAAGTATACATGGACAGTAGCGATTGACAGATAAGTCTTACCATTGAGGCAACGTTACCTGCTTGCCCACAAGTGTCCACTGCAGTCATTGATATTCTTTTTTACACAAACTTTGTTGTGTTTTGAGGTTTCCTTTTTTTTACTACATATCTCGGCGTAACCGGCTCTGATGTCATCAACACTGTTCAGTGTAATTTGTTTAAGATTTTCAATTTATTGGCTTCTCTGCTCAAGGACCACAACAAATTCCACGAATCTATACATGGAGTTGTTGATTTATGTACTACATGATGTGAAATTATGAAAATCGTCCGGAATGTCCCTTTAAGGGACTACAATACATAACGCAATGTGATACATTCCACAGAGCAGTCATTGAGCAACATTGTAAGTTTTCCTTACATGGATTATGGAATGACGGTGTGAAACGACAAGTTACTGGCAGCAACATCAGGAGAATTGCATAACAATTAAATGCAAGCAAGCGGAGCTAGCGAGCTTGAAAATTGTGACATTCTTTCAGTCCAAAAACTGCCGTTTGTAGCGATGTTTTTTTCGCTTTGGAATTTAAGGGGGGGGCAAATACTGGCAGCAACATCAGGAGAATGGCATAACGATAATATGCGAGCGAGCGGGGCGAGCAAGCTTGAACATTTTGACATTTTACAGTCCAAAAACTGCCGTTTGTAGTTATCTTTTTCGCTTTAAAAATTATGGGCGGTGCACCGGGCGCAACCGCTGGCAATTACTGGCAGTAACATCAAGAGGATGGCATAATGATAAAATGCGAGCGAGCGCAGAGAGCGAGCTTGAAAATGTTGACATTTTACAGAACAAAAACTGCCGTTTGTAGCTTATACTTTTACGCTTTGGAAATTAAGGGGGCTCTCCGGGCGCAACTGCTGGCAATATACTGACGGTAACATAAGGAGAATGGCATAACGATGAAATGCGAGCGAGCGGATTTTGACATTTCACAGTCCAAAAACTGCCGTTTGTAGCTATATTTTTCGCTTTGGAAATTAAGAGGGGGGGGGGGGGGGGCGCCCATAGTGCGCCACCCCCCCCCCCCCCCCCTTGATCCACCACTGGTAGTCAAGGGTGTCGGTTTATGTTCGTGATTGGGGGAGGTATGACCAGCGAAGGGGCGTCGAAGTGACCAAGCGGGGGAAAGATGTTCAAAATCTGCACTATAGAGCATCCCCAAATTGTTTGTGTTTGTGTGTGTATATGTTTTATATACATGGAAAGGTTAGGAAATAGCCCAGGTCAAGTTTTATTATTGGCAATGCAAGGCATTTTAAGATAGACTAGTATGTATAAAGCAACACTGCAAAATCTATATGATCTGGCTTTGATAACGAAGCGTAAGGTACAAAGGTGTACATTCTATATCACATTGCGCAATGTTGCAGCGACTCTTTTTGCCGTTCGGATGTTCTGAGTACACTGCGCACATCCTGCTTATATTTAGAATGCCAACCAGGGATCACGCTGAATCACAATCTTTTGTCGGTTCCGGGCTTTTTCAACAACGTTCCACACTATATACCTCTTTAATCATGGTTACAAGAAATCTTAGAAAAATGTCTTATTTCTTGATCACTCGACCCTTTCATGTCGATTTCAAAAGCAGTTTACGAACCCTTGCATTACCATTTTGGTGAGGTCTTTTTTTATTTTGTTTTTTGTTTTTGTTTTGGGGTTTATTTACCAGCAGATGGGGGGGGGGGGGGACACGTGCCACCCCCCCCCCCCCCTTAGTTACGCCACTGCCTACGCTTTATAATAATTCCTCAGAAGCTGTTGATCTGTGTCGTAGCATCGTTCACAAGGTGGACGCTTCTACTACGCACGTTTATTTTCCAAATAAATTATCCTCTAACTCACATTTGTTTTTTATTTGCCTCAATTAATATTTAAGAAAACAGAGATGGGCAATTCTAATATTGATCTTCGGAATATGCGAGAATATCTATAACAATAAACAATTCAGTATATACATCGGCGAGAATCAGTTTACCAACGTTAATTGGTTATATTCTAACATTTCTGATCATCTATACAGTATATACCTATATGTATTGACACACAGAATTTCTATACTTATACCAACAAAACTTGAGACAAACTGCAAATTTCATCTGCATTAAAAAAAATATTGTTGTTCAACGACGAATTAATCACAGAAACATGAGACAATTTATCATTATGCGCAGACACAGATATTGCAAATAGCGTCTCTGAAGCGTTCTAAGATATTATTCATCTCTTATTTTGGCATGCACATCCCTGATATTGAGCAGAAACATAACACAAAAATAATTTTTTTTTTCATGGACGGCAAAGGAAAATTTTTGTTCAATTAAGAAAATAAATGCCTTAAACAAAACAAAATTTTTATTCAGATTCAATATTCATTTATTGTAATTTGACAGTAACACAGTTTTTCAATCTAGCTTTAAAAGAATATAACGTTTTAAATGATTTAACATAATCTGGAAGTGTGTTCCAAAGGTTTGGTCCATTAGGTCTTATAGAATTTTGTGCAATTAAGGTTGCAGGAGGTCGCAGGAGGTCGTAGAGGTCGCAAGAGGTCATATAGAGGTCGCAGGAGGTCGTAGATTTGAATCCCGCCCGAATATGTAGGCCTTTGATTATTTTTTATCGTGGCTACTACTAAACACTGATTAATTCGGTGCCTATACGTTGATGTAGAGCAATATCAATATCAATTGAAACACTTTATCAAATTGACCCCTCCTCCCCCCCCCCCCGAAAAGAAGAAAGTCCTCCTGATAATTTATTTATCCTAGAACACCAGAGATGTTCGCGTGCATTATCAATTCGCAAAATTTCGCGAGTCAAGGTTTCCGAAATGAAAATGCACGCGACAGTTTTTGCCTACTATACCATATGCATTGAATGTCAGTAGCGATTCGCGAACGTTTTGTGCCACGAAAAAGACCGTCGGCTCCAAGTCACGACAATATCATGCCGCGAAAATGTTTTGCTTTTCAACCGACAAACTATCTTGTTTCACCATGGCTCAACTTCTGTAATAGCCTACTATTTAGAATTACTGTAACAAATCCAAAATTGATGCGTTATTTCTCGTACAAAAAAGGACATTCCAATTGGTATATATACATTCTGTCTATTTTAGCTCATACCTCTCCTTTATCAAAACAACTATAGAACTATGAGAGTACGTGACCTCTGTACCTACCAGTCTGCACTATGTTAAAGCACATCAACACAATTACTTCATTTCTTCCACGATACATTCATCCCCAACTGCAATACCAACCTCCTATCCCACACGTCATTGCAAAGATTTTCGTTTTCATTAATCCGAAGCAACTCCTCTTCCATAGTTCTATCTCATACCACGGACCTTGCAGTTAATAGAAATCACTGCCGGAACGAATCAAATCATGCGCGACACCTTTGTTTTTCTTTCAAATCTCCCATGACAAAGCATAGGCCTATCAATATCTAAAGATCAGGAAACATCTAAATATGTCATTCACGATATGCTTTATGCATTTGATATTTCGGATCACTGTTCACGAATGTATTAAACATCAAACCATTCAGGAAAAATTCACGCCTATAGTTTAAGGCATATTGCACTCACTTCATCCCTTTATACTTGACAATCTATTTTCACCAACGCAATGCAAAACTCCAGAATATTAAATAACATGGTTTTCTCATATGCTTCTGTACTTTCAATTTCCTATTATTTTTTTAACTCTTTTCTTCAGACTGCCGTCTCAAGTTATTAGCCTATTTATAACGACAGACTTCTGCATTCCAATCCCGCCAAAATCATTCTACCATGAACCAGTTAGATCATCGTTTATTCCTCTATCCTGAATTGTTAAAATCAACACAATTTTGCATTCTGTCATCAGACTACTGTATATTTAATTTTACTTATATGAGTGTACTGATTGTGCGCCTTATTGTTCTTGAAAAAAAAATAAAAAGAATACTCTTTTTCATTTGGAGTACGTTCAATGCAGACAAGAGAATAAAGTCCGATTCTGAATTGAACTAAACCGAACTGATATGTTAACTTTTAATTGCTTTCTCACTGGTTGTGCGAGATCGTAATAGCTACAGAAAGATATATAAGGCAATACGTACGCATCGTCGAGTCATTACGTACGCATGGTTCCGTAATAACGTACGCATGGTTCCGTCATAACGTACGCATGGCTCTGTCATTACGTACGCATCGTTAATTCATTACATACGCTTGGTTCTGTCTGAGAGTGTGCCATTTTTTCCGAATCCATGCGTATGTAATGGCAAAACCACGCGTACGTTATGAAAGAAGCATGCGTACGTTAGGAATTTCATTGAAAAATAATAGCAAATGTCCCATGCGTATGTTATGAAAGAACCATGCGTACGTTATGAAATAAGCATGCGTACGTTCTGACATGTATGCGTATGGTTTGGCACGCGTTTTGGCGGCGATGGCCTTCCATAATCGTGTGTCGACTGCATGCACCACTGATCCCCCCCCAAAAAAAAACAAAACAAAAAAACAAAAAAAAAACGCGTACGAGGTCGTCTGCTAGCGCAGCACATACTGTAGTGTGTCCAGTGTTTTTTATTTTTTTTCACTTTTTATTGGATGTAAACCAACAGGTAAACAACATATTTACAATATTTACAAAAAGTACGCATAAAGGCCATATCAGCAAGGTCAACAAATCACATGAAGTATACAGATTAATTATGCCGAAGTTTCAGCTGTGTGTGCAGTACAGTGTTGAAACGATGCGCTGTGGTCTCGTCTCTTCACAGGTAGCGTAGCCAGAGACGAGCGCTTTGAGCGGGAGCAAAGATCGTACACACCGCGGATCACACGGGAGCATCAACTCGCCCTCGCCGCATCGCGGTATGGCCATATGGCGTAGCGTATGGCATAAAATGTGCATGTATGTATGCAGTGCATGGAGCTGAGGGCCTGGGGAGAGCTGCTAGGAGGCTTCCGTTTCCGTAAGATTGACCGGCGTGATATGTGAAGAAATCGTGGCCAAGTTATGAAATTAAATGTTGGAATGTGTCCAGCAATGACCAAGGATGTGTATGAGTCATTGCAGTCATCAGGAGTGAAAACAGGTTAGATTATTCCTCCATTCTTATTTCTTTCTTCACCAACCTGATCACTGGTGATGTGTGCGTGAGTGGTGAATCTACATTCTCTATCTACCGGTACCTTGATACCTTGATGTAGTAATCCCTTGAAGCAGCTTGTACATGAAGCTATAGGACCTACTGAGTACTGGGATGAACTCGAACTGTGTGTCATGAGGGGGTGTCATTCAGTGTATGTACAGATGTCTCACTATCATACAATAAAATGTGAGTGTAGGTGCTCAGTGCGAGTAAAAACAGCGTCGATCCTCTTACACAGTGGCTGATCCAGCAGGAGGCTGCATTGCCCTGAGGGTGGCCTGAGGATGGGCAAAGCAGCTCCTTGGAATAATGTTGGGTTGGCGGTGCTTACTATGGGTCCCGGCAGGCGATTCCATAGTCTTATGGCTCTTGGGTAGAAAGAATACTTGTGGGAGTCAATGGTGGATCTAGGGATTGTGTATTTGAGTTGGTGATCTTGTCTTCCAATGTAGTTAGCTGGGGTGATATCGGGTGGGAGGGGCATGGCAACCAGGTGATGTTGGATTTTGTGAAAAAGTGTGCATTGTGCAAGAAGGCGGCGAGAGTGAAGGCTATCCCATCCGAGTGCTGATACTAGGGCTGTGGAAGATGATGTTGGGCTGTAATCACATAGGACAAAACGGGCTGCAGACTTTTGTACTTGCTCAAGTGAGTTGATATTAATAAAAGTAAGCATTCCACACTGCAGAGGCGTATTCTAGTTGTGGACGGACCAGTGCAGTGTAGGCTCTGGCCTTTACTTCGTTAAGTTTAGTACATGGAGACAGGGTTCTGCGGATGAGTCCCAGGGTTTGGCTTGCCTTGTGCCTGATGGTCTGGCAGTGCTTGTTCCACCGAAGATCAGCCGTAACCGTCACACCTAGGTACTTGTACTCGTTGACTCTGGGAATTACTTGATTGGAAAGGAGGTACTGATATTGATAAATACTGGGAGTGCGTTTGCGGGTTACTGAGAGGATGCCGCATTTCTTCACGTTGAAGTTCATGAGCCAGTTTTGGGACCAGGCCGATAGTAGTTGAAGGTCTTGCTGTAGTAAGTGAAAGTCATCGTCAGTCACAATCTCACGGTAGACAACACAGTCGTACGCAAACAACCGGATGGAGGATTGGATATCATCTTGTATGTCATTTATGTACAAAAGGAAGAGAGTCGGGCCAATCACAGATCCCTGGGGGACTCCTGATGGTACAGCTCTCCATGAGGATTGTGTACCATCAATTACCACGGCTTGCTTCCTTTCACTGAGAAAGGACATGACCCAGTTGAGAGAGTCTCCTGAAATTCCATAGTACTGGAGTTTCGTACGCAGGCGTTGGTGTGGCACACGATCGAATGCCTTCTGGAAGTCCAAGAAGACTACATCAATCTGGCTGCGTTTTTGTAAGGTAGAGGACCAATCATGTACTGCTGACGAGAGTTGGGTGGTTGTAGAAAGCCCTTGGCGAAAGCCATGTTGAGCATCAGTGAGGATGTCATTTCTTGCTATATGCTTCGATACATGACTGAGTACAATGTGCTCCATGACTTTACAGCATATACAGGTGAAATTGCAATTGCAATTCTGATGTATTGTGCTATTAATTGAAACAGGTATAAAACATTCTACCAACAAATGTACGACTGAAATAAATTCCATGATATTCAAAACACTGCTTTATTTATCATTGGTGTTTGTGACTTTTTGTGTCCACACAGCTGGTATGTATCTGCATCTCTTCACAGCACAATTGTAGCACATTCAACTGGAAACTGAATGGTACAATTGCAGATGGATGTCAAAATGATACTGATATGGCATTATAGCATTAAACATTTAAAGATGTCTCTTCATGTTCTAAAAGGACATTTGATAATCACTCATCATTTGGATGATGAATGATTGTATCACACTACAGGTGATACCACTCACGGCCGTGTCCGTGAATTTACATCGTAAAGAAAAGTATCCCGCAGAAATACGAGACAAACCAGAGTCCGTGGAAAAGTTATTTATTTTGTAGATACACCCATTTAATAATTCTACATTTACTGGAAAAGCGCATTCATTTTCTCTTCAAAATAGAACAATACATCGCCGTCAGATGCAACGTTACAGAGCAGAGTCTTTGGGCCTCTACACATTCGAATGTGTTCATGCGTGCGTGCAGACAGCTGATAGACCAGGGGGATGGGGACCCCGACCGCTACAGACACGCATATGTATATGCTGCCGGCACGGCCACTGCACTGGCACCGTACCTTCCGACACTGCACACACATACACATAGTCACAATGACATGAATATGTATACGTACAAACTCGATACAATCCTCACAAGCATTTGTACAGTACAATTCATGCGCTTAAAATATGAGAAACGGGGAAAAATACGAACAATGCACGAAATATGCGTAGAATATCAGCGATTGTTCGCAAAAAATGTTGCCGCTGTCGCGTTCATGACGTACCGAGTGCGCTGTACATCACAGCTAGCCCAGGCGCAGGCCCGCGCGCCCATCCAACTACAGTTCGACTGCTTTGTGGGTCATTCCTTCTTGCCGAGCTCGCAGTGTGAAATGCATGCATTATTACATACATACGCACTACAGAAGCTACAGCTGTACTCCAGCTAAGTAGAGGACATAAGGCGTAATTAGAAATGAGACATCACGATTGGTAGGTGAATTGTCAATTTTTTTTTTCGGCGGCCGAAAAAATAGTCAATATCAAAAAAGTCAATGCAGCAACTGAAAATCGATGCGGGCGGGGAGCGGGCTGGGACGAGAATTATGAATTTCTTGGTATTTTCAGCGCCATTTTGAAAATAGTAAATAGTAAATAGTAAAAAAATCGATACGGCGGCCAAAATCGATGCGCGCGAGGACGAGAAACTGGTTTCTTTTTTTACTTGGCCTAATAAGTCGAACTTAAAATTTAAGATTGACTCACGATGTTAAATGCTGTGTGTGTCTTCATTAATGTTGCTCAACTTTGTATTTGAAAACGAAGATTTTGGAGACTTTTTTTCATATAGCCTTTGATCATACAAGATAAAATGAATAACAGTGGAATTATTCTGTACCGGTAACGCATTATTGGCTTAATAAGCATTAGAAACCTAGATGCCCTAATGATGATTTGAAGTAGGTGGTGATTAGGCTAATGAACAGTGAAACCAGTTGCAAAGTGCTAAATTTCACTTCTTCTTTAATCTTATAAAAGGGTCAAAAGTTGGGTAAAAATCCTCAAATCCCCAAATAGCTCCACTCTTAGTATAGCCATTCATCCAAATAAACCTAGTTCAAGCAAAGCGAACACTCGATGCATTTGTGACAAACCTGTCATTTTAATATTTTGCCAGTTATGTGAAACTGTCATCGCACATTGTCAAGACATTGTGCTATAGACTTATTCGGAGAACCATGCATTATGGCGGAGGCATACCAGTCGCCATAGCGACATTTCTAGTTTCTTTTTGCTTTCCATAGAGTTCGTTTTCCATACATGCCCCTTATCACTTTTTTTTTACACTTAGCCTTCCATACATCCCAATTCTTTTCCCTAGGCCCTTCTTTTTGCCTATTTCCAGTACTTTCCACTCACCTCCACACTTCATGATTCTTTTGTTCTGTTCACATTCATGTGCAAGTTCAGTTCATGATCACCTCATCTTTACTTTCCATTGGTTCTTTCTTTGACCTCAGGTCACACTCATTTCCTCATAGCATTTTGATTGGTTTGTGAACTCACAATAATACGCAAATTAAGAACCCTGTGGGTTCTGAATAAAGAGACAGTCTACCACTGGAACTCACTGAAGGAGGACCTCCTTCTTCTGCCTTCCCCTTTTGCCCTGAATGTTTGTTGGAGGTTCAATCTTTGCTTGAAGATGTTGCAATTTGCTGCATTTATGCAGTACATTTGTACGTGTTTTTTTCCTTCTCATATTTCTTGGCAGTGCTTGACTTCATAACTTCTGATGTTGAATTGCTGTCGCAGAGATGTTCCTTATCTTACAAGGTGAGGGAAATTTTATGCTTTCCTTTAAACATTATATGTTATATTTACCAGTAGCAGTCAGATGGGATAGCATCTGACCTAAATCCAGAGGTAAGAACTTTGGAAACCACATAGTGAAAGCTAGAGTACATTTTAATATTTCCTCTCTCAATTTTCTCAGGTTCTCTCCCCAAAGAACAAGCTTGTGATGCATATAGTTTGTGTTGATTTTGAAAATAGCCACTTAGACAACTAGAAAAGCACTCCGAGAGCGCAGACCTCCGCTAAGCAGAACTTTACTTTCCACTAATGATCTTGCTCTTCCACAGAGATAAGTGATTTTCACCCACTGAAAATCGCCCGATTTCCCAATATAGAAGCCTTTGTTACGTCATAAACCTTCAGATGTGCGGCGCACCTCTCCCCAGCAGAAACTAGAGCATGCACTTTAGTGCGCGCATGCAAACCTCAAATACGTGCAGCCTGAACTCCCAAGTTCATTGACCCTACCTGCCGAAATATCAAAATCCTTCATAAATTCCCCCCAAATTCTCGGATCACTACCAAAAGTTAATTGTTTGTTACTCGTGTCATTTTCAATCTTTCCTGCAAGTTTTATCCCAATCAGAATCTGTTAACTACTTTTTGAGTTATTTTGCACACGGACAAACGAACGAACGAACGAACGAACAAACAAACTAACGGTAACGAAAACATAAACTCCTTCCTTGGCGGAGGTAATAAAAATGGAAGTCACTCTAGGACACTTTCATCTATCCTAAGCAAAAAGTGCACTTTTTCTAACTAGTTGAGTTAATGCTTGGAGTAACAGCATTTTACAGTGATGTCTGCACAAATATTGATGTTGACTATTAAATCTGTGTGGATAAATGCCTCCATACATGTTGTAGATGATGAATCTCTTTTTCTTTACTTTACATTGAACTTGTGTGTATCTGGAATTAAAATTCTAATTGATCACAATTCAGGTAACATTTACAGTATTATTTTCAGAAACACTTCCCCCTCACTTGATATGAAAAAATTAAACTATATAAGTCATTTCATCTTCCTCTAAAAAAAAAATAAAAATAAAAAAAGATAAAAAAATGCAACTTTGAAAATTTAAACCTGACCTATTTCAGGGAAGATTTCAGTTTTGCTCTCCAGTGATGGATTATTTGAGGGCCTAGCTAGTGTTTTTTAATTTAGTTGTTTGAAGTTCTAGTGCAAACATTTTGATTTGAATGTAGGATCTGTTGTCTTATGTGGCCACCAAGGAAGCAGTTAATGCTTGTATAAAGCAAACTACCAGGGGACTGATAGCTTAAAGTTCCCTACAAAGAACTATCTAGGCATTGAGGATAAAAGTGCTGTGCCTTGGGGCACATCTGCTGCAAGGAAACTGGAACCGGGAACCTTATGGTTGATGGTTCATGGTACTATCCACCGAGTCCAAACACTCAACAGCTCGTACAATTTACAACTGCAACCTTTAACAACTGTCCACTGAAATGATCTCAACACCTTAGCCGTCAGAGATCACCCTTGTTGTGCTCATTCTGTGCAATGCATGTGATGCTTATCGGTCTGGCTTTAATCTGACATTGTGATATTGTTCGTTGATTTCATTTTGCTGTCATAATATGCTAGTGCAAAGGGAAACCTGAAAAATCAAGCTTATAAATCCTTTTAGTCTTGTTAGCTACATATTTGTGTATATAAAGTCAATGGGATTTTAGGAAGGTGGATCTCGAGAGGGTTTCTTCAGTGTCAGATCAAATCAAATTCATTCCATCGCTACAGGTTCTGCTCTCCATACGGAGGTTGCTCCTCGCCCAGTATGCTGCCTTCCCCATCAACGGCACTGACCATTATGATGAGATGTTGTTGACTGTTGCTTGCCTTACTACAGGATGTCAAAGGTAAAAATGTCAGTAGTCTTGATTCAGCCTCCCCCTCCTGAGAAGCTTAAATAGAGCCATGGAAGCATTTTTTGAGCTCATGATTGGCATAAAATTTGTGCATCTTGTAAAATGTGCATATTTGTGCAGTAGATTAGCAAATTTGGGAGTCATACCTTATCAAGTAGCTATAAATCAAATCAAATCAAATCAAGAAATCTCTCATTCTTTTGACAGATATACACAGACAGCCACAAGATTCAATCTTCTAGAGATTGTACTTCGTTACCGGTATGCCTGTCAAGTTGTTTATTCATATGTGTGGCGCTCCGACAAAATGAGTCATAAGTCGCACGGGGAGTTTTCCCGTAATGAGCCGAAAATGAAGGGGAAGCACTACTCGGGCCAAAATTTTTTTATGACGGATTTTGATTCCTTTATGTTTTATCTGTTTGTACAGAAAATTTCAGCGTGTGAAAATGAGTACAAGTGTCCCAAATCACCGTTTTTCTGAGACAATTTTTTTTCGGTTACATTTTTTTCGAACGCTCGCCTTTGCGTTGCGTTTCGCACCTATTGTTCTTGCCAGATCGAGACTCCGCCTCCGTTGCTAGGGTGTATGCTAATGAGGCATTGCTCTTGTCCCCTTTGAAGACAAAACAAATCATGGTGCGCGCGGCGGCGTCGGCGGCCAAGCGGCGAGGGCTATAGAATTACGAAATAATAGTGAGCTGACCAAGGTTATTGATTGCATGACCAGCGAGTTTCGTTTGATACATGCACTCCATTTCAATGAGTGGTGACTGACATGACGCACAAATCGCACTGAAAAAAAAAAATAATTCCAACGAACGATCACGCAAAATTTATGATACTTTATCTATGAGCTAATACAATGATCACATATCGAACTCGAAACCTTTTTATGTGTGTGTGTACTTTTACAACGGTTATTAATTGGCCTCATTAATGAATTTGTTCAAATAATCATAACTTTCGTTCCCTGGTATATTATGTGACTTGCTGTTTAAAGTTCATCTCTGGAGATATAGTAGGGCCTAAGATGTCAATTATTCTCGTTTTTATAAAGTCGACAATTTGTGTGATAATTCGCCAAATGTATGTAATGCGTACTATTATTTAGCTGGTTAATGAAACTTATTGCCTTATTTCTTATGATGGTTTGGGCCATGACGGCATGGAGAGAAGTCGGAAGACGAACATTATTAATGCCCAAATAGCTCGTGTTCCCTTTGGACGATATTCTGACTCTAGTCATCTGTGTATTTTTTAGAAGTAGGACCTATTTGAGAAAGGGACAGAAAGCTGTGTCGCTACTCAAAAGTGTGCTTCTTCATTTTGTTTTGTTTTTTAATCAGAATGTTTGTAATGATAGATGTTTGCCGTGTATTGCGTGTAGCTGACATGTGAGAGGTCAAGTCTGCAAAGAATTGGGTTGGCTAACAGCTTTGCCAAGTAGCAGCGCTAATTGCCCATTGAATTGCGTATTCTGAGGAATTTCGAATGAAAGAACTCGGACGGCAATGTTCACGCCTTGTATCCGAGTAAACCCCGCATCAACGAAGCCTTAAACAATGAAAGGTAAACTTCCTGCTATCAAGGGGTGGATAATCACGCAACCAGTATTCTTTCTTCGCCATTGATAGCAGAATCAGTGACGGAATGGAGCAACAGTGTTGGAGGATCGGCATTATATGTCTGCTAATTTGTAAAGGAATTTTTCAGTCTCCTTTTGTGTTCAGAACCACAGTCAGTGACGCTAACTTACTCTATCTCCTACAAGCTATCGTTACCATCTTAAAACGTGAATTTTATGAAAGGCTAAAAGTGATCACGGAATCAGTTCTTCCGCGTGACACATGCAGGCTTTTATAATAGCATACCAAGCTTAAATCGTTTACCTGTATAGAAAGGGCGGGGATACACACTTATCGCAATCATCCGGATTTGAGAGTGATACACTCTACTACTTTTCTTCATCTTTCCCCCGACAAAGACCATGGTAATTCAAAACAAACAAACAAACTGCTGATTTATATCAGAACGTAGATATTTTTTGTGTTTCATGTATGTATAGGTCATCTCTTGATGTATAGTAGGCATTTGTTGTCGTTTTTACAGCGTTTCCTAATAAATGCCTATAGCGAAAACCCAACAAAACTTCTATCAAGGAAGGAAGGGAACTTAAATTTAAATATCACATAGTTTACAGAAATCAGACATGTAAATAAGGCAATCATATACATCCGCACGGCCGATTGTAATCTCTTACTTTGATTATCAAACATGATCGCCTGCATTTACGTGCTTTTTTCTAATTTCCTGAACTTTGCCTGATTTTCTCTCTCTTTTTTTTTAACAATTGCTCGAAACATTTAAAAATCGTAACACAGTCTGCTATCCCACAACATAATATTCCATGATTTGTCACTTATTGTTGGTCGGGTGACGCCAAATGTTGGAATCTCGAGCGATGATACACGGCATTTTGTTTGTTGGTTTTCGTCTCATCGCTCAAAAGAATTTTGACTACGATTACAAGACATAACTGATGGTTTACAGAAGTGATCATCAATTCAGTAAGGATTAGTTAAGTCACGAATTCACTTTACCCATCATGACTGTCTAATCGAACTACGACATTGTTTGGGTAACCGCGCCTTTTTATTCTCATAGTTCAAACTAATTCTTGACATAATCAAAACAAATAATTCTTTATTAAATTTCTCAAAATACTCAAAAGACGGCCTAAGTCAAAACTTTCTACAAAGATTGCCTATACGGCAATCTTTACTAGCCTAAACAAGTTTTCTAGAGCTATCAGTTCCCCCTATGACAATGACTTCGATCGCGTTTTGAACTTGTATCGAACTACTTTCAAAACAGCTATTACCTTTGTAGTTCGATTAATAAACCAGTCTTTGAATTCATAATCAACATTCGTAATCGTAACAATTGTTACGACCACAATCACTCTGAGAATGATCGCACAAAAGAAACCATCAACTAATGTTCAGGCGGTTTATTAACAGTGATATTGTGGGTACAGACTCGTAATCGGTTTTCACATCAGTACAATAACGATCAATACAAACAATTACAAATCGGTAATAGAATCACTTACGTGCATTACAGTCCAAAATTTGAAAGCAAGTAACCCTTTGACAGTGTCCAGATACGATGTTCGATGCACAGATGAATGATCCGCGATGCACCGATGAATGATACCTCAGACGTAATCCAGAGGCGCAGGTTGTGATAATCCTTGTTATTAATCCGGGGTAAAAATCCAGGATATACGTCCACAGCGAAACGTGCAGAATCCAAACGTTATGACGACCACGTCCAGTCGATGCGTTGAATGATGATTCACTTTATATTGTCCAGCAAGGAATCCAACCCATCACAGCTTTGCCGTAATAATGTCCGTTGACACTAAAATATGGAGTCTATCTCCAACGTAGGCAAATTACTTCTCTGCAAGCAAAATGTCTCCCAGGCCTTATCTCCACAAACACAATTTGTATAGCAGGTCAGCAGGTAACACAGGACTGACTATAACAAGTCGCTTCAGAGCCAGAAGTGACGTAACTCTCAGAGCAGAGGTGTTGGGTACTCTGCCTACCTCAGAATTTCTCCTGCTTATATACTATCCATTCACCCCTTTCTAGTACATTCTGTAATTTTCTCCAACCTGGGGCCACATACCTGAACATACTAGCAAGTCCAAGTTCCAGGAATCCTGGATGACTCACTTCCTAATATGTGCATAACATCATTGCCAAAATTAACTACCAATCACATTGGGCTACAAGGGCAGTGCCTCACTCAGCCAGCACTTCCCAGAATTTTCTGGAATGGGTTAAATCATTCTAGACTGAGTGAGCTATAATGTATTTCCTGTCACATGCATACATGTACACCTACTGTAGCTACATTGTATACTACATAGCAAATTCTCCACTGATCTGGTCAGCCTGTATGTACTATATCTATATCATATAGAATGTTCTCCATTAATCTGGTCCACCTGTGTACATACACATTAAAACAACCATGCATACAGCCTTGATACATGTACATAACTACTTGTGTGTACATTTGTGACACCATCCCCCATGGGAAAAAGAAAGCCTTGCCGTAGCAAGGGTTTCTTTTACCTTCACACTTTCTCATTGTTATTTACAACGAATGTGAGGTAAAATCCAGATCAAGCTAATCACATACTATCACATGCCTTTTGAATAGCTGCATTAATTCCATGTTCTCTTTTCATGGATACTATTTACATTGATATTGCTTTGATTCTCAAAGCTTATACAATCATGTCAAACTGTTTTGCATTCATTAATGAATATGCTGAACACATACACTGTAAATGATATGCCGGTGAAAACTTTTCACCCTTGAATTCTCTACTGTGCTATCCACTACTTATGTCACACCAACTGACTTTCTGTCATAACACTCTTTCAACATATTGACATGACACATTCTCTGTTCTTTGCATCTGTCTGGTGTGCTGATCACATAGTTCACATCATTGAGTTTCTTTTTGACACAGTATGGGCCACTGAACGTAGCTTTCAGTGGTTCACCTTGTATGGGCAGCAGTACAAGAACTTTGTCACCTGGTTTGAAGGTTCGGGCTTTGGCATTTTTGTCTGCCTTTCTCTTCATTGAATCTTGTGACACTTTCAAGTGTTCCCTAGCTACCTCACAAGCCTTTGAAAGCCTTTCACGAAACTTTGACACATAGTCAAGTAGGTGGACCTCATCATCCTCAGTCATGAATTTCTCTTTGATGAGCTTCAGTGGGCCCCTAACTTCATGACCGTACACCAACTCAAATGGGCTGAAACCCGTCGACTCATTTGGGGAGTCCCTTGTTGCGAACAGCAGGAAAGGGATGCCCTTATCCCAATCCTCGGGATACTCCTCACAAAATGCCCTAATCATTGTCTTTAGGGTCTGGTGGTAGCGCTCCAACGCACCTTGGGATTGGGGATGATAAGCTGACGACTTCAGCTGCTTCACACCCAAACGATACATCACCTCTTGAAATATGCCTGACATGAAATTTGACCCTTGGTCAGACTGCACTTCCTTGGGCAACCCATACCTAGTGAAAAACTGCACTAGCGCATCTACCACAGTCTTAGCAGTGATATTTCTCAGTGGGATAGCCTCTGGAAACCGTGTAGACATATCCATGATTGTCAAGAGGTACTTATGACCCGACCTAGTCCTAGGCAAAGGTCCAACACAGTCGACTAGAACCCGACTGAATGGTTCTTCAAACGCAGGTATCGGAATCAATGGCGCCGGCTTCACTGAATGCTGTGGTTTACCAGCCACCTGACATGTGTGACAAGTCTTGCAAAACTCAGCCACATCCACATTCAACCCTGGCCAATAAAAATGCCTCATGATCCGATCCTTTGTCTTTCTGACGCCTAAATGGCCGCCACCTGGTAACTCGTGAGCAATCCTCAAGATCTCACCGCGGTAACAGGGAGGGACAACAACTTGACGGACCACCGTCCAATCCTCATCAGCTGGCCTATGGGGAGGTCTCCACTTCCTCATCAAAATGCCATCTTTGACATAATAGCACTCAGGGACCTTTTCAGCCTCAGCCTCAGAACATGCCGTCTGAGACAAGCCTTTCAACTCAGAGTTTGCCTGCTGTGCTTCAACCAAGGAAGACTTGCTAAACAGCCCATCACTGTTAGCCTCGGAGCCTAATACAGCAACCCCATCATTCAAATCCTTGAAAAAGGTTTCTGCCAACCAAACACCGGAATTCTCCTCCACATCAACAGAATCCGCATCATCTTGAACAGCTCTACGAGCCTGAGACCTAGTCACAACACAATCTGGGAAAATCCCAGGAAACTCCTCCTGCAACTGCTCAGTTTCAGCAACCACCACTGGTTTATCCGAAACAACTGGAGACGCAACCACCTTGTCCCCAGCCAAGTCATTCCCCAACAGGAAGTCAATGCCTACCATGGGCAACTCAGGAACAACTCCAACAGTGACAGGACCAGAAACTAGGTCACACTTCAAATCCACTCTATACAGTGGAACTGACATATAACTGCCATCAACAGTTTGAATCAAGACTTTTGCATTCACTGCACTATCTGGTGGAAAAGTCATACCACCATCCACCATCAACGACTGAGAGGCCCCCGTATCCCGCAGGATGACCACTGGCTTACCTGCCTCACCAGAAGTACATGGGGTCACCTCACCATCAAACAAAAAGCTACGATAGCTCTCATCCACCTGCTTAGTCCTATTTTTGAATTTGGGAGATTGACTTTCAATGGCCTGTGTTTCACTGAACGGGACACTATTTTCGGGTAGGACACTTTTTGACATGACAAATCCCATGTCCTTCTTTGTTTTGTTTTGCAACTTCCAACACTGTGACTTCACATGCCCTGTCTTGTTACAATGAAAACATCTGATGACATTTGCACTTGTACTGGACCCTTTGTCAGATTGAGGCTTTGGTGCCGATGAAGTTTCAGAACTCGTGCCTTTTTCAGAACCAGCATTCTTTGGATTGCTCGACTGATTTTTGTCTCTCTTATTTCCAGAGAAATTCCTGAAAGGTGGTCTGTTGTCATTTCTGTGGGTCAGCTCATACTCATCAGCCATCAAGGCTGCTTTATGCAAACTTGTCACTTTGTGATCATCCAAATGCGACCTCACACTGAAAGCAACACTCTTTTTGAATTCTTCCAAGAGAACAACCTCACGTAGGTTATCAAAATCCTGATCCACTTTCAGGGACCTGTACCACCTATCGAACATCATTTCTTTTTCACGAGCAAACTCAACATGTGTCTGGCCTGGTTTGCGGTACGAATTTCTGAACTTATGTCTGTATGCCTCTGGCACCAACTCATAAGCATTCAACACTGCTTTCTTGACTGTAGCATAGTCACGTGATTGCTCTTCAGAGAGAGATGAGTACACATCGGCTGCTTTGCCGACAAACACACTCTGAAGGAGCAAGGGCCAAAATTCCTGTGGCCAGTTCAAACTGTTAGCCACCTTCTCAAATGACACAAAATATGCATCAACTCTGTTTTCTTCAAACTTTGGAACCAATCGAATGTTCTTGGCCAAATCAAATTCAGGGGGAGCCCTTTCACGATTTTCAACAGTATGTGCATGAGTCAATTCCATCTCACGCAATTTCACTTGTTGCTCCACTTCAAATTTTTGCTGTTCCATTTCAAGTTTCTTCATTTCAATTTCTCTTTCCACTTCTCTAGCCCTTTCCCTTTCCTTCATTTCCATTTCTCTTTGTTCTCTTTCCCTCTCTCTTTCCATTTCTCTTTGTTTTTCCCTTTCCTTCATTTCCATTTCTAATCTCATCTTCTCCTTTTCCATTTCCAATTTTGCAAGCTCAAGCCGTGTTTGTTCTGAAATTTGAGCTTGATCTGGAGTACAAATTTCTTCTTTGAGCTCCATGTGACCAGCTACTAAGTCAAGAATCTCTGCCTTTCTAGCACCTTGTGGAACATCAACATTTAAATGCTGTGCAATTGCAGTCAAATCACATTTGCGCAACCTTTGCAAATCTTTGAGGGACAAATCTGTCCTCTGAACAAATGCCTGAACATCCATTGTACTGAATGACATTGTCACATGTATTACACACAATATTCAATTGAACAATCAACTCACTGGTATTTTGTATGTACCAATATTCTGGATTCCGGAACGTTCCAAATTCTAAATTTTGGCTTTACATTGACTTCCCGGACAAGCCCCCAATTTTGTTACGACCACAATCACTCTGAGAATGATCGCACAAAAGAAACCATCAACTAATGTTCAGGCGGTTTATTAACAGTGATATTGTGGGTACAGACTCGTAATCGGTTTTCACATCAGTACAATAACGATCAATACAAACAATTACAAATCGGTAATAGAATCACTTACGTGCATTACAGTCCAAAATTTGAAAGCAAGTAACCCTTTGACAGTGTCCAGATACGATGTTCGATGCACAGATGAATGATCCGCGATGCACCGATGAATGATACCTCAGACGTAATCCAGAGGCGCAGGTTGTGATAATCCTTGTTATTAATCCGGGGTAAAAATCCAGGATATACGTCCACAGCGAAACGTGCAGAATCCAAACGTTATGACGACCACGTCCAGTCGATGCGTTGAATGATGATTCACTTTATATTGTCCAGCAAGGAATCCAACCCATCACAGCTTTGCCGTAATAATGTCCGTTGACACTAAAATATGGAGTCTATCTCCAACGTAGGCAAATTACTTCTCTGCAAGCAAAATGTCTCCCAGGCCTTATCTCCACAAACACAATTTGTATAGCAGGTCAGCAGGTAACACGGGACTGACTATAACAAGTCGCTTCAGAGCCAGAAGTGATGTAACTCTCAGAGCAGAGGTGTTGGGTACTCTGCCTACCTCAGAATTTCTCCTGCTTATATACTATCCATTCACCCCTTTCTAGTACATTCTGTAATTTTCTCCAACCTGGGGCCACATACCTGAACATACTAGCAAGTCCAAGTTCCAGGAATCCTGGATGACTCACTTCCTAATATGTGCATAACATCATTGCCAAAATTAACTACCAATCACATTGGGCTACAAGGGCAGTGCCTCACTCAGCCAGCACTTCCCAGAATTTTCTGGAATGGGTTAAATCATTCTAGACTGAGTGAGCTATAATGTATTTCCTGTCACATGCATACATGTACACCTACTGTAGCTACATTGTATACTACATAGCAAATTCTCCACTGATCTGGTCAGCCTGTATGTACTATATCTATATCATATAGAATGTTCTCCATTAATCTGGTCCACCTGTGTACATACACATTAAAACAACCATGCATACAGCCTTGATACATGTACATAACTACTTGTGTGTACATTTGTGACACAATACAGTAACATAGTACTGCATGTCAATAAAAGTTGGAAAATGTAAATGCTATAATAGTAGCGCAAAAAAAAAATGAGTAACGATTATCTTCATACATTCTAATTCCTAGTGATGTCGCTACAAAAATGACACATGGTTTGGTTCAAGCAAATAAAAGTAATAAGGAATGGGATATACTTCTAATGATAGTACCACGCCGTACAATGCATTTTGTAACATTTGGTTACGTTTTTGTGCGCTTTACGTACGGAAAATAAAAGGCATGCAGATTGGTGCTATTAACATGCTAACACGCAACGCATTCAAAATGTTTTTTGAAATACACTGTATACAATATAATGTTTTAGTATACGGTTTGAAACTTTTAATTTGCGAGTCCTTTATGAAATTATAAGCAGGGTTATTACATTATCAAGCAAAAATTAAAGTATTTAGGGATTCGGATTTGCGCAGGAGACTAACAGTGCTATATATGGCGATCGTTCGCAACAGAGACAATCCTCTTCAATAGATATACAATGTAATTCTGTTTTCATGAATTGAAAGAGAAACGAAAAGAAGTCAACTTTTTAACTTCATTTAGCTTTCTCACCAATTGAACTTGATTTGATCTGCCATGCATGATATCGCTGTGTGCTCTATTAATTATATTAAATCATTTAATCGGCGTGCTTGTTTTTTATGCAGAATATCACAGGTAAGTTTAATTTATTGAAGTTCATAATGTTTGTACATAATGGCGTGTTCGTTGTTTTCTATTTTCATTTTTATAATATATCACGTGTCCATTATCTGATTCTGACCACGAAAATATGGCGACTGTTTAAATGCGGAGCATGTACTGGAAAACTGTAATGTCTCCTGCCAGTGTAGACAAACTAATTTCTAGTCTATCCCCGCTTAAAATTGAAATGAAATTGAACAAAAAACAAAAAACAAAACGAAGTTCGACTTTCAGTAGATTTCAACCGTTTTGTATAGTGCCTGATTCATGTAATGGACACAATTCTTTAGCACATAAGCAAGCACACAACTTTCGTGAATAGATGTGTCTTAATGATTGCATCTCATGGAAGAAAACTCGTCTCCTTGCCTGAATTTTAGCTTCTTCCTGTTCAAGCTCGCGTGAAAGAAATAGTTGAACATCAATCGCAATCATTAAGAGAGGCACATCCTTAGAAATAAGCACAGGAGTACTGAGACACACTACGAAATAAATACGGCCTTTTATCGCTATTGACAACGCATGACATTGAAATGCTTTTTTTTTTCCTTGGGGGAGGGGGGTAATACAATTGATTATTCTGAAGGTTCGTTAATCACACAATGAAATATGGTTTGCTATTAGCTTAGGTTCGTTAACAAGAAAATTAAATGCGGTTCCTTTCCGGTAGTTCCTTTACCCGAAAGTAATCAAGCAATATTTTTTTTTTTTCTAATAAGGTTTGTGAATACAAAACGAAGTGAAGAAGGCCTAAGTATTAATTCCGAATATTTTTCAGTATTATTATTTATGATCCACTTCTCAAACGCAGAAAGATTGTAACTGCACATGTGATGTAAAAAACAAAAAATAATTCCGCTTAAGCTACAAGTTAATTGTTTTTTATATGCTATGTTATTAGAAAAGTGACTGAGAATCATTGTAAACCCAACGTGAAGCTGTCAAGCATACATCAAACTTTGCTTCTGATACGTATAATATGTGCAGCATTGGCAAGCGTGATAAGCGATAATTACTGTGCACGCAACGCCTATAAAGGAAATGTGCCTTTAATATGGTGGGAATTCATAATGTTACGGCTGTATACAGCTGCAGCAGAAAAGACGCGAAAAGTTTTTGATGCTCTGCAACATTACGACCATGTGCGTAATTTGAGGGTTTTAAGTACACGCAAAGAACACGATCTCAAAAGACGACTATCGTTAATCAACTTCATTGACTTTTTCTACCGATGCTATCTTTTGAACCCCCGCTTAGAATAGGTTCTCAGGTTCTGTTTAATAGGTATTGGTACTTGCTAAACGCATCCTCTTTAGTTTCCATTGACAACAACATGGGAGGAGAATGGAAGCGATGAACGCCCTCGCTAAAAGACGCTTCTCGTAAGACGCATTGCGTGCCCGCCTACAATAGGTTCTCAGGTTCTATTTAGGTATTGGTACTTGCTAAACGCATCCTCTTTAGTTTCCATTGACAACAACATGGGAGGAGAATGGAAGCGACCAACGCCCTCGCTAAAAGACGCTTCTCGTAAGACGCATTGCGTGCCTTCTTTTCTTTCTACTGTTTCCTATTGTTTGTGAGTTAAGAACTTGTGGCAAACCACAACGCAGCCGACACACAACGCGTACCGACTCATTCATGCGGCGGCAGCGGCACGGACACAAACGCGCCGAAGTTTACATTCGGGCTGCCGTATTGGTCAGAATCGTTAATGATAGACCTGTCCTGCGATTGGTTGATTATCTTACATACCCAAGCTATCGCCTTATACGGTAGTGCGTGCGATGGAGCGTAAACGCCGTCGCTAAGCAGGACGGTTGTATTGTTTCGTCCCGTGAAAGAAACAGGTTGTGGCCATGAACATAGCCTGAACTTTGAGAGCGATTTTCTCCGCTATTTAGAAAATCAACTGACATAACAAACGTGGTTGATATTCGTTTTTATGATCTATAGGGATGTCGAAATGAGTTGTATTACATATCAGTGTAAAGCTTAGAGTCTGTAGAATTCACTTATAGGCATAACTACGATTTCATTTTTTGCGACTTTTGACTCATTCCGACGGAGCGCCACACATATGCATGTATCACAAAATGGAAGCCTATCTTGTGTATAGGGGAAACTATACATCTATAAATTGATATTTGCAAACTAAATGAGTGCTTTATAAGTGTGTATGCTGACTCCTAGCAATGTCTTTCAAAGTGACATTTAATGGGGTGGTCATCATATTCATAATCATGCTTCATAACTTATCAATATTTGTGTCTCACAGCATAGATGCATTATTGGACGGAGGGATCTACACGTCAGAGTTGACAGAGGTCGTTGGGCCTGCAGCTTCAGGAAAGACGCAGGTCAGACAGAACATCCAAAACATTTAACAGCTCACACCCCTCTGCAGCAAGCTTTCAAATTTTTTGCAAATTTACCAGATGATGACACAAAACTATGATATTTAGCATATTTGGGTTTCTTAATTGTTACAGGTCATGGTCCTGTGTTTGCTATGATATAGAAACTCTACCAAATTGCATTTGCTGATTTACTTGTGGATCTCAAATTGAAACAGAAGTGTTCTAAATTTTGTGTCAAACTTTGTGGGTCTCTTGTCAATTTTTTCGTGTTGTCCAAAAGTTAGGAGCTCTCAATAGCAAGCTTTCCCAGGTTCCAGAGTTCCCCTTATGGAAATTGACCACTTTTGAACTGAACTGCATATTTTTTATGTGTGTGTCGGAAGAGATACCCAAGTTTTACTGTAAAGCCCTGTATATTCTTTTACTGTTTGCAAAGAACACCAAATTGTGTTTCTCACGAGTGTTCTATGAAAAGGGGGAAAAAATTAGGGGAATTTATGCAATACGAGGTGAGCATTGCAGATTAATAGTGTTTTACTCCCTTGTTTTTTTGCCAACAGTTTTGTTTGACTGTGGCTTCATCGGTTGCCTTGTCTGGGCAGAATGTCCTCTACATAGACACATCTGGAGCGTTCGACCCATCAAGACTCCAGGAGATTATTGGACGAAGGGTCCTCGCTGAAAAGGCATGTTTCTTGCGGTGACACGACATTTGCTCTTCCGACATTTGCTCTGGTCTTATTTTCTCCACCGACTTATTTTCTCCACCGACTTGGCTACAGTTGTGATAGGGTTTTTAGTTTAGTTTTGTGTGAGGATTAGGGTTGGGTTATGTGTGTGGGTAGAATTTATGTTTGGCTTAGCATGCAGATACTTCATGGGAGCATTCATCGCAGGAGCATATGTCATGGAAACGTTTCTTGCAACACAAAAAAAGTGCACCGTCATTCCTAAAGTTTTAAAATTCAGTTAAAAAAAGTATAAAAGTTAAACAGTTATGACTGAAATTTTGTCAAATAGCTTGTGACTTAATTCTGATTGTGTTTTTTCACCTAACAGTGGTTCCTGTTGCTGTAAAGGTCTTTGCTGCTAATATTGCTCAGCATGTAAGAATCAAGTCATGATAGTACAGGTATATTAACCTTCCCATGAATAATGCATAATCTTCTAGAGGTGCCAACTATTACTACTCCTTTTTTTTTTGCCAAAAATATGCAGTATTAACAGAAAATACTGTTTTCCCCTAATGATGTTACTACACTTGTCTATTGCAGGAAAGGTAACAATACTGTTTGGCCACCAAAAATACAGCTTTTTAGCCCTCAGCATACTGCAAGGATGACTGCTTACATACCATACTATATGATTTATGTCTGTCTATGTACATGTATACATACAGTATGTAGCTATTCATCTTTCTACCATTCTCTCTCTTCCTGTCACTCCCCTCTCTGAGATCTATACACACACACATAACAATCTTGATTTGTTTGTATGCCACTGTCACCTAGCAGGAGAGAACAGCGGCCCTCTGCAAAATCCGATGTGCTAAGACCTTTGACCTCTACGAGCTTCTCGACCTTGTTGACTCTGTGAAGGCTGCCATCGATCAGGGAACTGATGCCTTCTATGGTGCCCTCAAACTCATCATTGTGGACTCGGTGACAGCCGTCCTGGCCCCTCTCTTGGGAGGAAAGCAAAGTGAGGGTGAGTCATGGAATTGAAATAAGGAAATGTTGTGATTTGGAACTGCTAAGTCTTCCCGATTCTGCAAGAGACTGTCACTTCCTGAAACTTAAATTTAAACTTGAAAAAAAAAAGAAGAAAGATCAGAGCCTCCTCTATTTTGGAATTACTCTTTTGAAATAATGGTAGATGCATAAAACACACAAGAGTATCTCTCTGAAAGCTATTTGGAATCCCCATGGCTGTCAGGTTTTCCTGATTGTGTGAGATGCTCTTTGAAACCGTAACTCTTTCTTGAAGTCCTAAGAAATGAATATTAGTACCTCTCAGATTTTGTGATAACAATTGCCTATTTAAAATAGGTGCATGCAACACATAAGTATCTCCCTGAAAGCCATTTGGTATCTTCAGAGCTGCCAAGTTTTTCTGAAATCTGATCTCTCTTCCTGCCCCGCTGCATGAATATAAAAGTTTCCCTATTTGGGAATTAGTTTGACCTATTGAGAGACATGTAACACACCACTGTCTCTGTGATTGCTCTTTGGAACTCCCCATAGTTTCATGTGTGAATATTTGGCAGCCCTATAATATAGTCATTTATTACACCTTTCCAGGTATTCATTAATGATAGTTCTGTAATATATCACAAGGAGGCCACTTTGGCAAGCAAGAAATGACTTGAATGTGCAAATGAATTTCATGAATTTGAAATGAAGTTATTCTGTCATGTGCATGTGTTACCTATATCGTTTTCTTTTCTCTTGACTTGCTTTAGTGTCAGATTTAGATAAAGATGCTAGATAGGTGATGGTAATCCTGGATTAGTGGCAGAATTTTCATCTAAATTCTCATCTGCAGTGACATCAATAGTGACCCTGTTTTCTTTTAAAGTGAACATTGTCAGACTTCCAACTGAGGGGGGGGGGGGGGGGGGTGGGCAAAATGAAGAGGGCCTTTACACTTTTTACAAATTTAGATTTTTACACATTTTAAGAGTTAGCACATGTTCACATACATAAAATAAATTACTCTCTTTGCCATCCATTCTCGTATACCCATAGGTCAAGGCATGATGGTCCATCTAGCCAGGTCACTTAAATTCCTTGCAGCAGACTACTCTGTAGCAGTTGTGGTGAGTTATGGTTTAAACTTTTTAAAAATAACACTGCCCGCCAAAAAAGAAAAAAGAAAACAATAGAAAGTTGCCAAAAATCAGCTCAATTGCATTTTGCTTTTTTGATAAAAATTGTTGATGTACACTTGTAGGATGTTTTGAGCTTCCCTTGATAAAAATATGAAATTGCCAGATATCTGTTTACCTTTTTCAGAACTTGCCGCCCCCCTCAAAAGAAGAAAAGAAAAAGAAAACTATATTGATAAGTCTGATTGATAAATTCCAAGAAGGCCTTTGTTGCCAAAGTCCAGACCAATATTGCTCAGCAAGGATTAGACTTACATAGATATAAATGAATAGATAGTTAAAGCTGTATCAAGTTGTGCTTCACTGCCTGTTTATCATTCTTTGCAAACATTTTCTGCAAGTCAGTATCTGTAGCTTACTCAGAATTCTTGTCTTGTGAAAATTGTGTGTATGTGATGGTTAAACATTTAAAGAAATGTGACATTTAGAGAAATGTGTTAATTGTACTTGTAAATTAATTTTAATGCCCGTTTGGTAAAGCTTTGTTTATATGCTGGTTTGATAAGTGACAATACAATATTCGTAGGGACTGTATATCATTTCATGATTTAGCCTCGTCCCAGTAAACTTGAAGCAAGGTTATCTATCTTGTTAGTTGCTGTTTGTTTGTCTTTTGTTTGTGTGTGTACCGGGATGTGTGTGTCTTTCTAACTTTTACTACAACATGGGTTATTTGTAAAAGTGAGACTATATGTCACTGGAAATAGAAAAACAAAACCAAAAAAACCCCCCAAAAAACGAAGAAGTGTAGGAAGAGGAAGGAGAGCTACGGCATCTACATCTACAAGGTTCTGAAGCGAGGTACACTGGAGTGAAACTTGACTAGTGGGAAATGACAGTCTATTATGGTTGTATAATGCTATGGTACTTTCTGTTATGAACTCCTTAGGAATGCAACAACATGGTGCAAGGAGAGAAGGGTGTCCCCAAACCAGCCTTGGGGAGAACCTGGCTTAGTGTGCCCCAGACCCGCCTCCTCCTCACCATGGAAAGAGGAGAAAGGGTCACCAGTCAAGCCAACCCCATCAGCAGTAGAGCTGCATGTTTGGTCAAATCACAGAGACAGGTAAACAAACTCAAGATGCAGGTTTCCAGAGATGCTGAAGAAGCTTTTGGTGTGTGCAAGAATTTCACAAATACTCACACACAACCTTGAACATATTGATCTATGACACAAAGATTGTGTTGTTGTTGTCGTTGTTGTTGTTGTTGTTGTTGTTGTTGTTGTTGTTGTTGTTGTTGTTGTTGTTGTTGTTGTTGTTGTTGTTGTTGTTGTTGTTGTTGTTTGAGGTACCACAATATCAAGGTTTGATGGAATAAAGTGCACTCCAGTTATAACAAACACGGTTATAAATGAAATTCTGGTTACAAAGAAATAAAAATGCATTTTTAAGAAATTCTATGCTGGAGCTTGTAGTCATTTGATAATGACACTGAGGTTTTCTTTTTTTCTTTTTGAGTGAACGGAAAAAAGATTGACAATCTGTGACAAATGTCCACAGATCACACTGCTCAATAATCACATTAACCCTGATGCTGGAGTGGTTCTGGGGGAAAAGAAAATGCTCTCTAACTTTGTACATGTATGTTATTTTCTTTCTTTTCAGGCTGTCAACACCTCTTGCCAAATAGCCATAGGAGATGAGGGTGTGAACGGCTGAGATTCGCTCCATTTCACCCTCTGACATGGCCTTGGATACCTCTTGGCCACTCTGAGGAGGAGGAAGATTCGGACATTATCACCTGGCACCATCAGGCAGGATTCACCCCATTGCTGAGGTGCAGGCGTACAGGGTCACAGTGCTGGATGGCCGAAACATGATGCAGGTCTTTATCGCAGCTGATTGACAAATTGCCCTACATCGACATAAATAAGCAATGAATTGATCACTGTTTAAGCAGTAGTCGCGATAAAAGAAATCATGGGCGTACATACTCGAGCAGGTTTTGAATCTATGACCTCCTGATCTCCAGACAGGTGTCATCTCTGCTAGACCATTGAGCTTCCGCCTGACAGCAAGGGCTGGTTCTAGAAGAATTTCAGGAGTTTGAATGATGCAGGTCTGCCTGATGAGAGCGCAATCACTGTGTTACTCTTTTAGAGTACCTACATGTAGGGAGTAGCATCAACTTGGGTATTGACACCATTTTGTTTCACTGGTGCATCGTGGTACTTCATTACTGCCGATATTGCTAGCTTAGTCATGTTTTTTCTGTTCAACTTTTTCGCTTTTACCATCTGGTATATTGTAGCTTTATTTTCTTTCTTTTTATGCCTCCGCCACGAAGTGGTGCCGGAGGCATTATGTTTTCGGGTTGTCCGTCCGTCCGTCCGTCCTTCCGTCCGTCCGTAATGAATTTTGTGGACAAGGTAACTATCAAAACCTGTTGAGGTATCCTAATGAAACTTGGCATGTATGTGTATTAGGGGGTGAAGTTGTGCCTATCAACTTTTGGGTGCACATGCTCAAGGTCAAAGGTCAAAAGGTCAAGGTCAAATACATAAAATTTCACTATTTCCACCATATCTATTGAATGCCTGAAGATATTTTCTTGAAACCTAGTGTATACATGTATTACCCAATTAAGATTCTCTGGTGAAAGTTTGGGTCATGAGGTCAAAGGTCAAAGGTCAAAGGTCAAAAGGTCAGGGTCAAATACATAAAATTTCACTATTTCCACCATATCTATTGAATGCCTGAAGATATTTTCTTGAAACTTAGTGTATACATGTATTACCCAATTAAGATTCTCTGGTGAAGGTTTGGGTCATGAGGTCAAAGGTCAAAGGTCAAAAGGTCAGGGTCAAATACATAAAATATCACTATTTCCACCATATCTATTGAGTGCCTGAAGATATTTTCTTGAAACTTAGTGTATACATGTATTACCCAATGAAGATTCTCTGGTGAAAGTTTGGGTCATGAGGTCAAAGGTCAAAGGTCAAAAGGTCAAGTAAAAATATTAAAACTTCTTTTTTTTTCTCCGTACCTTGGAAAATTGTTCAAGGTATCTTCATGGAACATAGTATATACATGTACTGACTGGAATTGATTGTATCTAGAGAATGTAGGGTTCATGGGGTCAAAGGTCAGGGGTCAAAGGTCAAGTGCAACACTTCAAAATTTTACTATTTCCCTCATATTTATGCAATGCCAGCAGGGTTATATTTTTTTTTTTTTTTTGCACTTGGTGTATGCATGTGCATGTGAAATTCTCTGGAAAGTTTTTTTTTCTTCTTTTTTTTGCCTCAAAGGTCAAAAGGTCAAAGATCAAGTGAAAGTGCTGAACTAACTTTTTCCTCCATATCTCGGAAGTGGCTCAAGTTATCTTGAAACTTAGTACATATTATGCATGTTCTACCTGAAAGTGATTATCTTATGAATTTTAGGGTCAAGGGCCAGATGAAAATGGTAACAATTTACTATTCAATTCAGAAATTCACACCAATTCTCCACACCTGTACCTTGAAAATTACTCAATGCCTAAATGTATGAATGGGTCAAAGTCAAGTTAAAGTCCTTAAATCCCTAGATACATGCTCTCCTATTCATCCAATTAAACCTAGGTCAAGGAAGGTGAACATTCAACACATTTGTGAGAAATTTGTTATTTCAATATTTTGCCAATTTTGTGAAAATGTAGTCACACATTGTCCACATGTACTATCTAGACCTATTGGGAAAATCATGTATTATGGCGGAGGCATACCAGTCGCCAAAGCGACATTTCTAGTTTTAATTCTTTTTAAACATAGACAAACTACAACATAGACAAACTACATATAATTTGAAAGGTCTTTTTAAGACAGATGCAATGATGCAGAGATGATTAAGGTTAGGCCAAGATGAATGAAGATATGCCTCTCAAGAGGATACCAAAACTCCTGCATCTGGTAAGGGGGACCTTAAAGCAGGGGATTTGGTTGTGGTGGAGGGAGACTCAAGGTAACAGGCCTCAGTGCTCTGCAGGATCAGCTCTTGTACTTCAAATCTGTCCAATCAATGCAACTTTTTTTTTTGGTTCAAAAGAAAACTGTACAAGAAGGACATAACTTCTAAATGCAATACAAGACCTCTTTACTAAAAATGCAGCGAAAATGTGTTTTACAACAAGTGTTCAATTCAAATATTGTCACCCCTATTAAATGTGATAAAATTTGCTCTTTTTCTGCTTCTTGAGAGGTCAGTGCTAAAGAAGGTCCATGTGAGAGTGATCTCGACATCAAATGTAATCCAGTGATACCAATTTTTGAATGTGTTGGTGAGTATAAATCCCTGTACAAGATGAAATTTGAAGAGCCCGAGGGACGTGTCTGCTCCCTTGAAGAGTGCAATGTGGGTGTGCCCGACCGAGTGCAAACGCTCCAAAAAGCGGCACTGCTGGGGACGGTGAGAAGCTTTATAAAAATACTAGGAGTCTGATGATGATGATAATGTTAATAATGATAATGATAATGATAACGATAATGGTAACGTTAAATAAGCAGTCAATCTTATTAGAGAAATATCACAACAATAACGTTGAATAAGCAGTCAATCTTAAGAGAAATATCAAGAAATATCCTCTGGTGCATTTACATTTAAGTATTTCTGCTCAACTGTGTTGGGGAATGGGGGGGGGGGGGACCTTTCCCCCTTAGGGCCCCACCCCATTTGTGTCTTTATATTTTGTTTTAATTTGTTCCTAAGTAAATGCCTGGGATTGTAACTGGTATACTACAGCAGTATAATAACCTAAACAAATTACAAAATGTAGTTCTCTGTAAACCCCATAGCAAAAGTATGTGTAACATCAGTTAGCCCCCCCCCCCCCCCCCAAAAAAAAAAAAAAAAAAAAATGTTGTATGGCATAACATGAGATTTTCAAATAGGGTCGGGCGGGCAGATTTTTTTTTTTTTTTCTACCTGTATTTTACGTGTAAAACTCATATTTAACAAAACCCCATTCGATAGAGAGGGTCTGTTGCATCCAAAGTTTGTTATATCACCGGTTTAAAAGCAATAAATATTAAAAGAGAATCATATTATGGACATGGAAAAACACCCTGGCCCCCCACTCAAACCCATAGGAGACCGCATGCGTGTTCCCGTTTTCAATGTCTTTCTGTGGAAGATTTGTCCCTGGAAAATTATGATAACGAAGGCCTCCCATGGAGAGAGAATACCATCTGTCCATATTTCATCAACTCATCAGATTCAAGTCTTGGACAAGCCGTCTTCTTGGTACGGAAGTCATTCAAGTCACGAAAGTTGGTAAACAGGTCTGGAACTTTCTTTATCCTTTCCAAGGTTGAATGGTGATTGGTGATGATCCGAAGTGCTTTCGTGAGAATCTGAAAAAACAAAATAATAGTAAAGGACAATCAAGTCATTTTGTTGTCTCTTTTTTTTTTTGAGGGGGGGGGGGTGGTGGTGGATGTGGATTTAAGAAAACAAAAGTGTGAAAAGTAAACAACAATCAACCACATTTCAATTTCAGATTTTAATCTATGCACTGTCCAAGTGCTGAGGAAAAATATTAATGAATTTTTAATGACACAAAATTTATTGGCCATTTCTACATTTTTTTATTTAGTTTTTGTCATTTGCAAAACGAAAAAAAAATATATATACCATAATTCTAGGGAAAGGGGGTACTTTTTCAGTGTCATCTACAGAAGATTTTCTCTAGAAATTCATTAAAAGAGCGGTATTTTTTTTAGTCTTTTCTGTAGATAGGGAGTCCGTTATTATAACAAGAACACACTTTCGTTATTCCGCTTTTGTGTTTCACATCTGATCACTGTTAGATTCGATCACTTCCAAAATGTAGTTTTCATACATGTTGATACCAAGCTTCTAGTGTGATGATCATACATCAAGTACACGTTCTCAATTAAATCAATTCTTCAGTAGTTAGGTTGTGACTTTCTATATTGACTGTTTCACACATAATACACTGTATAACTGAAATTCCTGTGCTACATAATAATTCTTGAAAGTTGCAGCAATGAGTGAAACAAATGCCTTTGATCAAATTGCATTTGTCTCCCTAACAACTGATTGAAACCATATTCTCCTTCTTCTCCAAAAGTTAATCTTATAACCTCGTCAAATGTTCCACATAATTACATTGTATTTATTTGTTACTCCACTGAGTCCACATGAGTACATTTATACTTACTCAAATTGTGGATTCTTTTGCATTGTCATGAATGATGTCATATGACAGTATACATGTTACACTCAATGAAATGCAATGCATCTAGCATTGTTCTCTTACTCAAAAGATATACACATTTTTAATCACACAAAACTACTTAATATACAACACAAAATCCTTGAATCTTTCAGGAGGTTTCCTTCCCTCTCTTCTTGGTTGTTCCATCACATTGTCTTTTGAGTTTTGAGCAGTCTCTGAGTCAGTTCCATCATCTGTGTCATTGTTGTCTTGTGTTGTCATATTTTCAGTCCTTGTTTCGTCCGTTTCATTGTCAGTGTTGTACTTTTTCACATGTTTGCTGTTTCTTTTGTATCTCACACCTTCTGATGATTCCACAGTTACACTGTTTCCCTTTTTCTCCACTACAGTGTATGGTTTGGGGGAGAAGGGCGTAGTCAATTTGTCACGTCTCGCTTGTCTTAACAAAACTTGGTCACCTTCTTTTAGCGTGCTCTTTTTTGCATTTCTTTTCTCGTCTACATAGGTCTTGTTTTTGTGTTTGGTCAACGTGTCTCCGTCACACACTTCTTCATCTTGTCTATGATGCTCTTTGCTCATACCCCTGATTTCTGGTAGTTTAGTTCTGAGTTTTCGTTTGAACATCAGCTCAGCAGGTGTTGCACCTGTTGTGCTGTGTGGAGTAGTCCGATATGCGAACAAATACGACCTCACTTCTCTTTTCCAGTCTTTACCTTCTGCATGTGCAATTCTGATTCGTTTGAGAAGTGACCTGTTCTGTCTCTCTACTTCGCCATTTGCAGCTGGATGCAGTGGCGTCGTGCGCCTGTGACATATGTTATTTTTTGTCATGTAGGTCTTGAATGAGTCTGACCTGAATTGTGGTCCATTGTCTGAAGTAACAGACACGGGGATTCCATAGCTACAAAACATCTTTTCCAATGTGTCTACGATGCGTTCGCTTGTTGCATCCTTGAACATCTCTACTTCGTAGTATCTACTATAGTAGTCTACCACAACAAAGACATAGTGTCCGGATGGGAGGGGGCCTAGTAGATCGATAGCTAGATCTTCCCATGGACCGGTTGGCATAGGGGTCGATGTGATGGGCTCCGGGTTTGGCATGGAGCTTGTGATTGACGTTTATGTCATCTGCCCAGTGTCCCCGAATTATGTCATTGCCATTACTAGTATTATTAGAAGTGGATTTCTTATGGCGCCTTCCATGCTCCTTAGAAGGCGCCATGCATTTCTTGCCAGCTTTGAACAGTTGGAAATCCACTTTCCTTCTGCACGAATGAGAGGTCTTGTTCTTTTGATTGTTCTACATCGCTTTCTCGTGAGCGAGAATTATTCTGAGATTCCTGCAGAGTACCACCCCAGAAGCTTGCTTTGTATGAATACAACAAAGTTGGTATCGATCTCACTCTTCTTAGCTTGTTCTCCCAAACTATCCTTCTCTGTGGATTTGAAGGGAACCTTCACATATTTAAGTTAAAGGCATAATTTACCACAACAACCACTGTAAAAATTTGCATCTGTATAATCAATGTTAAGTATTGTTAAATATGCAAAATGTGAACAATAGTTATAGTAACATTGTTTCTAGACTAAACTGTCTACAGTTATGGTTTAATGAGAAAAAGAGTGATACCTCCCTACATTTTAGGTTTTATTGCAAAATTTTTATATGATAGGATGTTTTGTGATACAACTGACCTAAACATATGCATCAAATGTGATAACTCGAAATTTTTAAAATCAATGCTCCCAAAGGTGAACTGTACCTTTAATGTCCATCAGAAGAATGCAGTGTGAAAGAAAGTGGCACCTTCTGTCACATGATCCCAAAGTTCTAGTCCTTTCTATGTTGCTACTCTCTTTATGTAGGTACTCTAATCCAAACGAGGGCACCATCGCAGTGTTACTTTGTGGAAGAGGTGATAGTCTCAACCAATAGGCCTAATTCATGTCTCACAACAAGGTGATGAATCAACAAGAATGTGAATGTCGCTGTGACTGGAGTGTACAAATACTTGCCACTTGGCTGGCATGAGAAGACTAAATATTGGGTTTCTTTTGAACAAGTCAGTTAGATTACCCACGGAGCCACTGAAGATGGCATATATCACATGTATTCCAAAATTAGCACTTGATACATTAGCACCTCAGACTCTTGTTACCTCATCAGTTGGAATGTGGTCACTGGTGCCTCCTGAAAAATCTTCAGCTCTTTATTATTGTGTCTCATCAAATGCATGTTTGTAATCTATCAATAAAGTGATGCTTTCCAGTAAACTTGTTGATGAAAAAAAAAAAGACAAATCAGGAGGGAATGCAAATATGCATGTCCAACTTCCGATGTGTCCATAGTGAAAGAGAAGTTGAGAATCCTCAATTTTGCTTCAAAGTGTAAGGCTTCAGAAATTATGGTTGAATTAGAACATGAAGCATCTTGATTTGGACCACCTTGTCAAAACAGCTGCCTTATGATGTAGTGTTTTGATTTGCTGCTTGTAATGGTTACAATGATACCTCTGTAATCAAATGAGAAAATCTGTCCGTGAGAATAAATGCGCTACAGACATCAAGCCACCTGTGTTCTTGTTTGTTTGTTCTGTCAGTCAAGAATAGTAATATATCTGTATGATGATGATACATGTATATCTTTGGGTGTACTCGGCACGAAATGACCTGATGCTCATGATTGAATAGTCTCAGGATTTTGTCATTCAGTGTTATGTAAACACACATACTACTCAGTCGCCTTTCAAGGAAAGTGGTTGCCATTTCTGTGTTAAATTCAAGAATCCGTTTGGACCACATCAGTTGATATCCGAGGTGATTTTTAAAACAAAAACAAATAGCGTGTGGTCTTGTGTAATGGAACAAGACTTTGCACTTGGTGAAAGATGAAGCACCATATTCAACTCGGCTTTGCCTCGTTGAATAGAGCGCCTCTATCTTTCACCTTGCGTGAAATATTGTACCATCGCACTCATGACCATTCACTATTTGTATACTGTACGAGCTGAAATTTTCGTGTACAGATATTTTTCGCGAATTGCTACTTGGAGGACATTTGCGCGTGTTGTTAAATTTCGCGGTTGCAACGGTCTAACTGAACGTAACTATTTGCGCGTTGTTATTTTCGCGTGTTGTTATTTTCGCGGTTCAAAGGCAATTCGCGAAATTCGCGAAAATAAAACCACCGCGAAAATTTCAGCTCGTACAGTAATCGTGAATGGTTTAATACAACTGTAATACAAAACAAGCATTGACATCAAAGAAAAGAGTAAAGTACACACATTAAAAAAAAAGATGTCGTATCACAGAAGATCAAGACATAAACTGTTCCCTCACATTACATAGTATTGTGGAAATAATGAAGAATATCAAAATTCATTTTTGTGTACGGAAATATTTCATTTATTCATCTCAATCATGTACAGTATATACATATTCATTACAATTGAAGTACCATGCTCCATTCAAGGTGAACATACATGAAAATAATAATACAGGCTTTGAATACATAAACAGAAGATGTGAACCATCTACCCTTGTAAAGTGCCCCCCCCCCCCCAAGAGTTTTTGTGGTGGGTGGGAGAAAAGGATTGACTGTTCTGTCTCTTCTCTAGCCACTGACTATTCCACCACACTTCTTGTGGAATTTTCTACTCTTTGCCATAACCGCAGTCATTTGGCATACATGGACTCTCAGAAATATTGCACAACAAAATCACACAAGTGATGTGTCTGCAATGATATACAGAAACACTTAGCATTTACAGTCCCCACAGGGATAAATGATCAACTATGAAAGTTTGGCTCCTGTATAAAAACATAAAGGAAATTCTTCAAGGAGATGACACAAGAGCATCTCTATACAGGGTTCGACAGTCATGATATTTCAAATTCTCTCTGATGTAGGTGAATATTTTTTCTTCTGCAATTTAAGGATTTACTTGACATGAAGACAAAAATCACTCTAATCAAAATAACTTTTGGATATATTTTATTGCATTGTCATATGTGCAGTGAGGCTACATTTAGTAGTTGTACAAATTACAAGTGAATCCTGTTGTATTTAAGTCCTCATGAAAGGCAGTTTTTCTTTCATTTTATCAAAATTTTGAATTTGGCATCATACACACTAGTAATACTTTTTGGGATCTGAATGTTTATTTTGTTGCATCAAAATTTCATTGTAATCACGTTCGTTGGAAAGTACACTGGATTGCCCTCTACAAACAGACAAGCACAAGAGAACTGGTTAAATGCTTACACACCTACCTGAGCATGTGCTACATCTTTCCAGCTAGAAGAATATACCCTTTAAAGATCTAATACCTTTGCACACAAAGACATTGAGATTATACTCACTGAGTTGAATTAAGCAACTTGATCAAACTGGCGCCTTTCCACACAAACTGACATAGCATGGTGCTCTAAATGAACATGCTAATCTTGCTGCAGTTGTAAAAGCCTGAACACAAGTGGCAAAATACAAATTAAAACATTAATCGAATGCACAGAAGGAATTCAACTTGGCGAAGAAACTACACAATGGCTTAAAGACATCATTATGTCATCTGGGATTTTATGTGATCCTTTGCAGTAGGTTGTCCTAATCTATGAATCCTTTATAAGGGTTGGGTACCAGACCTGCCAACTAGTACTTTGGTTGTATATCGTATGATAATTTGCAGAAAATATGACCATACAGTTTCTCCCCCGAGAATACCATTTAGCAGGAAATTATGAAAAAACATACCAGGCCGGAGAGGCTTGGGTTAAAACTACAATGTATGTGCATGAGGTGACTTCAATAGGACTATATTCTGAGAGGCACAGCCCTGAAGAAAATAGTGCTACTGAAGTCACCGAATGCACATAGTTTCAACAGGTGCCTTGAAGAATGGCCTGGTATACCGGTATTTAATTGTTTTATATCCCTCATAATGAATTTAAGATTAATTGACGGCTGGTATTTTGTAATTCACCTTTTAGGGCATCCTCCTTGCTTCACTCTTTTTGACAAGTCATTCACAGTCAATCATGCTTGGGAGGGCAGTGCATACGCGAATTATCAAGAGACAACTGAGTGCCCAGCCACTAAGTAGTGTATACTGTACACGAGTAAACGTGTGCCATCTGTGAACTCGGTACCCGCTATCACTGAGCATGCGGTCCATATGTACACAATGCATGCAATATGCCTACAACATGGTCTGGATGGTGAGCTGTTATTACAGAGCAACAGCACGTAACTAGCACCAGCAATTTAAAGATTGTTTTCTAGTCTCACCTAAATTTCTATCATTTTCTAGCTGTTTATACATAGATATGGACTATCCTCCGCTGCTAAAATGTGAGTAGATTCTATACATTGTAAATTTGGGTATATTCTATTATTAGACAGGTTCTAGAATGTAGCCAATAGGAGATGCGTATTAAAGTCATGTGATCGTGTAATGATTTTACGCAACAGCACTGGTGCTTGGTGTAGCTCATCCTGAGGCCAATACACGTATGATACTAGTATGTGACTTCTGACAGACTGCGATCGCCATTGTTTCAGGCAATATGTGTAGAGTATAACTGCGACAGCTGGTGCGCGATCGCTGATAGTGCAGCGCTTGCCTTAAGTTGTACCTCGGACTTTGGACTGAAATTTCAATAAAATTAGCAGATCATCGCAACCCTGGAAATGGAAATGGCTGCCTCCATGAAAGAAGCCGTTCCACAGTTTCAGCTGCTTTCTGAGCAGGAATTGAAAGATGTGGTTGATGGATTTGACTCTGATAGCACCAAGAGAGCTATTAAATTCAGTTGTTCAAAACTAGAGATCTTTGCTGACTTTATTGATGCAGATCTGAAAAACATTTCTGAGGAAAGTTTGTACTGTTTCTTATCATCTTCCTACGCCGGTATACACAAAGGAGATGGCTGAGACGTTTCCAAGCAGTCCATATAATCAGTCTGATATGCAGAGCAACGATATTTTCTCAATGAATGTGAATTTGATATCTGCGACAAAGAGAAATTTCTGAAAAGCACCAAAGTCTACTGAACGGTTCTAGCGAAGCTAAAGAAGAAAGAAAGAAAAGTTACAATGTATAACACAAACCTATAATTGCATCTTCTGATCTGGAGGGAGTCCAAGCATCTGATCAGTTGGATTGCAATACTCCAATTGGTTTACACAAAGAAGTTTTTGTGGACATAACGACCCTTTTTTTTTTAAAGAGGTTGCAAAAACTTCCATTCAATGAAACCCCCTGACTTTACAGTCCAGACAGATGAAAATTGAATTTGGTTCATAACAAAAAGGGATGAAGTTGACCAAGAACAATAGGGAAGATAAAGATAAACCCTCAAACAGTGGGATTATGTATGACATGCCCAACTCTGAAAAGAGTCCTGTGAAATCCTTTCTCCTATACACATCAAAACTGAACCAAAAAGTCAATTTCTTTGGCAACGACCAAAAGAAATTGTACAAGAAGAGGAAGAAGAAAAAGGATTACGACGCCAGGCTTTCAGTCAACACATACAACGTGGGGGATCTAGTCTACCATCTAGACACGACCAAAAAACAGGGGCTCTCACCAAAGCTAAAATCGCCAAACTGGATTGGGCCTTGTGTGGTAACGCGGAAATTCAGAGATATCATCTTCGAAATTCAGTCCCAACCAAAAGGAAAGCGGAAAGTGTTACACTCTGACCGGTTAAGCCATTCGTTAGCACAATCAGCTCGCACCTCGAGGATGCCATATCGTCTCAAATTGTAAACCCCCCCAAAAAAAAAACAAACAAACAAACAAACAAAACCCAACGAGGGATAAGTGCTGACGCTAAGAATTGCTGAAGACGGATTGATGGGGGCAATAAAATTTCTTCACTAAATTCATGTTGCCTCCATGATGTTTCCTCATTTGACACGAAGCCCTGGTACTGCAAACATTGTCTAATACCATCTGATTTTTTTTTTCTCTCTGTTAATTTGATATTATCATGGCATTTAACTACTTTCTCACGTCCAACTCTGGTGCTGGACAAGGTTATATTCCACTAAATACCCCCTCCACGCCCTTGCTAGACGAGGAAAAGAGAGGGGACGTCGGAACCGAATCTACATCTACTAGACCAGGCCCTTCCCTTCCACAAACGAACACAGCACCGGTGGCTTTTCAACCGAACCCCCTGCCGCAAAGGAAGACCCAGCCCCCATGTAAAAGAAAATACTGCACTCTTGGCGAAGACGGAGACACCCGGCCTAAAACTCCCCTCTCTGAAACGGACCACATCATCCGGGCCATATCAGCGATGGAGCAAACACTTGAAGCGGACATCGCATCGCTTCGGTGCGACATTGCCAGCCTCTCGCAAACGGTCGCCAGGCTTGAGGAGAAGGTCGATTCAAGGTAAGGCCCTAGAATATTGTTAAGAGTTACCTTTCTGGAAGAAAGCAATTTGTTACCGTTGGTAGATATGATTGATATATGGTTTCAGTCACATGTGGTGTACCTTAAGGAAGCCTCCTTGGCAGACTGTTCTCTATCTATGTAAATGATGTTAAAAGTTCTTTGAGTATTCTTTCCTTTATCCTCTATGCTGATGATTCAAATTTATTTCATACTCATCATGATAGCCAGCTGCATCCAGTAGTGCAGTCACAAGTGAAGATGCCACAAGGTCCCATCCAACTTTTGATCACTCATTGAAACCAGCACGAAACTTTAATAGCTTTGAATAAAAGCATAAAGAAATGTTTCTTGAAAAGTTTGAAAAGAGAAGGGGTAATCAACAGAAGAGAGAGCCAACCAGCCCAGAAATGGTCTCCAGTCCTGTTAGCCTATCGTATTAGCCAGTTATAATTCCTTCACCGTATCTCACCTCTCTGGCGGGCAAGGCATTCTCAAAAATCCATCCCCGTAAATTATAATCATAATGGTAAGATTAATCAATGAAACTGGTAAGAAATGAAAGATCTCAAATGATATTTACAGATATGTGATATATTCAATTATTTGAGCAAAAAAAAAAAATGTAATGTTTGTTGAAAAAGTATACATGTGTTAAATAAGCTAAATTGTGTGATTTTTAGCTTTTTGTACTCTAGATATTTGTGATTGTAATGTAATGACCTCTATATGTAAATATATGTTAATAATGGGCTTGCAATTGATATTTGTTTTATCTTCATAATTCTAGGATGGAGAGGCCATTCGGAGTGATTGTAGAAAGTACTGGCGGAGCAGAGCATTCTGTTGTAGTGGATGAAATTAGTGACATCAACTCAGAGCTCAATCTTCTCAAATTGCCTGAAAGAGTTTACGTTCAGATTGAAATTGAGGGTTTCAAGCAACCAGTAGTCAAGATGTGGAAGGAAGGTAAGTAATTTGTAATGTTATATGGTCAATAGCACAATCAGGGTGAAAGAAGTAGCACCATAAACCAGATAAATAATTCTAAAACTAATTTTCTTTGGCGATAGCCAGCTATGCCCAGTAGTGCAGTCAAAAGTGAAGATGCCGTAGGGTCCGATTCAGCTGATCATCAACTGCACTCCAGGTGGGACCTGCCAGGACGTCGAGCAGGCACTCATTGATTTCAGCTGGCACCATGAATTGGACATCATCATGTTGGCAGCAGGTACCAACAACATAGACTGGTATGCAACATCGTTTGATGAGGCTTGTGCACAGTTTCGCAGTCTCCTGTGTACGGCAAGAAGGTCTACAAAAACAATATGCTTCCCTGTGTCTGCCCAGCTACAACTAGTTGCGACCTTTCGGGGAACGGATAGCTCCTAACACATTTGTCTCAAAGTTAGATTCCAGCAGGCTTTAATCTGAGGAGTCGCTAGGCGAATATGTCTCTGACCTCCAGCGATGAACAGCATGGATTCCCATCTGCTGACAAGACGACGAGGGAGCAGATTGCGCTTCGCCAGTTTCTTCGCACTCTGCCAGACTAGACAACCATGATGTCTGTTGGGATGCAGGAGCCAGGTACCATCGCAGAAAAAAAGGTCAACAATACCAATGACATACCAATGACATTCGTTTATTCTTGGGACTCTACTCCTTTTATAGGAGGTTTTGCCAACATTGCATGCCCACTTAATCGCCTCCTCGAATCTGGAGTAAAATTCGCATGGGATGAAACTGTGAGTCTGCATTTCGCACACTGAAAGAACATCTAACTAATGACAAGATAATGGCAAATCCAATGGATAATGCTACCTATATATTTTGGACACTGAGAAAGTTGGTCATCCAATCTTTGGGGCAACTATGAGTAAGAACAGGTTCATTTTCCTTCTGGCAAGGATTTCCTTTGATGATGAGTCAACCCGTCGTGATAGATGGCAGCACGACAGATTTGCAGCTTTCCGAGAATTCCACTCCATCTTGAACAAGAACTGCGCCAAAGCGGTGACACCAGATGACTTCATCACACTGGACGAAACACTCTACCCGATGCGAACCAACATCTCGTTCAAACAGTACAACCAGCACAAACCTGCAAAATATGGCTTACTCCTGAAATCCATCAACTCAACCAGGTATCCGTATACCTTCCTGTCCACCCCATACAGTGGAAAGCCAGTGGGGGAACCCACAGAGAACTACATTGTTGGAACTGAAGCAGTAGTGCGTCACATGATGGAGCAGTTAGGAAGACACGGAGACCTGAGAGGACGAAACCTGTCTATCGATCGATTCTACACATCAATCCCACTGGCTGAACGGCTGTTTGAGAAAGGAGTGACAGTCGTTGGAACTCTACAAGCAATTCGGAGGGGAATCCCTGCAGACATCAAGAAGACAGACGGACGTCCAGAACTCTCGTACCAGGTGTACTGGAGTGATAGGAACAAACATATGAGTCTCCACTCGTATGTTGTGAAGACGAAGAATTCAGGAGCGAGGAACGTTCTCCTCCTCACCACAATGAAACCAATCCTCGTCGTCACCAAGGATGATGGGAAGCGAAAGCCCGCTATCTACAAGTTGTACGATTTCACCAAGGGCGGGACCGACATCGTTGATCAACGAGCAGAGTCCTTCACGTGCAAAGCAAAATCCAATCGATGGACAATGGTAGCTTTCTACTACTGCCTCGACATATGCAGGATCAACGCTGCTACCATCATGGCCATGAACGAAGGCACTGATCCGAGGAAAACAGACTCGTTTGAGTTTGGCTGGAGCCTGGCAGAAGCCCTCACACTCCCCTACATCACTCAACGCCCAAGAAGAGGTCTAGCTATCCCTATCACCAAGAAAATCCGCACCATGCTGGGGGAGCCAGAACAGCGAACAGAGGTTGAAGGTCCACATCCAGCAGTAGGAGAGCGCCATCGCTGCAGAATGTGTCTGAACGAATCCCACGGTGAAGGGCACAAACAAAGGAAGAAAAACATGGCGAAGATGCGTACCCAGTGCAAACAATGTGGTAGCACGACCTGCAAAGAACACTCGATCACAATCTGTCTGGAATGTTATCAGAAGGAAGATAATGATTGATTCACCCATTCTAGAACTGCATGAGACTTGCCATTTATAACAATTAGTGGACACTAAAGCTTCACCTCCCTTCTCAGATTGGAATTGAGTTGTAGACAGACATTGTTTTATAATTAATTTTGTTTCACCCATTCAACTACTGTATACGTGGTAATTTGTACAGGTTTGATGTTTGACAGAAAACATTTGTGATAAAGAGTAAAAAGCACAAGGTTATACTTTTTTTTTATTGCTTTAGTATTCATGAGATGTGCAACCAATTTCTCTTCAACATATGTCTATTTATAGTAAAGAAAACATCATAAAATTTCAAAATTAGGCTCTCACAAATTTGCCCACTTAGTCCAAAATCATGAAAATATCTGTGCCCAAAATATATGGCGTATACAGTCTCAGACCTTTTTTTTTTCAGCATCATACCTATGTATACGTGAACTGTTACTGTGAGACCAGTCACCTGTTTTCTAACCTAGATTTTTATTTACTTATTTTTAGAAGCGTCAAAAGATTTTTTGGAGATAAGGATCCTATATTTGACAGAAAACATTTGTGATGAAGAGTGAAAAGGAAAAGTTCAAAATCTCTTATTACTGTGTAACTTTTTCTTGCACATGCTTTTACAATGTACCTGAGCAAACCTTTTGTCAGAATTGCAAAAGCAAAACATGAAGAGCTTCAAATAAACAGGCCAAAAAGTAAATTGTTATCTTTTGGGGGCTCCTTTTTACATCCCACTGAATATATCTCCAAAATTGAACAGGGTTTTATATTGCAGTCTATGGCAATTTTCAAGGGCTCATGTACCTACTTTTTCCTTTTTTACAGTATTGTTTTTTTTTTCACACATTTACTGAAATACATGAATGCAAACCAGTTGAGTGTAACACATACAATGTAAATGTTGATTGGAGTATTCACTAGAGTTACATTTGTGATGAAAACAGAGACCACTGGATTTTTTTGTTTTTTGTTTTGTTATTGTACATGTGAATTTGCTGCCTGAACATGCATTTGTATATCTCTGCTTTTTGATATGCATGATTGGGTTTTACCATAACTACAAATTTGTGTGAACAGCTCAGTTACATTTCTTTTATCAAGAAAACAAACCTTGGATGACTTCAAAAACTGTGTAATGCCTTCATTATTTATGTCATAGGTTCTGCAGATTTGATGATTGTTATTAGAGGTGATGTGAAAGTATACTTGAATGTAATGAATGATTGGTGGTGCACCTGGTTATGAAGATTTGTTAGGTCCAAGGTGACTGTTGATGCACATGATTCTGTAGAGTTAATTTTAAAAATGTTTTACGAGTATGGCAAATAACTTGTTTAATTTTTCTCACATTTCTATACTTTTTGTATTCATTGATTTTTCTTATATTTTGCACGTAAAAATCACATATAAGCTAATTTTTTATTTAAAAAATCTTAAATTTACATAAATTTGCATAAATTATACTTCAAGTTTACAATATCAGGGACATTAGAATACAGTTGAAAAGTATGGTAGTGCCCATGGGTCCTGTAAAAGGATAATTTTACTTCCAATTTCATTTTTAGTACTTCATACATTTCAAAAGTATGCAAAAATTCATAAGTAGTAAATTTGCATATTAATAGTTTATGCAAATCTGCTGTACTCATAAAAATATATAAGAATTGATTTATTTCACATTTGGGAAACATTATTCTTCATTATTACACAGTTTTCATGTAATTTTGTACTTGTTTAGGCTGAAATTATGAAAATATCCCCAAATGCATAAAATAGGCATTATGAATAATTAATTAGCTAATTATGCAAAAAAATTGCATAACTGATTAAAATAAATTACACCATCAGATTCAGCACGTGAAGATCTATCAGCATGCAAATTTTCAAGTTCATCGGACATTGCGTTTCCGAGATCAAGGGGGGCCCTCCCAGGCCCCCCCCCCCTCCCAGTATTTTCATGGAGCCAAATAGCCCAGTACAGTAAGGGTCAATGGTGTTGACATACCTGTTATGATTTTGGGAGATCCTGCATACCCCTTACAACTATGGCTTATGAAAGGATTTTCAGATAATGGCCGTTTGACCCATGAACAGCAGAATTTCAACTATCGATTGAGTTCTGCAAGAATGGTGATCGAAGGCACCTTTGGACGATTCATGGACCTACAACAAATGGACATTCGACGAAAATTTTCCTTTGAAGTGATGATAGTCACCGCCAGTAACCCGATCGCGTACTTGGGCACATCGCGAAACCCTTGGGACCGATAAATTTTCAGCGGTCTCATAAGCGATTTACCAGCTGTTCTCTCAAGCTGTGTACGCTGCTCCGCATTTGTATACAAAAATAGGGGCTGTGTGAGGGCAGCGAATAGTGGATTGCGCTGCTTCCGTATGCACGCATATTTTCCACATGATTGTGAGGCAGCGTCCACCACCTTCGATCGTTTTGCACATGTTGTTTTTTCCATATCATGCGAACGTTTTGTATACAAACATGGACCTACCGTTCATGATACCATGGACCTACAACAAACAAAGCTTTAGACTGAAAACTACATTACAATTGTTAATGTATAAGGATTGAATATATTTTTGAACCATCAAAATGGAAGACTTTTCCGAAGTAAGCATTGAGGAGTTAGATGATTGGAATGAACTTAACATGCAGCCACTTGACGATGAAATAGGGATTTCTGCAACCATGGACCTACATCTTGTACATGCTGCAACAGAATTATCGGAGGATTCCAGGACATTTCGTGGCCATGGCCATGATGGGCCTGGGCGCAGGGAAAGTGGGTTGGCAGTGCCAACAATAACAACAGCATCTTGTGAGTTTTATTATTATTATTATTATAATTATTATCAAAGTTATTATTAATATTATTACCGGTATATTTTGTTACCATTATTAATCATTATTCAGCATGTTCAGTATCGTATACGTAATTCGTATCATTGCTGTGCTGAGCTAAGCTGAGTAATGAAATTTTTTTTTAAGATAATGATTCGTGGAGCTACACAAGGACAACAAAGGTCCATAATTGGTCTGTTTTAAGACATAACTAAATCAAAATGAATCCTGATCGAAAGTTTGTGTGACTTTCCTTCTTACTTCTTTTTTTTAAAGCAGAATACTAAAGGAAACTCATATTTTGTTGGATTTTCCCCCATTTCAAGCTTAGAGCATGTTAGTTAAAGGTATACTTTACCATTTGCAGATAAAACAAAAACCCAGCATTAGTTCTTTAAAATAGTTCTAACATGTGACTTAGGGATAGAAACAACCACTGTAAAAATTTGAATCTGTATAATCGATGGTAAGTGTTGTAAAATACACGAAATGTGAACAATAGTTATAATAGAAATGTTTAGACTAAACCGTATACAGTTACGGTTTATTGAGAAAAGCCCTGATATCTCCTTATATTTTAGGTTTTATTGCAAAACTTTCATATGGTAGGATGTTTTATGATACAACAGACCTACACATATGCATCAAATTTGATATCTTAAACATTTTTGAAATCACTACTCCCAAAGGTAAACTGAACCTTTAAACACAGCGGCCTTTCATTCATCCATTTAGAAAATTGCATTTTGGAGAACGGCTGCTTAGAAAAATTGTATCCTGAATCATGCTCAATCGGAAGATCCGTGGTTATTTTGGGGGCATGTCCATGACGTCATGGGCTGAAGGGCAAACCCGGAAGTATCACACAACAGCCTAAGCTTACCTATGTATGCTCTCGATGAGAGCGTAATGTCGAGGCTCATACCCCGAAATCCCAAGATATTTTTTATCCAAATGTCAAAAAAATGAAATAAAATTGTTTTCTACTTCAAGTCTCCTGTGAAATCACACATTTCCTCGTTTAAATAGAGTCTGTTACGTGTTATTTAGGCCACGAATACAGAAGTTGTCAGACCTAGTGCCTGTAATGGTGCTTCGTAGTCGATCAGTCACATGCATGCGCCCATCACAGGCCGCGTATGTCGCAGTGCAGTAGCCTCCGTGTATCAAAGAGCGGAGAAGCCTGGGCTTCGTACCTCTTTGGTACGTACAAAATGTACTATATCGGCAGTTCCTCGGTAGTACTCAGGGAGGTGACTGTGTACGCCATATACATGATATATATATTATGATGACCAGGTACTCAAATACATTGCTGGATTCATACCATACGCTCTCCTCAAGAGATACCGAAAGTGCAAGACAACTATTGCCAAGGAATATTCTGCGCTTTTACTTAACTGGAAAGCGAAGGAGGACAAGGACACACAAGCACCTTCATTTTTGTCCTACACCATTGCATGGGTAGAAATGCAGAATAGGGGTGGACTTTTTACTGTTTCCGATGAGGTTTTTAGATTTTTCTGGGCCCTTGAGAAGGTCTCAAAGCCCTTCCTTCAGAAGAAAAGCTTGTCTACTCTTAGAAGAATGAACATAAAGGATATATTGACTGAGAAATGTAGCAAAAATGAAAATATACTGAAACTCTGGAATGGAATGGTATCATCATGTTCAGTGAAAACAGATGTTCAACCCCTTTTCACAACTGTTATAAACTATTGGATAAAAATTCGTATCCATGCATTTGTGAAGGCTTTCAACTTTTTGAGCAAACACAAGAAAATCATTTCTTTAAAAGGGGAGAAGAGTCTGCGTAAAGAAGTTTCAAAGAAATAGGATTTGATACCCTGTTGTATGGTCTTTACTCTTTGAATGTTAAAATATTATAATTGCCCAGATGCTACTTTTACATTAGAATATTTCTAGAATTTGTATCAAAATAATACTGTGAAATTTTGTTATGGTAGATACTTCACAAACACAGCCTCATGGCTATTATACCACACACTGGGTGCAAATTACATTTCTAATTCAATATTGTGATATGCAACACTTCCAATTTAAAGTGTTCTGTCAACATGCCGATGCATAAAAGTCAAATTTGATAGGACAGATGAGAGCCAAGGTCTTACATGAAAATTAACTTACAGTGTACAATTTTATTGTATAAATGATGAAAACAGTAATAGGATCTCGTCTCGAATCAGCCATTTACTTGATGAGTGTACATAGATCATGGACCTACAACTTCTATGTCTGTGACTTTTATTTACACCATGGACCTACAACCATGTTTATACTGATAGAATGGCTAAAATTTCATGGAATATAATGGTTAAAATTTCCTGGAACAGAATGGTTAAAACTTAATTGCAAAACAAAATAATATAATACCATTGAGGTCTTCACAACTGTTTTTTTTTTCTTCTGTTTTTACAAACCTCTTCCACCTTATCTTTTTGGGGGCCATTTTCCACTCTAACACTCTCCCAAGTACGTCTGAATTTAAGTGCTTTCTTGTGAAATTATAGTTGTTTGTCAATTTGTTAAAAAAAAGAGAAATACGCTTCTGGTCAAGGTCAAGGTAAAAAAAAAAGTACATGTATGCTCAATACAAATAGGTACATGTAATTCACCAAATTCCAGATTAAAGGCTTCAAATAAACAAAGCATTCATTGCAGTTGTTTTCTAATATGCCAAATAGTCCTATCAGGGTCAATGGTGTTGACATACCTGTTATGATTTTGGGAGATCCTGCATACCCCTTACAACCATGGCTTATGAAAGGATTTTCAGACAATGGCCATTTGACCCATGAACAGCAGAATTTCAACTATTGATTGAGTTCTGCAAGAATGGTGATTGAAGGAACCTTTGGAAGATTGAAGGGCTGGTTTAGGTGTTTGTTGAAAAGATGTGATAGCAGTCTTGAGAATGTCAACATCATGGTAGCAGCATGTTGTGTCCTGCTCAACATGTGTGAGATGCAGTCAGACGAGCCAGATGATGACTGGAGAGGTGTTGCTGAAGAGTATCAATATCTGCACCCTCAACCTGGAAATGGGCACAACGGCCCACAACCAGCTACCCCTGCGATGACGATTCATGATGCGCTGTTAGAACACTGAAGCTAAATCTTAGAAAGTAGCTCTGTGCAGAACACAGCAGATAATTTCCCTCCAAATAATAAGGACTCTTATAAGTGGTGTATTGAAATATAGGAAAAGGGACTTCTTAAAGGACTCGGAGTAGAATGTGTACTGTTGGTTTTACCAATAGTTAGTCTACTTGTCTTTTCATCAGTTCGCAATGTCATCAGTGCACTTTAGTGTTATCATAATACAAAGAAAACAAAGACAATATACAAGTGTAGTAGATATACATTTAATGATGCATGCGCGTGTGTGTGTATGTGTGTACTTGAAGGTTTGATATGTGTAAGTATATGGTGCATGTTTCACTGAATTGGGGATACTATTTATATATGAAATATTTGGAGGATTTGAAAATTTAAAGTCAACAACTTCGCTGTATTATGTGTTCTATCAATGAGGCAAGAACTGATGGTCACGACTACCTTTTAAAGTTGTCCATTGGGAAGACCTTACTGCTGCACTTTTGTGTGCCCATCCATTTAAAATTGAATCAAATCAATTGAAAAAAAAGACTATTTTCCAGTGGATTTTGATTCTGCTTTTCATGTTACAAATCAATTTGTATTTGCAGCATTGCTAGTTTATGAAAGCGAGAGTAAGTAGTTTGTATTCTTCATAAAAGAATTATTCAGCCCTTCCATTTTCCTATGCATATTTCCCTGACGCATTTCCCTGATTTCCCCGGCCGGTACGTTGCATGTGGCCTAGCAATAGCGCCTACGAAGATCGAAAATGGCTTCGCCTTCGGATCGTCACATCATCAACGAAATCCAGTCCACTCTTACCGCCTTGAGCGCTGCAGTTAGAAATTTAGGTAATGTATCCTACCAGTGTGCAGGGTTCGAAATTGGCAATGGTCCGCTGGCCATTGGCCACCCAAAATCACGTCGGACTAGCTAAAAATTGTAAAATTCTGTAGTTACTAGTCCGTCTGGCTAGCCAAAATATTGCTTCAGTGTCAAAATTGATTCTAAGTAGTCCGCCTGGCTAGTTAAAAAAAAAAGTTAAGTGCGACCCCTGGTGTGTCCGGACGGGTTGTGTGCGCGGACAAGATGGCAATTTCATTGGGCATAGTAAACAATTCTACAGCAGGTTAATTGTTGCTGATTGGTTGCCTCCCCTAAACGCAAACAAGGTCACGTGACTATCTAACAGTATAACAGGCACCCCACACTCAAAACACTCTCATTCGATCAGTTTCTCTCGTACAATACACATGGGTTGCATCAGACACGTACCAGAACCAACAATGGACGACATTCGCGAACCGGTCTGTCATTGCTCCTTCTGCAACACAACAATGATGGAGGCATGGGCCAACAACGCGATAAGCGTACTCAGTCTCTTCCAGAAATTCACGTACAACGTACCACATCAGATCGTAGAAACGATCAACAAGTCCAATCCATGGGACGTGGTAAACGATACCATCGAATCATGGATGAATCGTCTGCTAGTCGAATGGTGGAACGACATGGTGTGGTGGTTCGACGTGTGGGACGGAGGGAGCGAGTACATGAAGACGTTCAACTACCGCAACTCGACCGACATGTACGCATCCGTCTGGAAAGCGAAGGCCATCTACAACGCCTATTACAGGCTATGGAAGAAGATGGTAGAGTGTGTCTGCGTCGTGCTACCATCAGAACAAGCACGACAACAAGCAAGAGAGTGGTACAGTCCAGTCTTCCCGAGAATCGGTCAGCAGAAACGACAGGAAGACAAAGAGAGAGAAGACGCCATCGAACAGGCACGAGCAGAACTCCAAGAAGAAGAGAAGAAACAACAGAAGCAGCACAAGCTCAAGATCCGAGCCAAAGCGACGAAGGCGTCTGCAAACGCTGCGACCGAGGAGCTACACAACAGAGCTCAGGACCGGAAAAGAAATCCGGAAAATCTACAAGAAAGTGTAGAGCAATCTACACTAAGGCCACATAAGTCCACAGACGGTTGGCTGCAAACGGCCCTTTTCAGGGCCACCAAAGAAACAGACTGCACGAAGAAGACACCGCACAACAAATGTAAGTAGAACTCTGAAGTCTTATTGAACACATGTCCTTTGAAGAATATATAAGCGGGAAAGAGTTGAAATAAACATGAAAACTGTAACATTACTTGTGAGAGTCTTATTTCTAAGAGGATAATGGAGTCTTGTGAGAATATTCTTAGCATACATGTACATGTACAGTATACATATATGTTAATGCAGCTGCCATCACCTTTTTTTGCACCGTGCAGGTAGGAACCATCTCAACACTGATGCATTGTCCCGTATACCATGCAGCCCCGAGGCATGCGAGTGTTACAATGGAAGGAGCGTCCCGAGTTCTCTTCCATTCAGTGGATACACTTATTACCAAAAGCAGAACGGGGGATTAGTGCATCTTGGGCTCTGTTCAACGGCGTGTCCGTTGAGGAGATTCAGAAGGCAGCTTACTGGCACTCCCCAAACTCCTTCATCTCCTTTTATCTCCGGGACATCCCCGCCACAGTGCCCTTGTTTAAGTAATTTGTAACGTTATATGGTCAACAGCACAATCAGGGTATGCAAGAGAAAGAAGTAGCACCATAAACCCGATAAATAATTCTGAAACTAATTTTCAATTGCGTGTGCATTACTTAGGAAATACTTACAATTACCGCTCTCATGTCATGGTCTCATACAGGCTAACAAAATGCTATTTCTATGAATAACTTAGTCCACAAAATTATCATTTTATACTTAAAAATAATTTAATAATTAGGAGCTTTCGGACCTGTGAACCTGTCGAGAATGAAATATTTTAAAGAAAAATAAGCCTAAAATGAATCTGAATAAAACAACGGACACACAGGAAGCTTTATCATCTAGATGATGATGTTGCTCTCAACGCGCCATCAATTAATATTTCATCTGAGGAGAAAATGCCCGAAATTGAACTAATAGGTAAAGAGAGTAAAAATTAACTTATGTTTTGTCAATCACGACACTAAAATACGCTTTTGTAAATAAAAAAGGACACCAGATACTACTACGTCTTATCCACGGTTGTTTGTATATCGTCATTCAGAAATCTCGCTGCTACGTGTGGCTGGGAGGAATCAGAGCAGCGCGTTCGTCCTCTCGCCTGTCTCAGAGGTGATGCAGCAGATTTTGTCTTACAGCAGCTTACCCAAGAGGACATTGCCGACCTCAACAAGTTGGTATTGGCACCTGAGCATCGTTTTGTTGAAGACACCTTCTACATTTGTGTCCCAGTTGGAATTATGCCATCTTGGTCAGAGAGAATCAACTGCTGACTACGCAGCGGATATTCACTGTCTTACAACGTTTGGCTACCCGACGGTGGACACAGCGACCAGGGAAATGATTGGGATCCGCCATTTCCTGTGAGGGCTTGGCGAGAGCTCTATGGCTATGGCTATAGGGATACAAGAGCCCACGACTCTGCAAGAAGCTCAGGAGATTGCTGAGCGATTATTCATCAACTCAAAGAGGAATCTGGCCAAGGAGTGTGACAAATTTGATCGGTGTCAGCGATGTCGGAGGACGCGGTGAGTAATGAGATATATGCCGAGTTAAGGCTACGCATCACATCCATCGACGAGCAAATTGACCTATTAACCAAACTATTTCAGCAGCCCCCACGAGATAATCCAGATAGATCAACAAGACAGCAGAGGGGGCAGCAACCTCATGATCGACCACCATCTTGTTGCTACAATTGTCAAAAACTTGGGTCATCTTGCCCGTAACCGTCGGGTAGCACCCCAGCATAATGGCTAATCTCCGGTGCCCCAGTATTTCAGCAGTCGACCAAACCGAGTTCTTCCTACCAATTAGATGAGCCTTCTGTATCCAAAGCCAAAGAAATTCATGCTGCTCTGCAAATTATATTGCCAAGTTCTGAAGAATATATCACCATTGTGCACCACTGTAAACATAGAACTCCAGAGGGAAGAGCTGATGGTACACTTACTAAATGACAAACTAAACTGTCTTCTCAGAGACATATTGCTGAGATTTGTTAACCAGCTGTCATCAAAACTTCAACTGATCTGATAAAGTGTCAGTACAAAGACAAAGGCAGTCAGAGAAGCAATGAAGAATAGATGCTTGATTTTGAGATAAGAGTTCATACTGACCAGTCATACATTCTCTTCCAACCAGTTAGATGAGTTCTTTACATCTATCGGGACATATTTCACGACTGTGTGTGACTACATCACCAGAACCTTTCCACTCGATGATGACTTTCTGAAACGTGCAGTTGTTGCAAGTTCTTGTCTACACTATATGCATTGAATGCCAGCGGCAATTCACGAAAATTTCACACCACAAAAAAGGCTGTCGGCTCCTATTTGCGAAAATTTCAAGCTGCAAAACTATCTTGCTTTACAGTATTCATTGTAGTTTGCAAAAATTCCCCAGAATTTCATTCCCATCAGAGCACTCCAGTGTTCTACCATGCTCTAGTGTGTACATTGTACTGGCAAGCAGCTGGAATCCCTTGTCATGAGTGCTGGCTGATATTACCAGATGTGAGATTAATGGTCCTTTTTAAGCAATGCCTGATTATACAAAGCATTGATCTGCAAATCAGTTCAAGTTTTAAAATACAAATTTTGTCAGTAAAGCACAACTTTTGGGTTTGAAGAATACCGTTTGTGAATTCCAGAAGTTGGCAGGTCTGGGTTATTGGATTATAACAGATGTTTGCTTGCGCAAGGCAGTGGCTTCAGGCAATTCAAGAAAATGAACAAATTATAAAATCATGTGTGTAGGTTACCGTAAGTTGCAAAATTATAATTCATAACACTGTGTGTTATCACAAGGGGAAAAAATTTGAAATAAAAATGCATACCACATCATCTATCCATTCAAACACAAGTGCAGATAAGATGAAAGCAATGAAGAGCTTGTCATATTTCCAAATTTCCAATTATTCTGAGACAACGATGCATGAGAGCTTGTGGAAAACATTCTTTTTCCACCACTGAATTAAAGGCACCGTGATGTAAAAGTTGACGTGTGTCACTCCTCGCTCTGTGGCAGTCTCCTGGTGGATCTTCCTCAAACTTTGTAGAGGGCTGGCAAATGGAGGCAGCTGCCTTTAACTCAGGCAAGGCCAGATGAGACAGGGACGGAAGCAAAGACTGGGTATATTTGGACAACAGTCAGTAGATCATGAATGAGATGGATGAATAACATCAGACAGATGACAGCGTGTCCTTGGCAGCTTGCATCCGTTTCCTGGCCCTCTGGAAGGCGTCTGGGTGAAAAAATAAAGAGCAAGAGGTCACAGAATGATGTAGGACATCAGCACACAAGCAAAGAGAAGTCACATCACAAAATGTTGTCATAAGTTCAAACAAATAGCATTCATTTAAAAGCACCCTTCCTTTTCCCTTCCATACAAAAAGATTAATAAATACTGCAATGGCTCAATTTTTAGATTGTTGATAAGCAATTATGAAACATTATGTACCAACCATGTTCCAATATGTTCTCAGATGGAAATATTGTTGGTATAACTTTTGGGGAAATATTTCATATTGGTATTTTCACTGATAGCCAAATGAAATTGTTTTATCCTAGCATTATTTCACACATTTCTTATGTATATCTGTACATTTTAGAGCAAAATCGACATTTTCGGCAGGCATATGAGCACTATGTTTGACCTATTAAAGGTACTTACCTAGCACGTTCATAACAGCTGCTTGCATTGTCATACCACTGTATTAAAGGAAGAACAACATATATGAATGCATTTTAATAACACAGAAATAACACATAATTACACATCACAATTTCTCCATAGTTTCAAGTATTCTGATATTTGAGGATTCTTCTCATATAGAGACCTTCAAACTAAAATCTTCAAGATAACTTCATGTTGTTGAACAAGTACTATGTATTTACTTAATCCCATCTAAATATCAGAAGTGGAAGATGGTATGTATTCTTAAGAATGGATTATCTGTCAAAAGAAATAAAAGTTTGTTCTCGACATGAAATAAGCATGTGAATTGGTCAAACAGATGATTAATGGTCAAATTATTGCATCATAAGGAAACGACCAAATATGTTTAAAAATCACACAAATGTGAGTATTAAAGGTACTGCCAGATACCAGTGACTGACTGAAATATCTGCTCTGGTTTCATTTCAGAAGTACAGAAATTTAACTGATATTGAGAGATGAAAATTGGGTATTCCCTGAGGAGTGGGAAAATAGTGCTGAATGTTACAGTTGGGGTACTGTTTTGGAAAAACACCCATGAGGATTTCAGAATTTTGTCTTCCTTTTTCAACATGAAACACACACAAAAATGACATATAATATGTACTGTATATGCCATAAATTTTGCAAAGGTTTTCAGAAAATTTCACAAGGTGGGTGCTATCAATTTGCAAATTTGACAATGTGAAAATATCAGCTCTAAGACTTACCCCGATATATTTTCACAGCAATGTAAATTTATATGCAGTGCATGAACATGGTTGTGCATGTGTCTAAATCAGTAACACAACAATTGCTCATGCAACAATTGCTCTGATCTTATTTTCTACAAGGACTTCAGGTTGTGAGAGTGATAGGATTTTAGGTTTAGTTTGATGTGAGGATTAGGATTACGGTTAAAGTTATGTTTGCGGGCAGAATTTATGTTTGGCTTTGTGTGCAGATATATCATGAGAGCAATTGCTGCAGGAGCAAATGTTGATGGAACCATCTAAATCATGTTTGTGTGTACTAGAACATTGTAAATAACACAAGCACTGTGAATATCTGCTTCAATTGAATGATCTTGGGAATATACTAGAAATACATAGGAACGACAATTCTCATCTTTTTTTTTTTTGAATGCAGATTTATTAATTCTGCTTCCAGAAAGTGAGCGAATGATACAGATTTCTCTCTTACCATTGACATCTCAGGAATTAAACACCCAGTAGTGTGAGGATACCATAGAGTGGAAGGGCTGGCCCAGATTGGATATATCAGAGAATCCCTGTAATGACTTGTGTAAAGCTTTATCAGTGATCTCTGTGTATAAGTACACACATAGCAGAAGAAAATTCACTGGAGTCCATCATCACCAATGAGTATACGCTTTGACGCACATATTAGATGACACGTGCTGTTCGTGGCTTTCTAATGCACCCAAGCGGGCAGCGAATGAATAAGGCCACCCACGATCCCCCATGCTACCGGATCTCTAAAATACACATCTTATAAGAGAGTTCTGAGGATATAGCTCACCCCAGTCTGTCTATCAAGGTGCCAACTTGTTTCCTAGATGTGGCTGCATCCATGAGAGATCTGTTTGGATGTGACAGAGTAAACATGTCATGTCATCATTTTTGGCTTTGATTAAAAACAAAACAAAACAAAACAAGCTAGAGAAGCACTCAGACATCACCGACCTCCAAGCCAGCAGCTCATTTCCACCCTTACATGTATGCAATCTATTTCCCAAAACAGAAGCCTTTTGTCTACATCACTGCACGGCGCCTTGCGGAATTGCCAAAGCAGAGCATGCGCTTTAGGGTGCATATGTAAACTTCCAGTACGCACAGCTTGAACCCCACGTTCAATTATCTTATATGCCAAAAGATGAAAATTCCTTCAAAAATCCGTAAAAATTCCCCGATCACTACCAAAATTGAATGAGGTGTTCCTAGTGTCATTATCAACTTTTCATGCAAGTTTCATTTTAATCCATACACAACTTTTTGAGTTATTTTGCAAACAGACAAACCAACGCCGATGATCACTTACCTCCACCTTCCTTGGTGGAGGTAACAAACAAACAAACAAACACCCTGTCCTGTAGATGATACTTCGAGTACATTGTGTGTATTGTAAATGAGACTTTAAGGGTTGCATCAACTAGCCCTTTCTATTATTGGCAATGTAGCTCACAACAGCTATGCAAATAAATTTCCCTTCATATTCTATAACATAATGTTTCTTGCTGATATTTATGGTGCCTATTATAAACTAAACGGGATACTCTCAGATATGTGGAATTCTTTAGCATAATGGAGGAACACTTTAACATACATCCTTTAGAAGGCAGGGAAAATAATACTATCCTTACCATATTTCAATATCACGGCAAAGTAAAGTATATTTTTTGTCAAAAAAATATATATAATATTTTATTTGTATCATTCCCCAACTTTGACAACATAAACTGTTTAGTCCTTTTATTTAGCAATGACAGCATATGAATGAAAATAGTTTAAAAATGTATAGCTTTTGAACAAATCCAGGAATTTTCCTCAAACTTCAATAGATGTGTTTTAATGACATTTCTCCTTTACTACAACCATGCTGACATTTGGTGTAAATTCCCCTTTAAGTACTCAGCAAGCTAATATCCTGTTCTTCTAAGGAGGGCAAGCACAAGAAGAGCATCCAGCTCAATCTACCTACCTGCTCTGGTGCATGAGATTGAGGCGAACCGTCACACTACCGGTCGCCTCCGTTTTGAGACCGAAGCGGCTCAGGACCTTGCTGTCGTGGGTCGTTGGTACGGAGACGTAGCTGGGCTCCTCGAGCTCTGGGGAGCCACCGATGAAGAAGCGCCGCATGTCGTCGTAGGAGGATTGGCCCAGCGGTCTCCACATCTGAACCTCAAATGTGTGGGTCCCTGCAGAGTGGAATGCCACATTTAAACACACATGGAATGGAATATATGGAACACATAAATATGCCAACAAAAAAAAACAACTTCATAGAAACATAGCAATCTTTGTTCCTAAAGGAACAATGATCTTCAACACTTATCTTGACAAGCTTGAGATCATTCTAGAATGGTAAAATTTAATTACTTTTCTTTTTGTTAAAAGATGATAACAATGAAGATGATTATCATAATTCTTTAACACGATCATCACATTCATCATCATCATTTTGATCTTGAAATCCCCCAAATCCTTGTGAGTCACTAACCTGGAGTGGATGGAATGGTGACGTAACCGTAGCCTTCAGTCCTGTACCGCTGCCATGAGTCCAGTGACAGGACCTCCAGGAAGAGCTGAGGCCAGGTCGGGAGCAGGTCCCGATCGTCTTCAGTGGTCTCCTCCCTCTGGTAGTAGGCCTCCAGCTCAAAGGGGTGACTGAAGTAAGCCGTGTACTCCTGATAGATTATTATATAGATTGCATCTACTTGTATTTGAAGTGCATATTTCTTTTGTGTAATAAATGTACAGCTGATTTTGGGTGCATGCACCGGTCGTGGAGGAAGGCTACAGCTTACTTAGGGCTTGATGTACTTGCAGCCCTTCATTCAAATCGATTATCATATATCTGCAGTTCATGAGGGTGACTTGCTTATGAGAATAGGAGGAAGGAAAGAGTAAAGTGAATGTTGAATTTCGTCATTCATCAAGCAAATGTTGAGTTTCGTCTTCTTGTTTTCTTCATATCTACCTCCTTTCCTCTTGACAAATCATCTAGTTTGTGAATCTACTATTACGCCAGTTGGGACTTTGTGTCTGAATCAGGTAATCATGAAACAGTGACGGAATGAGCAATAAATATTGTCTCTTTTAGGGAGAAAAGTAAGTGCGTTTCCACCTTGGAGATGGTATACAGCATGTTTGTGCTGCATGAAGCTATCCCACAGTAATGTGAGGGAATTCTGTTTTCCCGTCCAACATTTTATTGGCATTTTTTCTGCCTGCAGTGACCGTCTCACTAGACTTTCCAATAACACAAGGACATTTAGTACTCGTGTAGAATATTTGGGCAGCTTGCACAAGCTCGCCAGTGTGAGACTCACTCTTTCGATTTCCTTGGTGTAGCAAGTGTGTGTTAGTCCAGACATCATCTGTGTCCTATCAGCACTCCAATCTAAAATCATGAAAGGAATCATAGTACAGGGAAACCTTGTTATATAAGGATTTAAAAACCATGTCAATTACCTGAATGTATCAGAATTCTCATTATATCAGGGTATACAAACAAAGACATACAAAGACTTGGGACCTGCACAATCACCTTGTTAAAGGAAACCTCCGGGTGATTTTCAGATTTTTACATTTAAACAACTATAAATTAGTTATACTGAGGACAGAGTTTTAGAATTTATGATGACTGGGATGAAGAATATGAATATTTTCGAAATTTATAAAAAAATTGCAATGAACACGGATGATGACATGGCAGGGTCACCATAAGAATGCATGAGTTGGGGCTCAAGGAAGCAGAACAAAAAAAGAAGGCATGCATAGATTTTACACAGGTGAACTCGCAAGCAAGCGGTATTGTAATGGAATACACCGCTACATTTCTGAAATATGTGAGCCTCCTATGTCATCACCCTTGTTCAGTGTAATTTGTTTAAGGTGTTTCCAAGTATTGTTTCTCTGCTCAAGAACTACGATAAATTTGACAAATATATACATTGAGCTGTAGATTTATGTAATATATGATATGAAATTATGAAAATAGCCTGGAATGCCCCTTTTAAAGAGGATTTTGATATATCCAACCTCTCTATTGAGGTGCCACTGTGAACGATAAATGAAACATCTGAGACTTGTTACATTGAAGGCCATTAGAACGATGGTAGCTAGCTATGATAGTGACAGCCAATTTGCTGTGAGGGCAGCATTTCATGAAACTTGTCAGTCACTGGCAGCTATCCTTGCATCTGACTGGCTTAGGACAAATTTGTCACAGCGTAAATATCTGACAAAATGCTTGATGAAGTGCCCCCCAGCGTTTTGGTCGGATATTTTTCTGACAAACTGTTACAAGCTACTGAAATCCTTGCATCTGATTGGCTGAGAGCAAATTGGTCTGACAACTTTGTCGGACAAAATGCTTCATGAAATGCCCCCCAGGTCTACCTTTGTTGACACATTAGTTCCTATGATTGTTACTGTGTAGCTTTCATATTGTGTATAAGGGCCAATCGAGATCAAGAGCAACCATCCAGGAATACATACTGTAAAGTGCATATTTTCGTTCAAGCAAATTTTTGCACTCAGCTGGGTAAGACGAGTTTGGTGTGTTTTTAATTCTGTGGAATAGAAAAAATCCACTACTGAAACATATGGCAAGAAAAAACATTAGCGTGCTTTTATTTTTGCGCTAGTTTCTGGTTGCGCGAAGTGTGTGAAAATTTCCACTTTTACAGTTTGACAGTTTCAACCACAACACAGGGCATATATTGTTGATCAAAAAGTAATGTGACTGCTACATGCTTCCATATCTATGGCTATACCCTTGTTTATTTTGGTAGTCATCGCCTTAACAAAATTGAATTAATGCCTGTCCAAGATTCCCAGCAATGTTCACTTCCAGTATAAGAGGCATATGGCCTATAGGAGCCATAGACATTCAGCTCACATTTTGGCAGCTCAAAGAAAGTTGTGGAAATACAGTATACCATACCTGAAGAGCTTACCTTTTGGCAGCTCCACAAAGTAATGGACATACAGTCCATCATATTCAAAGTTCTTTGCCGACACAATCTCCCCGAGGATGCAGAGGCGAAGGGTTCCTGGTGGAATCTGGGAAGAACAAGTACAATAGTCAGCTGTGAGTATTGCATAATCTTAGAATGTCAGAGTTGCTACGATCAAAAATCTATACTGTATAAGCTGGTTTGATTGTTGACGGAGCACAATAATTAACCCTAATCAGGCTGGGCTTTTTTGGCTATGCTATATCTGGGGGGGGGGGGGGGGGGCGGATTCCGCCCCCCCTTCAGATCTCGCCTGTGGAACGCGCGATTGCGCCGAAAATCGGCACACGCGACGCCCGCGACGTATTCTATCAAAATGTGTGGTTGATTTGTCCGAAAAATTTTTCTTATATTTTATATTAATTAATTATTGTAATTTATGCATAAAATCAGTTTTGGGCTCTAAATCACTTATTAATGCTCCAATTAAGCTAATTTCTTTTTTAAAATGTTTCTTGTATCATTCTTCTGAGACATAGGATAAAAAAAAATCTGTATCTAAATTAATTTCTTATGTATTTTATTGTTTTTTGAATTTCTTATGTATTTCTTTGTTTTTTGACCTTTTGTTTTTGTTTGTTTTTTGGGCAAAATTTGTCACAGACATTTTTCGAAGCACTATTATGCTAAAATAAATTAATTTTGGCCATTCTAAGTGAAGATATGAATTTTTATGTGAATTAATTGAAAAAACACAATTTGCATTGGATTTGTACACAAAATCACGTTTTGGAGCAATTTTGGGGTTGACAAATTTTTTTCGAACGGGCGCCGCGTCAAAACGGTACGCGCGGGCGCAACAATTTGGGTCTCAAAAGTTGCGCGATACTTGAAAGAAAAAAGTCATGAAACATCGCGGCGGGAGCTTATCGCGTTGCGAAGATATTGCGCAAAACGTCAAGGGGGGGGCGGATTCCGCCCCCCCCCCCCCCAGCCTGATTAGGGTTAAGGTCAGATTGTGCTGTTCGATTAAGTGCGCTTTATTGTAATGCCCTATGTAGATAGTGTCTTGCAGTGAGTGTACACAGTGAAATCACGCACAGAGAACATGTGGGAGGGTATAGGGAAACAGTAGAGTGACAGGATGATACAATGTATGAAATGCCAATTGTGCATACATTACATCCTTGTTATGACGACTTGCAATGAAGGGCTGAAAGTCATACAGACCTGCTCGAAGTCTTGGCCCACGTAGGAGTTGATGATGTCGGTGTGGCGCTGGAGCAGCTCCTTGTACATCCTGTTCTCCCGCACCTGCTCTGAGACGTTCATGCCCTGTGAGGCCAGGGTCAGGGTGTACTGAAAGGTGTCCCGCCCCCCTGTGTCTGTCACCAGGGTGTACGGCTCACGGTGGTGGGTGAAATCGGGCGATATGCTGATGACTCCGCCCATAGCAACCTGTTTTTTAGTTTGGAAGACGTGGAAAACAAAAAATCATCAAATTACTTGTCATCATCAGAGGCACTCTAATAGCTGACACAACTTTAACATCCTTTTTTGCATTCCTTTTTATGGTGCAGCCAGTGAGACCGGATCAAAAGTGTAGGAAATGGAATATATGTGTATTAAGGTCATGTGATTATGCTCTAAAGTTGTGATTTGTGTCATATGCACTTTGTGCAGAGCTCGTGTAACACATTCAAGTCAGTTGTCTAGTATACATTTCATTGCAAGGTGTAAGTTGATCATGACAGGACTATGCAAGCTACATGAACTTGACTTTTTTTCACAGATTCTGGAAGGATGACATAATGTACTTAAAATCATTATCACTTTGAGGTCTATGGCCCGAATTCACGAAGGTGGTACAATTGAAACCATGGTTTAAACCATGGACAATTTGTATGGAGCGCCAAGATTCGCATGGCCTATTTCGTAACAAAATCAGTCATTTGAAATGTCAACAAAACGGCCATTTCATAATGAAATGACAACATTTCGTTAACAAAATGAACATTTCGACAACGATATGGTCATTTCGTCAACGAAATGACTGATTTCGTAACGACATGGGCCATGCGACACTTGGCACTCCATACAAATTGTCCATGGTTTAAACCATGGTATCAATTGTACCACCTTCGTGAATTCGGGCCTATGGGTACAGTACCTGATATCACCGACAGCATAAACCTGATTTACTGTGTTTACTGATATCAGGTATATTTTCAAGTTGAGAGAAAATTTCATATGGCAGACCTGCTCCACTATATTGAAGAAATGCACAGATTTCAGTTTGTGCAATCAACATAACATGGCACACTTTCAGGGCACACTGTACCTACATCCCTGCAAGACACATTTGACCCAATCAATGTGCTGTTAGGTGCATTTTGCACCAATGTCAATACCTCTATGCAATTTGTCGTTTTGCCCTAACACACCTCTAACTGTGCATTCCTTGCAATGTAATTCATTAGATGAACATCAGACACTTTCCACTCCCTGCCTTAGCAGAGGTCCCCTTCTCTCACTAAAATCCAAAAGTTAAAGAATCGATGCATACCACTGCCATATATGGAAAGGCATATATAGATAAGTCACTTCTGCCACAGAGAAAGCTTAAGGACACGACTCTTTCAATGCTCAACAGAAGAATAAGAGTTGCATAACTCTACCTTGATGGTACATAAGACACATTCATCTTCTTCTTTGGGCTCTCTGTAAAGAAATAAGATGAGAGATTCTAGATAAACTGACTCTCTTTAAAAGAAGAGTACCCCCAAAACAGGGGAAATCACACAATCTCTGCCAAAGTTATGAAGTTTCAAAGTGTAGGATCATTCTGGGCACAGCTCTTTCTAGATGGGAATTGTACAATATAGGATGTACCGTACTAGTAATAAAACAATGCACAGAACATTTTCAAACATCACAAAATTTTGAATGGTTGAAGAATAATATCTCCCAACATTCAACATCATGTATGAAATCTTGCAGTAATGCACCTCAGACTTTACCTACATATATATTTTTTTCTTTTTCTTAAACTGGAAATTTATAGTATTTATCTCTCTTCCATCATAAAGTACTTTCCAGTTTTATTATTCTAAGGAAATGTCAAATTACCTATCTCTATAATATAACAGCTTATGAAAGGAGTCTAAATTTCAGGGTTGCAAAAGGGACACACAAACTTCAACCAGTCTATCACATGGCTGCTCCCTCACCCATCCATGATCCCCAGGTCAGCCATGATGTACATGGTGGTGACAGGCGTGTCGATGACGTGGGAGCTTTTCTGGTGTTCCTCTGATGGCCTCTCAACTATGAGATTGGCTCGCCTCTGAAGCAAGAGTGAGTCGCCCGGCCTGAGTACAGAGGAAAAGTTGTCCAAATGGCTACATTATTTTTCACAGAGTATTTTATCCAGACTGGTAAGCACATTGAGTTTGTGTCATTTGTTTTTAGAAGGTGCTATGGATGAAGTAGTGCAAGGAATTACAGACACTTACAGTGTGAACATAAATAATGTGTTATTTTGCAAGAATTGGGTCGCGGTCCTAATCACACAAATTTGTGTGATTTTTTTGCAAATAGATGGGAAGATGTACAGTGAGATCAGTGACCACAAAATATTTGGAAATTTTATATCCCACAATGCACCATGCCTGTCGCTCCTTGCTATCTTTACCAGCTGTGCCACGCCGCAGGCATGAATCGGTATTGTGACGTAGTAAGCATACCTTTCATGTACACGCATAGGTCAGCTCTTCGCAAATAATCAGGACCCACAGAAGTTTTGAAATCGTATACAGCGAGAACGATAAATCAAAGTTGCAACATTGATCGCAACCCAAATTTCCAAATTTTTGCATTGAGAGCAGCACTATTTTCAGCATCATCTCCTCGTGTATTGTACTGCATCATAATACAAACACATATTGCTCAATATCAAGGTTTAATAAAACAGTACCCGTCTCTGGTCTTTCGCTCGATCTTTTTTCGCCTCCTTGCGTTGCCCATCTTCTTGGCCAGAAATGAGGGACTTTCATCCGGCGCTGTGGTGGCAAGACTTTGCTGTTAAGACAACGAAAGTATGCTGCTCTTGTAATGCAAGATAACACAAAAAGATCAAGATTTCCACTGTAGCTGCTAGCCAATAGTTTATCAAGAAAGGACTAAACATGAGCAGAACATATTTTGTTCTTCCAATACTCAAGACAAACACTAATACTACACAAGTCTATCTGCAATTTCCAGTTTTCTAGTGTCAGTTTGTCTTATTTCTCCTCTTGTACAAATTGAGCACATGGCAAATAATTAGTAACACTCTCATCAAATAAAAATAGGAGTATTTTAAAAAATACATACATAGTATAAAATAGCACACATTGTATCTTAAGGTACATGTGGAGAAGACCTCTATTAATAAGCAGTTTGATTGATGGGATAAAAGTCTTGGGCAATATGGTATAGATGTGTATAATTCTCTTTCTTGTTTTTAACTGAAAGGACTGAGAAAAAAAATTGATAACTTGATTCTCTTTTCATCTTTACTTCATTTATTTTTCATTTCATTATGTTTGCATAAGTCAAAAAGTGGAGAGATTTGCCCACAACTGTATAAATGAACTGGCACACCAAAAGAAGTTCTACATGAGCATTGCAATAAAGCTTAGGACAGGTGTTGCGGTTTCAGTAGCTACCATTTCGTCGCCGGTCACACGAACCGACGAATCACTCGATTTTGGGTCAAATTTTCGATTTTGAGATTTTCAGTCATTTCAATAGTAGACATTCCATACTACATATTCTGAAATTCTCAGTGTGTAATTCGGTGTAATTTTTACGTAGTTATCACTTTTGTAGAAGTATGTAATTCCATTTGGGAAAATTATTTGCTTTTCCCCACAGACGCGTGTGTTAAACAATCAGGCGATTCGACGGTTCGGTGACCGCGCGTACTAGTACGCGCGATCACCGAACCGACGAATCAGTGCGCATTGACTTGCGTGTAGTTTTTGAGATTCAACAGTTCATTGACCGCGTGCACAGTGCGCGTACTATGTAATACATGCGTTGACAATGACAACGCTCAATGTACATGTACATATGGACACACATGGAAAATGACAACGTTCTTTGCAGACCGAAAATACATGCATGCAGCTCTTTGACGATTTCCCGCTTATTTGTTAACAATACAATTCGATAAAAACTTCACAAGTTAGAGCAAGAATTGAAGTCTGATGTACTACAAAAATAATTGGAAACTATAGACATGAAAGTGTAACAACCATAAGTCAAAAATGGGTTAACTTCAACTTCAAACGCGATTTTCTCGAATTGTCATTCTTACGCAAATCTGAGGGATTCGTCGGTTCATGTGACCGGCGACGATTTGTAAAAAGTGGTCTCATAAATTCTGCCCAGTTTATATCATACCAAAAAAAGAAAAGAAAAAGAGTCATTTCTTATAAATCAAAAAAAAAAAAAAAAATCAAAATTTCATAAGTTATTTTTTTCTCACGTCCTCTCTGTGAGTGAAGTTGTCGTGGTCGGTGTAGGAGAAGAGTCGCTTTGTGGTGCGGCCGCCCTGGGCCTTCATCTCCGTGACGTCACGGTGGTACTTCTGCTCCAGGGGGCCCTCACAGGCAGCTTCACTGGAGTAGAGCTGCACCTCTCGGCGGCTGAAGACCTTGGCCTGCCAACCAAAGACGTGCTCCTCCTCATTGTCTGTGTTGGTCTTCACTTTGCCTGTAAACCAGGCAAAAGAGGGAAGAAGAGGCTGAAAGTTTGCATGTCGCTTTTGAAATCCTGAAAAGTAGATTTCTTTCACATGCTAGTATATCGCAGAGATAGGTAATTCAGATCTTTCCTTAAAATAACAAACCTAGAAATTTCTTTATGATATTCAATGCTTAGGCATGCCTATCCAACAACAGATATTCCTGATAACCAAGAGCTTGCCTGAATGGAGCAACAACTATTGCTCGCAAAATGCATTTCAAGTTTGAAAACATATTTGACAGAATGAGGCATATTGAATGGCTTCTTACTGGGTCTGGAGGGAAAATATATCCCAGATTTGAATTGCACAAAGAACCTGGCCTCTTTATTTCAATTATTTTGATAGTCATAATCACCCTATTCATATCCTCTCTTCCCATCTCTATTTCATAATACGAAGCTCCAGTTTAAGTTGTTCTTGTTGTACTTCATACCATTCTGGTATATACCCTATAATTGTTACATGTTTAATTGTCTCATTGACACTATGACGCGATTTAATTTTCGGGGGCCTAAGTAATACAAGCTGTGCTTTTGATTCAGGCTCCCCCGCTTTGGTTCTTATGACTACTACTTATCTACCAATTGTTGCAAATAAATATGTTATTACAATATATCTTTCGTTTATTTTTGTTTGTAAAAAACAACAAACTTTGATTGTATAGTTAAAATTATTGTAACTCTTTTCTGTTATTTTTGCTTTTGTGAACACAAAATGGAAATAAATTCATATCAAATCATATCAAATTAAATCACAAGAGTGTGGTCTTTGATCTTGACAACAGCTTTGGAAAACAAGAAGTTCCTTTTCACTTCAAGTGATCTTGTCGCAAACCTTACCAGATGTTGAACTCTCGGCAGTGTCTTTGCCCTTCCGCTTGCCACGAAGAGGTTTTAAGGCCATACTCTCTCCATCATTCATGTCGGCTTCGTCACCGTCATTTTTATCTCCACTGATTGCAGTTGGAACAAGACTGGACCCTGTCACTCGCTTCAGGTGTACTCTGAAACAAAACAAAACAAAAAATCAACAAAAAGGATTAAACAATTGTTACTGGTGAATGTAATACTGCAAACCTCCTCTTATGAGTATGCTTATCAGTGAACATGACGAGCAAAGATTTGATTGGTTCTCCGTGTGACCGTCTGGAGAGTAATCAGAACAATTTCTTCTTCTTTTCCTTTTACCAAGACTTTTTCTTCATTCTTTCAGAGGCGATGTCAAGAACCTCTGTGCATAACTTGCTGGTAATTCCAACCATGACTCTTTGTATCACACTGAAAAATTATGTTAAAGGAGTTTAATGTTTAGCAATCACTGCTTAATCAAGATGACTCTTGAGAAAGACTGTTGTTCTAATTCTTAAAAAAAAAAAAAAAAAAATCCCAATACGATATCCAGTTATCTGTATACCCAGTCTACAAAAAGTTCAGTATACAGGATTATAAAACACATAGGAACCTGAACATACTTTAACAATACTGTCCATTTAAAATGCCCATGACAGGTGCAAGTTAAGTAAAACCTGTGGATACATCTTGCCAGTACACTTATTGAATTTCTTTCCTCATTGAGTCAATCATTTTGACACAGTTTCTATTTTGTATGACTATTTGATGAAAAAGAATGCCCTAGCCACATAGTAAAATGTCTGTTCAATGCTGTCTTGCCGCTGTCCCATTTAAGCAGCATTCCTGTTTATGCTAATCTGGATATATTGCAAAATATGGCAATGTCTGTTGAAATTTCTGCTCTAGTGCTCAGTTTTTGGCCCAAACGCAAACATGTAGGTAATATTCCCACCTGATTTTGAGGTTCTTGATTGGATCCAAAGACCGGTAGTAGGCTGTTCCAAAGTCTCCTCCAGAACTGTCACCCATCCTGCACAAGCCACAGCTAACACATAACATAAATAAAGAAATAAAACACACAAAAATTCATATAATATACTGATGAAATTTGAAGCAGAATACTGTAAGTAAAAGACAATGTACAATTACATATGAAAATCAGAAAACATCTAATGAAACATACACATGGACAAAATTTGGGTATGAATACAAAGTCATGGGTATTCATGACACACTAATACTAATAGTAATACATGTACCTACTGCCAGCAGTAGAATGTACACAGACAGTGCTAGTGCCAGCCACTGACATAAAAATGCATAAACATTTCATTACTCAACTAGCTCACTATTATTGGAGAAGCAGTTTTCAGCAGCTGTTTTTGCATGCTTGTGTTAGATAGTACTGGCAGCTCAAATGATGAGTTTAATCATCATAGTACAAGTACTAATTGATGTCTAGACATGTGATTGATCGGTCTGCATTGTTGGGGATGGGGGGGATATGCTCCATGGAAACTACTTGTTTGTCTGGCTTCATTGAATCCCCCTCTCACATAGAGCGAGGTCTTCCCTATTCAATCCTGCAAGGGTGCTCTGTCCACAGAAACAATTGCGATTGACTAATGTATTCATTTGCCAAGCATCAGTTATTAGCGTGTTGACAAGCTGGTAGCTGTGTATTTTTCCATAAACATTCCATCCAAATCTTGGGCATTTTAAAAAACTAGAAAGCACTTTGTATTGAGTATACATACATTAGTATTTCTCTCACTATGAACATTACAATTGGTCGATCTAGGACTGTGATTGTAAATGAAGTGTAAACAAAGAGAGTAAGGCATCCCGCCCTGTACAAATGTATGTCCACACCCATAATATAGAGACAGCGGTTATACTTTGCTCGAGATCCTCCTAGGCCCTATCGGAGTTATCCAACTGTTTAGAAGAACTATCACAGTAAAAAAAACTAGAAAAGCACTCTGAGAGCGCAGACCTCCGCCAAGCATGCAGCTCATTTCCACCACTGATCTTGTTCTTCCATAGAGATATCAGTGATTTCCACCGATACGTACTTACCGGTATAGCATTGTGTGCTGAAAGTCGCTTGATTTCCTAATACAGAAGCCTTTGTTACGTCATAAACCCTCAGCTGCACGGCGTGCCTCGCCCTAGCAGAAACTAGAGCACGCATTTTAGTGCGCACATGCAAACCTCAAATACGCACAGCCTGAACTCCCAAGTTCATTGACCCTACCTGCCAAAATATCAAAAATCCTTCATAAATCCCCCAAAATTGTCAGATCACTACCAAAATTTAATCATTTGTTACTTGTATCATTCTAAACCTTTCCTGCAAGTTTAATCCAAATCCGTTAACCACTTTTTGAGTTATTTTGCACACGGACAAACTAACTAACAAACACACAAACACACAAACCAACGGTAACCAAAACATAACCTCCTCCCTTGGCGGAGGTAATAAAACTCCTCTATACCACACAGATGGATTTTTCTGTCTAACATTAGACTGGTGACTAACCTTGCAGCTTACAAGATATCTCTTGCACTAGATTCTAGGCACTCAATTTACTTTCATATCCATGTTGTCTATTTTTTATTTAAGTCAAATCCTGCAAAAACCAATTCCACCAAAATTACAGGAAATAGAAATGTCTACAATTTCACAATAGGGTCTACTTTAGCCTAACCCCTGGGAGCTGTAACCCCGGGGTGCTCCTTCACACAGTTATACTTCTTTGCGTTCGGGCTGGTTGTAGTTAGGGGTGCTGTAACCAGTATGTGGGCAATCATGCACTTTACGGCCCTATATCATCGGTGCAAGATTTTACCCTTAGCAAGCAGTGCATGCGAATCCGGGTACTTATCAGGCACCGCGTGTTGAATGCATGTGTTCCAGTACTGTGAGTTGTTTGCAAAGAGATTTTTCCTCCTCCTCCTCCTCACCACCACTAGAGGGCGAACTATACTATGGTGTCTGAGATTTCATGGAGGCTGCCATGGTGATAACCCACTTAGTAATGGCAGACTTTTCACTTTTAACATTTTCACAGCGCGTATTTGAGTTTTTGAACTTTTATTATGCGAGTATGCACTGCTTGATTTAGCTGCTCCTTGGTTACTCGTATGTTAGTGTGTTAGCACGAGAGGTGAGACCACCACCTCACTTCTCCCCGTACTCCCCGTGCACTCACAAAGCAATTGCACAGGGCATATGCATACTCTAGTACCCACTCGTTATAAGCTCTTTGGGTGTGTGGGATCTCGCCTTGGATGTGTACCCATGTGCATGTGCCTATGTGTGCCTAATGAAAGTACTTATGGTATGCCACACCGTTGCGCTAATGCCCTTTCCCCCGCGTGGCATGATCAGGCAGAGACAGGGTGCTGTACATGCATGGCACGCAACGCAACTCGACAGTTGTAAACTTTCCGCTCTTTATTTATGATTTTAAATGAATGGATCCTGTGTTATATCTTAAGCATGGGATCTTGTCCTCAGGTTTACCTTTGGGAGCAGTGATTTAAAAAATGTTCAAGATATTACTTTTGATGCATATGTGTAGGTCATCTGTATCACAAAACATCCTACCATATAAAATTTTTGCAATAGAGCCTAAAATATTAGGAGATATCACTTTTTTCCCATTAACCTTAACTGTAGATGGTAATAGTCTAGAAACATTTTTTATTATAACTATTGTTCACATTTTGTATTACCCGTTGAGGACGAGTCCTGAGTATACTCGGGCAAGCGTCTATGGGATACTTTTCAACGACATGTCAAGGCATATCTTTTTGCTCAATCATATGATTAGGGTTCTTTTTGTGTGTGTGTGTGTGTGTATGTGTTTTTTCTTCTTCTGTTAGGCGTTGTCATTGTATTGTATTATTTTGTATGGTATTGCACTGTATTGTAATGTACTATTTATTTGTACCTTTTCTATTTTCTTAAGAGAGAGCAGAAAGCGCTTTGAGTAGTTTGTAACTGGACATAGCGCTTTATAAGAAATTACTTATATATATAAATTACTTATATTCTGCATCGCAGACTTCTTAATTCTTCACACTTTGCGCCATGTTAAACCATGGCAATTTTCTGTGATGCAACATTGTAAATGTAAAGCTTGATAATCCTGCAGTGGGGAGCAGACACATGATATAATGTGAGATTGCGCAGCATTCAATGTGTCAAAATCGGAGGGCAAGTGAGGAGGGCTTTAGTGACGTTATCAATCACTTGTCAAACAGCGTTCCATACAACAAGAGCAGCTAGCTGGTTGCTCAATCAGTGAGTGGTGCTTCATGGCACACGGAGAATGAGGTACCGATTTAAGGCCATAAAGTGCATGACTGCCCAGAACATGTTGGGTCGCTGGTGCGTGCGGTGAGATATAGCCAATTTCTGTCTAACATTAATTTAGACTAGACGTAGCCCGACCAGACACTGTTACGCTATGCGAAAACAGCGTCTGACGAGCACGGCATGCAGCCTCGAAGTGAGGAACCTCAACACAGCTACAAAACTTAGGAACATGTATACTTTTCTCCTTTAAACAGAATACTTTACTCACGTTAAATGCATGTTTCTATTATAGAAGAATAGTTCGCCACACTGGGTCCATGGAGACCACTTGCGATAAGTCCGTGGAACAAATAAATGACACTTTCTGGCGCAATTCCTGACCGTCGGGCTTCGTGCTCCAGAGCGAGCGCGTGTGCGTTGAAAGTGTCGAGCAAACCTTGGCGTCTGCTACACAATAACCGTGGTATGGAGCTCAATGTTACTCGCCCGACCAGACGCCAGCCGCCGCCAAGCCCAGTACAGTTTATAGCTGTATATTAGTAACCGTGCATACGCTGCTTTAGTGTAGCAGCACGGTCGACAGCACGACCTTTTGAAAGGGCATTCATATCACGTGACCACCCGATATCTAAACTTGGCCTGGCGTGAAAGATTGTGTACCGTGTGGACATGCTGGATATGATGATCAATTTCGGTAAGTTTCATTGCATACATTTGAATACTAATATCATCAGATGTAGAGTAAATATTGAAGAGTATACTCGATGAGTTTGAGGTGACAAAAATGATCGTAAGTATCAAAAGTCAAAGCTATCGTGATACGATTACGTCGCTCTCCTAGTGGTTGGTGGTCGTGCCAGTACAGCCCTGTCGCGACGTACCATGTACACAGCGACTGGGCTGTGTATAGTTAGACTAGACGTAGACCCCAAAGAGTTGTCTACACTGTCACAAGCACAGACAGAAGACGTCAGACAAACAAACATGACAAAGGCAGGCACTTCCACTGGTTTTACTCATACACAAACACGCGCGCGCACGCACACACACACCACACTGCACATATAGGTCTACACACGCATAGAAGATCTGTAAATTACATAATGTGGAACATAGATTTTCCTAGGTCGGAATAGGCCTACACAATTTGATTGAAAAATCAATTGACGCTTGTGAGATGGTGAATCCATCATTAATTTTAATATGTGGGACCAGAACAAAGACTCGAAGTCCGAAGCCAACCTAAAAGTTGAACCTCGACAAGAGAGTCAAGGCCCAACCGTCATGAAAATGCCAAACTATTAATATGGATATTGCCTGGATATTATTATTCATACCTCTACGACTGTTCGAATTTTTCGTCGGGCGTTCAAGGGCAGAAAGTCATCATCACAAATTTCAGCTGTTCGTAATCGCTGCTTCTTTGAGATCATGCATACACGTACGTACATTGTACGTAAGCAAATACTTGAGTACACGATCTATCACACCGATACCTAGCGATCGTGATCGATTCGCGCGATCGCGAGGCACTAGTGATGAATCGGGTTACTGAGTACACTTTGTCATCTTGTGTAGATGGCGCTTTTAGCAGTATCATTCAGTTTGGTGAGGAACAACAATATTATAGATACGAAACAAAAAAGAGGAACATGCCATTGATAGAATATTTCAACATTCTTGATAACTTAAACAAAACAGCTAAATGGATAAACTTCATTGCATAAATAACATAATGACTATCATAATTTCTCTTTTTTATTCAATGATTTTTTTTTCTGTTTGATTGTTCTTTTGATTCATTATACTTTGTGCTTTAAAAGTTTTGCTTTATTTCTTCTTTTTTTGAGGGGGAGGGGAGATCTAGGGTACCTTTTCACTATTCAAGCATGGCTTTTAATTGGGTTTGATGACCTCGTGTTGTTCGGTTTTATGTGTCCAAAATATTTAGTAGGGCCTACATTTACTACCGAAACTTTGCAATACTATTTGAAGCTGAAAGCCTAAGTTTTGCATTTCTGTTGTATCCTTGACATGTAGTTTCATTGTTTCTGTATATTTGACCAAAAAAGAAAAAGAAAAAAAGGAAAGAAAGTGGAAACTGGTAAACTCAACTTAAAGTGATGGCACAGTATTGGTGGAGATGAGAATTGGGCTTTTAACTTTTTGCAAGATACCCAATTGATAGTGCAGAGCATACCATTTTAAGAGGAATTCAAAGTTTATTTGATGAAAATCGGGTTTGGAATGACTGAAACATCCAAAAACAAAGTAAAACAAAGTGATCGTAATGAAGTGTGGGTCCCACACTTTATTAGAATCGCTCTTCTTTGGATATCTCAGCCATTTCAAAAAACAATTTTCATGAAATAAACGTTGAATTCCACATACAATTACATGCTCTTTGATATTTCAAAAGAGGTTTCTCATCTCTCAAAAAAAAAAATGTTAGAAACCTGAAATTAGGTCTCAACCAAAACTATACGATCCCGAACTCCAACAACTCAGATAAATGAATCCCAAATAATTCAGTTTTATTGGTGCCCTTCTGTGGAATAAGAGATTACATGTAGGCCACTAGTGAGGGACATGTATTTTTGCAAAGTCGTGTGTTTTTTATTCATAGTTTTCATGTTTCTGCCTGTGTTTATTTTGTGGTGTATGTGTATGTGTGTGTGTTTTATGATCAAACAGAAGGGGTCTAAGAGTACAGACCCATTCTGTAAGTGAATAACTGTGCCTCTTTTTCTTTATTTTTTGTATTCAAGTTCCGTAAGTTTTCACATTCTCAAGAAAAAGATGGAATGAAAACTGCACTGGACGCCTATTTGTCCCCCCCCCCCCCCCCTGCCCTCCCACGGGTACCCCAGAACTACACTTGCTAATTACATTAGGCCCTTGTAGTGTTATCATATCTCAGTCATATTCAAGTTCTAGACAGGCAGATTTTTTTAAAACCCCTTTTGTGCCGAGGAGTCTAATGTGCACAAATTTCACACACAACCCTATGGACGGTAAATAAATGTGGCATGCAAAAGGGTTAATTGATTTGTGGGCTAAGATGGTGGGGGGGGGGGGGGGGCATAGTAGCTCTTTGAACAACCTATGAGAATCAAACCCGTCACCCTTTACTAAAACTGTGCAGTAGCTAGGCCCCAGAAGTTTTCTTGCCAATTAAATGGTGAAAATCCATGACGGGGATTTTAGAAGACATTCAATTCAATTTCAATTCAATCTCAATTTCCGATTCAAATTGTTTATATAAGCAAATTACGTACAAATTTATACATTTTATCACATGAAGAATTTTTGATATTTTTTTTTTTGCAGGTAGGGTCAATGAACTTTGAAGTTCAAGTTGCGCATTTTTTGAGGTTTGCATACGCGCACTAAAGTGCGTGCTCTAATACAGTTTAGGGCGAGTCGAGGCGCACCGCGCAGCTGAAGTTGATGACGTAACATAAGGCTTCTCTATTGGAAAATCGGGCAGTTTTCAGCATGCATATCTGGGGCCGTATTCTCATGGCATAACTGAGCGTTTGATTAGCACTTACTAGAGTAATTAACGAATTCATCGCGATCTTTTGTCGTGCGGTCACACTAGCCATGTCTACACCTATCCAAAAACTTGTAGTTATACTAACTACGAGCGCAAAAATGCGTTCCCCTAACCACGACAAAACTTCGATGCCGTTCACACCTACATGCAGTTAGCAAAACCTCGAGGTAAAGATAACTACGATAGAAAATAAAGGGCGTCTAGTTTGCACATAGGGTTGCACACTATTGTGGAAAAAACTGAGCGTCGTGGTTAACAAAACTCCGTTCACATCTGTCATAGTTTAAGTGCGCTGCCACAGCGCGCTTAAACTACGCGCTTAAACCACGACAACACCCTAAGAAATCTTGTGGTGTTGTCGTGGTGTCTTCGCCTTAAGGTTTTGTCGTGGTTTTCTAAACTACATGCGTCTACATCTACGCTAACTTGGAGTTTAGTGCCTCGTAGTTTACAAAACCTCGAGGTTTAGAAAACCTTAAGGTAAAGGGACCTAGGTGTTATACACAATAATCTTACTCCTCTAATGTTATACACAATAATACTCTTAATGTTACTCTTAATGTTATACACAATAATCTTACTCCTCTTTCAGCACAGGACTATATTATCAAACAGGCTACTCAGTTAACGAGAGCCTCGCAACCACACTCCTATCAGGTACCATATTCGAGAACTGAATCGCATCGCCATTCGTTCTTCCCAAGAACTGTAAGGAACTGGAATTCCCTGTCGTCAGACATTGTTTCTGCGCCATCTGTGGGATCATTTCGAAACCGTCTAACGGTTGATCACAGTGGCTAGTTGTTTTCGTCAAATTTTCTATGTGCTTGTAAATATCTGTAAATAAATTGTACTATAATGTAAATAGCACCAGTCTGCAAGAATCTTCAGGCTATTGAAGGAGGCAGACTTAACCAGAAGAAGAAGAAGAAGAAGGTGTGAACATCACTACTGGCATCCAAACTTGGATCAAGAAGTTTTGGTTACTCAAGGTACGCGCGCGCAAGAAAGAAGAAAGAACGCGCCGTCCAATGGCTATAGTGATTGTGACGTAACAATGCGCATCTGTACTTGACATGACATGGCCTCGCGCTTCGGATCGGAGACACCGCCCGCAAACAGATCGAGAAGTTATACATAAATTATGTATCCCTACTTCGCTGAAGCGGCAAAACTTCGAGATCTTGTAGATCGCGAACTAATATCTTCTCGATCTTTTGCCAGTTTGACCACGCCTATAGTGGGGTACAATATAATAGCAAAAATTGGTCGAGATGCTCATGTCATCCGACAGAGTATGAAATTTGAATTTGAAGTCAAAACGGTGGCCGACCTAGTGGTCAGTAGATCTCTTGGATCCGGCAATCTTTTAAATCAGCGCCCCAAAATATCCCTAAAAGCAAAATTTCATACTCGCCGCCGGATGATGCATGTAAGCAGGGAGGTGGGAAGAGACCACCTCCCTGATGTAAGCACCTTTTTCACTTATCTGCCCCACTGTAGGCCCATAGGTGGAAATCACAGCTGATCTCAATAGATCGAAGAACAAGAATAGTGGTGGAAATGAGCTGCTTGACGTGCCCTCTCAGAATGCTTCTCTAGTTTTATAATATCATAGAAAAGATGAAACAGTGTCAGTCAAACATAACTTGTACGCGTTTACAAAGATGACACATAGGCCCTACATTTTGTACCACTAGGGTAGTAAAACCCATGCTCGCATCTCTCTGTACTGCTGCTCACACCTGCTACTACAGTATACGCTGCACACATAGCGCTGCACATCACAAGGCACCACGCAGCGCGCATGCAATTTACTGTACCCGTCGGCCGTACGTTCATGATGACGATATGGCGATCGCGGATAACAAAATAACGCATTCACATACAGGAGTCTGCACGCACGTACGTACGTACGGGTACGGTGCGTACTGTGTACACTGTACTACGCAGGGAATGTTTCTACGTAAAAAGATGGTATGGCTGCCCGCCCGCCACTGAAACTGGGGGAACTGTGCCAGCATGTCTTTATGGAATAAACCTCAAATATTAACGATGTATGAAGATAGTCTTTACTGAATGACATGACAGAAGATAAAAAAGAAACCACTCTCAACTGTAGGGGAATAGAATACACGAAAGATAAGATTATTCAGCACATCTGAGTGGAAACAAATAGCGAATCGCAAAGGTTGTCCGTCGAAACTCGTTGAATGAAATTTCATAGCCGCCTATGACGTCATCGATTTTTACAAGATGGCGGTAGAAAGGATAAGCCATGGCTAGTAGACATCCGACAGAACGGTAAGAAATTACACCCTCGTATCGAACTTGCATGATGTTGAATTTGATAAATATCAATTCCTCGAAAACTGAAGAATTTGGTGGTGTGTCGTATGATGTGATTCATCCTTTCGCTTCGAAATAATAAGGAATTATAATGGAGTCCTGGCCTTTCGTTTTGCGTTCGTAGTGCGTGATTTTTTCCCCCCTTGATGCCAGGATAAAAGATGCAAGGGAGTGAGCTGAGTGAGAGGGCTACCTTACCCAGATTAGTTAGATTTTATATGTTTGGATTATGTATAACGATGATGTTTTCCCATGGATATGGTCTTGATGTGCTGACGATGCTGTATTGAAAAAATTAGAGTCAGTAGTCTCCAGTTGCTTTGACCAGACTGCTATGTTGAAGCACATGTCCTGGCTGTATAGAGTATAAGAGTAAAAACTAAGCCAAGTGGTCTTCATTTTTTTTTTTTTTTTTTGGGGGGGGGGATGTTTTTGAATATTTAAAGTTTTGACTTAATTTCACCCATCATTGATACAATTCTACAATCAACCTGAATTGGTTTCCAAGCTAACACGCAACACCCCTAAGGCCCTAGCTGGGTAGTATTCCAAGCAGTGAACAGGCAAGTTCCTGAAATGTAGGCAATTGTGCACTTTACGGCCCTATTATCGGTACAAACCTCATACGCTGTATGCCAAGGTGATACCCCATGAACCACCACAAAATGAGCAGCTGGCGAGCTTCTCTTGCTGTATGGAATGGCGTTTGACAAGTTAGGTCACTAAAAGCCCGCCTCGCTGAGCTGCGCTTCTGCGGAGCAGACACATCAAATACCGGTACTATTACTCTGCGATCGCGATTTTGCGTGCCTTCTTTTGCTCTCCGCTGCAGGATTATCGAGCTTTTTTGTATACAATGCTGCATCGCAGCAAATTGCCATGATCATGGTGCAAAGTGTGAGAAAGTTGGCAGTAGTCTGCGATACAATAGAATCCATTTTTGAACTATTTTATGCCTCCTTTATCCGACCCCATCACAAATCGCGCAAACCAACCACGTGGGCGAGGCTTGTGTGTGTGTGTGTGTGTGTGTGTGTGTGTGTGTGTCCATGTAGTGACTGCCCGTAAATCGGTAAAACACACTTCGCACGGCGTCTGGTTGGGCTTGTTAAATGGTAACCGTGTAGACGAAATAAACACCAACAGACTGATGAATCGGGATAAGATTTTTTTTTTTTTTTTTTGGGGGGGGGGGTTATTTTTATTTCACAGAATAATTTTGCCAAGGCCACGAATCCCCTGCTTAAGATATGACACAGAATTCATTCATTTAAAATAATGATTTAAGCACAAAAGTTTACCACTCGTTGCGTTCCGTTGTGTGCCAATGCAGAGCACCCTGTTTGTCTAGGGTATGCTCGCGCTCGATCACGCTGCGCTGGGCAAAGAAGGGCGTTAGAGCAATTGCCATGTGGCGTACCGTAAATGCTTTCATCACACGCACACACGTTGACACATTCACACACACTGCATCCCAACGTGAAATCTCATACACATGCACACAGTACAGTGCCGGAAGACATGCTGTTGAACCCGCAGTGCCTGATAGGTACTCGAATTTGCATGTACTGCTCGATTAGGGTAAAATTTCACACTGATAATATAGGGCCATAGAGTGTGCAAAAAGCCAAATGGGAGCTACTGAATGTAGAACTCTAATAAATTGTACAATTTGGAAAGTCCCTTAGTCACCTTTAAAAATCCAAGAGAAATCCAAAATTTCGCCACAAAAATGCAAAATCAGCGCCATGTTTCGAAAGCATGCAGGACTTGAGTGCAGTGTAAAGAATCAGGGTTGCCTAAAAATTGAGAAATATGCCGTTCTGTCGGAAGGTTTTTTTGTTAAATTTTTTATTGCAAGCTCTGAGTGTGATGGTATTGGCAAAAATGCAAAACATCTGTACATGTCGATGCACACACTAAAAATGTGCAGGGGTTAAATGCAAATACCGACTTGCCATAATTCGACCACCAACAGGCTCTGCAATGTCCTGGATGAACAGTCTCAAAAAGTTATGCTGCACTGCTTTTCAGCAGCCTTGTACACGCGTTGACATTGAACATGCGTTGTGCCCGGTCGCATTCTAGCCCCGTGGTAGCCGCGGGTGGTTGCATTCTGGCCCAGTATCATAGCAATATATTTTTGGATTTTTGAAATTCTGTGATGTACGTGTAACAAAATCAACCTTGCCAACCAAATCCAACCCAAAAACACTCAGACTTTGTGCGCAAAAGATACTAATGTGTTCCACAATTATTGCAAACAAGCTGCTATGTTTTTTTCAATGACATAAAATGTTCATAGCAATATAAAAATACTAGAAATTAAGTTTCTGTACAATTTTGTGCATGAACTTTGTGTTATTCTGTCAAAAATATCAGTTATTTTCATTTGATTAAGAAATAGAAGTGAAGCAATGGTATCTGTACACAATACATGCAGCGGTGAATACATTACATTTCTTATTTGCTTTTAAAAATAACTGGCTTACCAGGCTTCATTGATACTGGCCCCTCTTGTTTGGATATTTCATCAATATACACAGTATGACCGAAAAATAGTGTCCAGATGAACTAGTGTACATAGTAGTGTGCAGCTCATGAGGAAATGTGTAGTCAGTCACAAGATGAGAAATGATGATTTTTATATTAAAAAGCCCATCAGTGTCATCTTGCTTTTACAGTATGTTTGACCAAGTACAGTTTTCGGGTAAAGACAAAAAACAAAACAAAACCAAAAAACAAAAAAACCTCCCCAAACCAACCCCCCCCCCCCAAAAAAAAAAAAAAAAAAAAACCCAAACAAACAAACAAGCAAACAAACAGAAAAAAAGTGCATACATTGTACATTAAAATTGGCTATCCTTTTTTTTTTTTCATAAGGAAATGAAGCACACACTGCACTTTATACTGCTGAGCATCGATAATTTGTAATGGATGAGATAAGAGGGCCAGATAAATACTCACCTTTGAACTTGTGTACCATAGCATAATGCTAATTGACTACCAGGTACAAAACTGTATGCAAATTTAGACCAGGATTTGCTTGTAGGAGAGAAGACAATTTCAGTGTATAGTAGACACAGCCATTTTTACAGCCAAGCAGTTTATGATTTTACCATTTACAACATGTGACTAAACTGATCACTGATTTGTACGAAAAAATACTCAGTGCGCTTTTCTCTTAGATTGGGCTAAATTGTTACTTTGAGATTCAAGCGTTCTCCACTTTTCCTGCTAAACTTCATTTGCAGACTGTGTAATACACTTGACTGCAATAGCTTTGTTGTGACACCACCCAGAAACATTGAAAATTAATTCATTTATATATTATCATGGGATGTGTTTAAACATAACATCCTCTGTATTTTTTTTTTATTACTCCTTTTTTTGTGTGTGTAAGGTTGAGTGTCCAGTTGTATGTATTCAGGGAAAATGATATTGTCCATTTGTGTACATGTATGTGGATTTAAGATGGCAGCTAAATTTAACATCTAATAAGTAATATTATTAATATAGGAATTTTAATCAACTTGCAAGGTATCCAGATTACTGTTCATTCATTTCAATGCTGTAAAACATTGTCTTTAGATCATCTTTAGATTCTAGTTGTATTATAAAGGTGAGTTGTAAATGTGTTCACATGTGTTTACAAATGTACAGAGGTATGTTGGTTATAAAAGCTACAAAGACCCTATTAGCTGCTTCCTAGTCACCCTGTAATGATTCCATTCAAATAAAAGTTTTATTATTTTCTTCAAATACTCTCATGGATTGAATATACTATGCATGATTGTCACATGCTACATGTACATGTTAATGTGGAGGTGAAATACTGTACGTGTGCAGGTGTAGGGTTAGATGTTTTATCTTCAATCATTTAAAAAGCAATGTCAAGAGTTACAAGAATATTTCTTTGTTTACTTCAAAAATACCGTACATGCAAGATGGAGAAAATAAAGTGATACAGAAGTTGTATACAACATTGCATATCATGTATTGGTTGTCAGCTTTAGACCTGCCATCAATACTGTACAGCAGACACAGGGTCAATTTCATGGTACAAATGTACACTCTATGCTGATGTTGTACACATACTGTACATACGTACGTATGTACATGTACATACAGCATGCAGGTATTCTCACCCTGGAACATTGTATGTGTGTGTGTGTGTGTGTGTGTGTGTGTGAGTGTGTGTGAGTATGTGTGTCTGTATGTACACTTGAATTGTACCACAACAATGTAGAAGGTTTAAATAGACATTACTCTTCATACCACTTCAAGTACTACATGTAGTATTGTCTGCCCTCAGAGTCAGAGATGGTAATGGTATGATTTATTATGTATGCGAGGCGCGTGAGCTGCCTGGTCTTAATGCATGTTCTACATGCCCTAAGTGTCATCGGGCTTTACTCACCCACATGTACTCGTTTTCCTGGAAATTCCATTTGACATTATCCAATGTCTGGCATGACCATGGCAAATTTAGTTATTCCCTGGTTGACATGCATAATGTATGCCCTCAGCGTGACATTCACTCAAAATCTATGACTTGTTGTTGGTTGCGCATAATTGTTCTTCAGGCCAAACATGTCGTCGTCATTCTACGCGACCTCTCCAGTAGTAACAAAGACAAGAAGAGACCGAAGGATTGTTGCATTGGCAGTGTACAGTGTGCAGTATATCAGCATCTCATACACAGTAGGAGAGGTACAAGATAAAATCAGTCAGATTTTGTTGTTGTTGTTTTTCTTGTGGGGCAATGCCATTTTGAGTTTATTCCAGAGGCTATGTCCAGTGTTAACATTAATGAAGCTACTGTCATGCTCACCTGAAATATAAATGACACATGATTTGGACAACATTTCTTGTACTTGTGTAGTTAACTGATGATACAAGAAATCCTGTCACATACCCACTCATCATGCCACTTCTTCGCTTTGATGTCACCTGTTATATATAGGTTGATTCAGCCCCTCCAGCCCCCCCCCCCCCCCCCCCAAATAAAGTCAGGCAGTGTTGGTCTGCATCTTTCTCATCTCTAAAACTACAGTGCAGAACATGGAATGATAATTACTTGCTATATTTAAAGCATGTTGTTTCATGTGGTATTATAGCAAATATTCCACATACAGTAAATATAGAACAACATGTATTCAAACGTAAATATTTGAAACAGTGTATTGGCACATGTATCATAGTACAACTATATTTGATATCTAAACAGGATCTACAAAGTACTCTGTAGTTGGCTAGACAGGGAATAATATTGGAGATGCTTCTCGAAAAAGTGATACCTGTGGGTAATGCAATGTACAGCACTATTTTCACAGGCAGTATAGGTTACTTTATTCCCAGAATGGTGAAATCAATTGCTTAGAGTGCCAGGGACGAACAGGATATGAAAGAGCCAGACTGTTTCAGAGATCCTTTGAACAAGAAATAGTGTACCAGTGATAAATGGCTCTGAGCAGACACCCTTTTTCTCTCTGTTTCTATTCTACATTGTACAAACTGTCTGGAAAAACAAAACGAACAACTTTGCTTAAAGGTACAGTGTGTGTTTACATTGTATGCATGCCAAAAAAAAAGAGAAAAACTTTATGTATAGACCTCTGCCTGAATTTTGGTCAGATGGATGCCTCAATTGAGATTATATTTTGAAACATTGATTTAACAAATACACTGTTCTTATTACAATTATATATATCGATCCGACTAGACAAGGTACAGTAGTAAGTATTCTAAAATCATTGGAATCGCAGGAATCCTTTCTTTATAAGTGCTGAAGAGGTTGCTAGATTGTAACAGCTTTTTGTTTTAATTGTTCATGTGCTATAACATGTGATCTTAATATTCAAATTAAGTGCACAGCTGTACATACTACAAGGCCTCATTTTAAAACATGAAGTACAATGTACAGCCAAAATTGGTTTTCCATCAAGCATTCTGATATGACTTCTGGTATAAAATGTAAATGACAGAGTTGCCTATTTTTGTACAACATTGCTGTGAATTATAGATGTTCTTTTTGTATGAAGGAAAGAGCTGGACATGGCCCGTCTTTTACATGTTGCTATGCACAGCATGTATGGAAGGAGTGCAGTGCAGATGCAGTATGCAAGCGGACTGCGTAAGCCCCTGACGTGAAAGGCAGCTCCAATATATGTGAATAAAATATTCAGCCTTGCTTTTGTAAAGCTTAGGGAGCTAGCGGTAGCTTCCATGCCTGTTGCAGCTTGGCAGCTCTGGCACTGTGGCCGACAAACAATGGCTGCCAGGGCGGGGCTAAATAAGTACTGCTTGCATCGATATATCTATGTTTTTCACATTTGTAAGCACAAGGTGGAGTTTTATGTCATATAATCTATGTTCAATATAGTCAAATTATTGAAAAGCCAACCTTTCCTACCATTGAGCAAAAGAGAGGTGAACATATCACATGATCAACAGGCTGTGTTTCTATCATAAAGAATATGAGAGGAACTGTTTTTGTGTCAGCTAACATTGTCAGGAATTGGCAAATGTTCTTTCTGCAATGCCCTTTAGTTTTGGATATCATCTGCTTGCTGGCATACATGCAGTTACTTGCAGGCAAATTTGTGTGTGCATTGAAGATTTAGAAATAACTTGTGTTATTCATAAGATTTTTTCATTATTCATACACATTTTAGTGCAAAGTTTGCAGGTATGTTGAATGTGTATACATGTAGCATCGAAATTTATAGCAAGTGCTCTGCTGCATTTCATGCAAAGGAATGTACTGTATTGAAACAGGGATTTTTGGCAAGTGCATGTAAACTATTGTATGTATGCCTGGTAGTTTTAATTTGCTGGCATTGGAGTCTGAGATTATTATCATCGGTCAGTATTCAAGACTACGAACAACTCATTACCCATTCGTAGTATTCCAATAAATGTGAGGAATATGTGCGACTAAAGAAGTAATGACTGGATATCTAGAACATTTTGTATGTGCTGGCACTACTGCTAAAATTATTTACATTTGTGCTTGTCTTCAAATGAACATTTCTAAAAGGAATTCTCGTATACATAAAATCTTCAAGGAAAAGGAAAAAAAAAAACAGAAAACAGTGTGATTAGGTATCAAACATGTCCGTATCAAGTCCCTTTGACAATGAATAAACGAGTTTATGAAGGTGAGTTAAATTGATAAGCAGGACATACTCATTTATGAAGGTCATGAATTAGGGTCTTTGAATTGTAGACTAAAGGTGTATGTTTTCCCACCCCAGCAGGGATGCATACATTATGGGACTGTTCAATAAAACCCTGCACACAGGCTAGGCTCCATTGATCTGTGAGGTCACTATAGTTCATTGTCTGCATAACAGGCATGCTGAGTGTGATTCAGTGGTGTAGAATGGGGGACCAGAGCCGGGTTGAGCCTGAGGCAATATTTACTGTGGAGCTTACAAAATAAGAACAACTGCATATCTGGACTATTGAAGATGGATTGGTATCCATGACTGTTGTCCATATGATTCAGCCTACTTTGTAAGTTAAAAGTGCAGTCATCAGTTTGTTTGTGTGATGTACAGTACATGTATAGTTGTTACAGGTATAATATGGGATGCAGTACTTCTACAATCTGCAGGCTATCACTGCGCAATGTGTATGGTACCAAGTGTGACAATTTATGGTATTTTAAGTCAAGCTACAATTTTAGTAGATTATTAGGATGCAACTATAATACAGTTGTAAAACTTGTTGAAAAACTTTCTCATTGTTGAAAATATGTTATCGTTGTCATGATGAGAAAGGAGACACTTTTGGGCCATGTGTAGATTTTTTTTTATTTTATTTTATTTTATTTTTTTTTAAAGTGAGAATCCCCTTACTGCAGAGTGTAGACAGATAAGCTTGAGAAGTGATGAGTTTTTGATTTCTAATGGTGATTGCAGTGTTGTGCATACATACAATGTAATTTTACAGTATTTCTTGGTAAACTGTAAGTTAAGTTGTAAATGAGGACTTACAAATACAGTGTTCAACAAGTAAACAAGATAGCTGACCTGCCAAGAACTGTGTAGGCCTACAACTGTACTCTAAATATTTGTGTAGTTAATACATGTACATTGTGCATTCTTTTACTATGATTATACATATAAATTCAAATGCATGAGATTGGTACAAATGTATGCTGCATATAAAGATTGCTTGGAACTCTGAAGAATACCCTGCCCACTTGCTTATTCAGGGCAGGGGAATGAAAGGGTTTTTTTTGTTGTTTTTTGTTTTTTTGCCACATGTACATTGTAGAAGTCATTTGCTGAGGGAATCAAATTTTATTATAAAAAAAAAAGAGAAAAAATGGAAGATGAAATGCAACTATGCTTCACCTTTCATTTCCCTAAATTTCCCTAAAATGTTTATATTTTGTAAATGGCTCTCATCGTGGATGAAAGAATATGAAACTTGTATTTCCTTTGTCTCGATGGTTGGGTGATCTCTACGTGCTGTATGTTTTCCACGCATTCTTTTCATATCAAAGAAATAATGATTTCCAGCTGGGCAAGTGTCCTGACATGTTTTGCGCTTGCTTGACATTGAATTTTATTTGCATTGTCAAGTGGTAATGTGTGCTCATCCCGTGCTAGACGAAAATTACTGCGGAGTGCGTTCTTGCAAGACCCTTTTTGTCACCGCTTCCATTTGATAGGGGCCCCCCGAATTAGATCTGGGATCAGATATGATTGTTTTTGTGCATAGTGGAAAGGAGCAAGTCCCATTGGTATTGATGGGGCCCCCATTTTATCAGTCTACAATTGTATGTACTGTAGAGTACAGTACATGTAGTCGCAGCCACCAAACCATGACTGTACCAATTAAAGCAAAATGCAAATAATATAGTGTGGATCATTGGATGTATGTCCAATTGTATGTGTGTTTGTGTGTGTGTGTGTTTTCATGTGGCGTTCATGAATAGGCATTCAGAAAGCTCAAATGGCGAAATGCAGTCTCATAAGGAGTATGTCTATATTTAGATTGTGGTCATGTGACAGTGACTCATGGAAACTTTATCATGCGTTGGTTTACACTTTAAAAGAAGAAAGCGTTTTTTTCATTACTCAGTGCCCTTCTGTATTTCTGTATGGACATTGTAATAGTGAATAAAAGGAGAGTAGGTTTGAATGTGCAAGTACTGTTCTTTATCAGATATCTATTCATGAGTAAAGAATACTAGGTACTGCATGTGTGATACTGAACATTCTTTATAATTTGTTAATTTCAATCCAGCAGAAAGGGAATATTATTGAAAATGTCAGTCATAAAGATACACTTGTAGATGTTTGAATTCTTATTACCAGTAACCTGTTGACATTTATTTTCTTCATTTTTCTTCTTTTTCTTCATTTCTTTAAAATTCATAGTCACAACAATAACAACATTGATTGTATGAATAATTTGTAATTTAAAATGTAAACTTTAGCTGTCCAGATATTGAAGTACAGTGCACACGCTGTACATGACACTCATGTGGTCAAGCAATTATGATGTCATATATTTAGGGAGTCTAATTTTTTGCGAATGGGGACTTTCCAACAATTTTGCAAGCTTGGTTAGATTTGCAATTGTGAAATACAGTACTGAACGGAGAAATGTAGATTGTACATCTCCTACAAGTGTGCATGTCACAATCATGTTGGGACCAGAGTTGATATTTTGGCATGTTTTTCAATTCACGAGTAGCACCCGTCTTGCGAAATTCATGAGCATAAAAACCTCACGAAGTATTTGGCATGTGTTGTAGGACCTATATATTGCTGCACATCATTTTACATGTTCAGTTTACATGTTCATTTTACATGTTCATGTGCATGTACATTTTTTTTTTATATTAAACAAATGTGATTTATTTAACAGGGTTTCTATAAATACAGAATATTTCTCAGTCCAGCATCGATTTCAATACCAGTTCGTTTATCCTTGCTTGAATAATGAATGGGGGTTTGGAACATTGTAGACCTGAGTTTTTACAATAGCGCTCATTAGCAGTACCAGTACACAATAGAAGTCTCTCTGGCAAATGTGTGATGGTAATGTCAGTTCTTTTGTCTGCGAGAAAGCATGCATCATTAAGTTCTGTAACCTGTGAAGGTTGTACCAACATGATGGACTGGTCATGTCTGTACAGTACAATTGTGTATGTGCAGTGAATGGTGCACGAGCCAGTGTGACCCCAGGGATTTACATGAACAGTGCAGTGACTACAATCGTACCTTACTGCATACAATGTGTATCATGACCAACCAGAAATTTGCAGTGCAGTATTCATCTGCTCAGGCTATTCCCACAATGGGGCATATTATTTTAACTAATGTAGTTGATTGTGAGTTTTTGTTTCAAAACTAATTCTCAAAGGCAAATTTCCTAAAGAGTGAGATCTTCACATCCCCTCCCCCCCCCCCAAAAAAAAAAAAAATCCTTCAAAAATTTTGAGTGATAATGATAAAGCAAACATAGCACATTGTACCTGTATAGCACATTGTACCCGTATGCACTGTACGATATCGTACGTCTTAACATGTCGTGCGAAGCAGTTAAAGAATCCATGATATGCTGCAATGTACAAAGCTAGCAGAAGGGGGATTGAGTCATAAATACACACTGTTTGAAGAGTAGGAGGAAAGTGTTCCATTCTTAATCATACACAACACACGTAACTTGGGAACATGCAAGTCATGCTCGGTCTAGGGAAAAGAGCATTCTGATATCTTTTTATCACTTTAGCACCATCTTAGCAATGATTGACAGATGGTGTCATTGACAAAATCTTTATTTGGAAGTTGTTGTTTTTTGGTGGGCATCTCCAAGTAATCTGAAGAAAAATAATAGAATTTTTTTATATAGTGTTTATTATGGTATACATTAGGTATTTATTTCGGCACATACAATGTACACTGTAGACCCTACAGTGTACAGTGATATTGAGGGTAGAAACTAATTATGATTCAACACAAGTCAATGTGCATTTACATTGCATATATTTCCTTCAAAGTAATTTTCAGAGTGGACTTGTTGTCTAGCTGAAGGATGCCAGATCTAAGATTTGTTTCCCTTTATGTACAATGTATGTGTGTGTGTATCTCGCCTGAAAGCAACAACTTGCCAGGGACCACTGGGCAAATGCCCTTGTGACAACCCTGCTCATAGTCATACCTCTTCTCCACCTGCAATGATGGGCTACATTTAATTTGCAGGGCTAATAAGATAATTGGTGAATGCCAGTAAACTAGGTTTGTGACCCAAATGGCAGCTGCCGGAAGGTTGCCTTTTCGCGCCAAGCAGTCAACATCGACAGCTGTTGGCATGGGAGCAAAGGTGCACACGCACAGGGACCTCCCCTCACGATATCGTACGTCTTAACATCCGGCTACCGTATTTCGCTGTCTTGTCCTCCCTGGACATGTGTGCATCTATAGACTGTGGGGATGGTGCTTGAGCAGGCAGCCAAATTGAAATATGTGACTCATTTACATGGCAACATTGTCTTCTTGTCACATGCCGACCCCTTGCCAAACTTCTCTACTGTAGGTCTATTAGTCTTAGAGGTCCAGGCTCTTGAGAACATTTGAAGAATTTGATGGCGAAACAGGTTAAAGGGAAGGTAAACCCAAAGAGCAATGTGGATTGAGTGAAAGCAGCAACATTAGTAGAACACATCAGTGAAAGTTTGAGAAAAATCGGACAATCGATGCAAAAGTTATGAATTTTTAAAGTTTTGGTGTTGGAACCGCTGGATGAGGAGACTACTAGAGGATATGACGTATGAGTGGACAACAATACAAAGAAAATATAAAGGATATTCAACAAAAATTCACTTTTCTAGAATTATGAAAGAGCAGTGGACCAACCGCTTTCAAAAAGCAGGGGGAATAATTGCTACCCTTAACATTATGTCAATATCAAATTGATGGAATTTGTCATTTTCATGAAAATTTGATTTTTGTAGTATTTTCTTTATATTTTCTTAATATTGTAGTCCACTCATACGTCATAACCTCTAGTAGTCTCCTCATCCAGCGGTTCCAACACCAAAACTTTAGAAATTCATAACTTTTGCATCGATTGTCTGATTTTCTTCAAACTTTCACTGATGTGTTCTACTAATGTTGCTGCTTTCACTCAATCCACATTGTTCTTGGGGTTTATCTTCCCTTTAAAGGACAAGTTTACCTTCATAAACATTAAGGATTGAGAGAATGCAGCAATATTAGTAGAACACATCAGTGAAAGTTTGAGGAAAATTGGACAATCAATGCAAAAGTTATGAAGTTTTAAAGTTTTTGTGTTGGAACAGCTGGATGAGTAGACTACTACAGGCTCATGATGTCATACATGTATGAGTACCACAGTATAAAGAAAATGTAAAGAAAATTCAACACATTTTCACTTTTTTCGCATTTAAGAGCACTTGACTTGCCTCTTTCTAAAAGCAATGGGAATAATATTACCCATAACATATGTCAGTAACGAGTCGAGGGAATGTGTACTTTTTTCAAAAGATGGAATTTTGTGAAATTCTCTTTATATTTTCCTTAAATTGTTGTACGCATGTGACATCATACATTGCAGTAGTCTTCTCATCCAGCGGTGACTACACAAAAACTTCAAAAATTCATAACTTTTGAACTGATTGTGTGATTTTCCTCCAACTTTCAATGATGTGTTCTACTAATATTGCTACATTCTCTCAATCCTTATGTTAATGAAGGTGAACTTGTCCTTTAAGTACCATTTTGAAACATTTGAACGTAAGTCCACCATCAGATAAAGCAAGCTACTAACCTTTCCAATGATGCCTCACTTGTTGCTTAACAAGAAACATTCATGAAGTTATTGAAAAAATAATACATATTTTCTTATTATTTTCATTGTCTTTTAGCAAGCAGAATCACAAGTACATTGCTCAGCATTCAAGACAAGTACTGTAATGTAACATTCTTTGCCTACCCAAGCATGAACGTGTGATATCACATAGACAAAAGTGACAAAAATTTCTGCAGGCATTAACGTTGTCGCCCAATAACTTGCTGAAGGCTAATGATTCGCTTTACGTATGATTCCAGGAACTTTACAGTGACGTACCATGAGACTTGCACTAGTGGCATATCAGCCACACGGCCAGGGCAACTTTTGTATTAAAGGGATCGTACTATAGTTTTGGTTGAGGCCTAATTTCAGGTTTCTAACATTTTTTGGTGAGATAATGAGAAACCTCTCATGAAATATGAAAGAGCATGTAATTCCATGAGGAATTCAACATTTATTTGATGAAAATTGGTTTTGAAATGGATGAGATATCCGAAACAGAGCGATTCTGATAAGTGCGGGACCCACACTTTATTACGATCGCTTTGTTTTACTTTGTTTTGGGATGTTTCAGTCATTCCAAGCCCGATTTTCATCAAATAAACTTTGAATTCCTCTTAAAATGGTATGCTCTGTACTATTTCATAAGTTTTTTCTTGGTATCTCACAAAAAGTTAAATGCCCAATTCTCATCTCCACCAATAGTGTACCATCCCTTTAATGCCCCCCACCTTCCCCCAATTACGTTGCCATGTCACTTGAACCTGAAGCTGATTCACTGACGTTCAAGTGGTTATTTGACAGATTTTGATAAAATTCTCCGCCATGAGATACTGCTGTGTCATCGTCCCTTGCTTTTATTCTCTTTCACTGGGATGCACACCTAACGGTGCTACACTACAATCCCTAGTCAGGTTCAGTTCCAACAAATAACACTGACAAATCTTATTTCAGGATTACATGGAGATGTTGTTTTGTTTTTATGGATTCTTTGTTTACCCTCACTACTGGTAGAAGTGTACAATGTACACAGTTGTAAATGAGCCTTGGATATTCCCGTTATACACAGGGACCTGTTAATGGTATCATATGCTCAATGAGCTTTGCATAAATTGTTATAAGCATATCTGAGAATATAAGTCATCAAAGCACTAAAAGCTCTGTGCAGATCAAAGTCATGTTTTATGTGAAAGAAATTAAGCAGATTAGGCCTGTATGATTACAAAATGATCATAAATGGTGATGTAGGCCTACTGGAAAATGATTGTCATCAGTATTACTATTTCTACAACTACTACAACAGTGCACTATTAAAATTATTTTTAATGTCGATTGGTAATACCAATATGCTGTTATTTACGAGTATCGCTTCTACTGTTTACATAATTTGAATAAGAGAGCTTTAACGAAGGGCAGGCGAGTGAGCATTGCAAGTTTAGGACCAACAAACTGTATACTTTATGTATTTTGTATGTGTGATATTTCACAAATTGTGATTCTAGTAAGAAATTTTCCTGTGGTTGACTTTACGAGCAAGAATCACGGAATACAATGTAAGAAAGATATACTATCTAATCTCTAGACCCACCTGAGATGCACTAAACAATGCACTTGTGTTATAGAAAGCTTTGCTTCTCTCCATCTCTCTCTCTCTTTTGCTTGTCGTTTATTTCTGAAACACTGTTTAAATCACAAAATTTGCAGAAAAACCCCTACCTGCAAAATACTTTATGCATACAGTACTTACTTTGTGAAGGGTGAATTGAGATTATGATAATGCAAACTATATTACAAGTGTACAACTGTACATACTGTAGATAAAACTGAGTATCAGAGAATATGGCCACCAGTGATCATTGACGTAAATTGCAAAGTGTATCTAATATAGACACGCAGGTCAGGGCTACAACTTGTATTCCTATTACAAAAGTGCACTTGCTGTTCTATAGGGAGTGCATGAGTATGACTCTCAGGGTAATACAAATTTCATACCAAACAAAGGTCTTTCTTTGCGTGTGTGTGTGCGTGTGTGTGTGTGTCTGTGAGAGAGGTGAGAGTACTTGTATGTTTGTGTGTGTGTGTGTTTGTTTTTAAAATGGCAATTTTTCATTCTGCATGTTGGATACCAGTACATTTTGTGTTTATTATGCAAGAAGTTCAAACAAGGATTTGTTACAAATTTCATTTTTTAAGTCACGACTGTATAGCTGATGCAATGCTCTTTCTTGCCAGCATTTTTTAAAAACCTACTGCAGATACATGTATGCCACATACATACTGGGCATGACAAGCTGCAGCTGGAGACTACAAGGATAGGGGATTATGTGAATGTGATTTGATTGGATTCCTTGGATTATAATTCCAGGGGACATGCCTGGGCATCAGAACTACAATGTATGTAGGGTAGGGGGGGGGGGGGGGGGGGAGGGGGAGGGGTTTGAAGCCCTTGACAACAAAATGAAATGAAAAGAAAAAAGAAGAGAAGAAATGAACAGGAGAGGACAGAGATGTCACTAGAGTATGAGATTTTATAGCGAATCTCTTTTGCTGACTTTCTAGTGCTGGCAGAGAAAAAAATATCAGCTTCTTGTTGTATCAGGCAGAGGTACATGTACACTTGAAATATACAGTAGTAGGAGTGCACTTTGTTTTATATGAATATTTGATGTGTTTTTAAGATATTTAGTGAAAAGTGGTCCATTGTATTATTTTGTATTTAAGGAACACCAGACACAAACAAAGTACCACTCAGCAGTAAAATGTCTGTCACACTTGAATTTATAAGCATGTGTACTAGGTTCTTCAAGTACGTGTTTACAACTGTGTTATAGAGTGTTTACATTTGTGTTTCATGAGATCAATATACAAGATGAAATGGTCAAAATAGTCTGTTGAAACAGATGGAATGCACAGCCTTATTTAAGTTAATTTATGTAAAATGATGCAGCATACAAAATGGTAAGATGTCATGTGTAGGCCCAAGATGTACAGTACGCACAGCCTGTAGCTACACTGTATTATCAATGCACTGTTTTCATGCACAGTGTGTAAGCGCAGGGCGATATATTTTGTTTCTACATGTTGCACATGAGCAGAAATGAATTGCTACATACCTTTCAGTGCATTGTGTGCATAATCAGCACAGCATACTTGAACTGCGGCATCACAGATCAGTGTGTAAAACATGCATCAAGCAATATTAAAGAAGATCATAGACATCAATATCAGCATGTAGACCTCCTTTTTTGAGGTGTCACATGAATTTGTATTATGCAGGAGGCTGCAACCATGTCTTTGTTTTGTCTCTTTCTATTTTGCCCTATCCCCAAGAGGGCAATCAGATGAGAAAGCTGATTTCAAACCTTTTTAAAAGTATTCTCTATCTCCTCCCCCCCCCCCCCATCCTAGTGATGCATACGCAAAGTCTGTATATGTACAATGTACATATGTAGCTCCCTATGCATAGTGACCTACACATGTACATGTAGAACATTGCACAATGTACATGGGTACAGCAACAGTATGATACATACTTTAAAGGGGAAGGCTAGTAACCGATCAGTGGGAATCAGTGGAAATGCTGGGAGATGATTGTTCCAATCCTTATGGGATTCATTCAAGAGTTCATTGTATATCTATTGTTGTGTGAAAATAATTTGCTTCAGAATGGTCTCATATTCAAGTAATGTGCAGTTTAATGCTTCCAGGTTAGCGTCCCTGGTCAGTGACGGAGCATTAATCTGCACATTACTTGAATATGAGACCGTTCTGAAGCAAATCATTTTCACACAACAATAGATATACAATGAACTCTTGAATGAATCCCATAAGGATTGGAACAATCATCTCCCAGCATTTCCACTGATTCCCACTGATCAGCTACTAGCCTTCCCCTTTAAATGTATCCTTTGTCATTGTCAACTGCGAAATTGTATGAAATGATATGGTCAATAATCTTTTCCGCTAATATTTGAAACTCAATGTCAGTTCACATGGAGGGTTCTTGTAGGGCTTATTTTGAGGTTTGTCCACAACACACCCTCCCAATTCAGCCCAATTTCTTGTGAGCATTGCAATTGGCAATACACGACTAGCGTCTCCCTGGGGGGCAGACTGGATGAAGGATGAAGTGCTGGGTCATCCGACTGTGACAGTTTGTGGTTGAGGAATCCTCCCACCCTAATACTAGGAATCCTCAGTGTTTATTTAAAGGACTTTATGGTTCATCAAAAATGGTTTTTATTGCAGCATCTGCGAGTGTATGACAGATTTGTTTGGTGTATTTTTGGTAACCTCAAACACTTGATATAATATTTTATGCTTTATGCCTGTTGTTTCTTCATGAAACATCCACAGTACTTTAGTTTGGAAGCAATTTCAGATGATTTTCATATATATACGTGATTTTCTTTTGCAACAGTAACTCAAAAGATCTGTACAAATGTGATAATATTTTAAAACATTAAAACAGTGGGTCTGTGTAATTCTATAATTTAGGCAATTTAGCACATTTTTATTGATAACTCCAAAAGTTAATGCAGATATTTTTATAGATACAATGCTTTATACTGCATATTGTACCATTCATTAGATTTCAGATGATTAGAGTGCTACAGTACAAATATGTCTACGAGTTTGTGATAAGAAGGTAGGCCTACTTAGGGTGTACTTCACATGCATAGATTATTAGCAGAAGAAAGAATTGATGGATAATGGTACGACATGAATAATTGGCAGTGTAATAAAGCCTAGTGGCAATCCTATACAAGTGTACATGTGTACAGCATATTGGTTTTTGAAAATGTTTGTGTACATGACATTTCTGACATGTACAAGGTACATTGTACATTGTAAATGCCATTGGGCTAGCATGCTACTGTACATGTACATACAGTTGTACACTTTGTAGGTATTTGTTTATGATGGCTTTACATTTGTTTTCTGCTTAATTGTGAGATACTTTGTACACTGTATTTACCTCAAAGCTTAAAGGTGCAAAGAGCGCCATGTCAATTCAAATCAGATCATTTCAGAGTGGATGCCATCTTTCTTCTTGAGACCACCATACTTGTTGAATGTAAAATCGAGTTGGATATCATCTGTTGTACAATTCTTCCAGCCATGTCTATCGAGAGTATGATTGTGTTGCATACTGGTACTGTATTACTAGTACAGGAGGCTTGTACATGTACTGTACATTGTACTTGTATGCATGCTTCCCAACGTTTTGGAGTATAAAGACAACTGTATAAATCCAGGTGCACCATATGGATTATTGAGTTGTACATGGGTGGCATGTGGCCTCCACATTATTTTAGATTTCACCCTGTTTCCTGCAAATTTTCAATAATTATGTGTGCACTGCTGGTGGTGATTCACAGTTTAAAAGCCTCGCTTACCACATGGCATTCATTACTGTGGTTTTTGCATCATATGAAAGCACATGTGAAGCTTTTGAATGGACAATTCATGTTTGCACCATGTTTATATAATGAAAATGTATAGGTTCTTGTTTGTTGTTTTTTGTGTGTGTGTGCGTGTATACATTGCAGGTGCAAGATTACATGTACATGTTATGTTACTGTATCTCTTCATAGTTGAGACATCCAGTTTATCTAAAAGTTTCCAATAACTTAGACTAGATACATGAAAGATATTGAAACTATGCTGGCTTTAGAATGAGTATGAGGAAAGAAAAAAAATGATTCTGGTGTCCAATCTACATGTATTGCTTTGTTAGTGCGCATACAAAGTACTGGTAAAAACAGAATGAAACAAGTGTGTCTAGACATAAATTTATCTGCTGTACATTGTACATGTTCAAACAAATAGAAAGTCTTTATGAGTGACAAGCAGAATCTATGCAAAATATTGGCAAAAATCATTTGCGATTTCAACTGCCCCGTTGTAATTTTGATCAGCCAGTGGCAGACAGGCCTGTGCATTAAAATTAAAACTGTCAGTATTACTCATTGGGCTAAATACCACCAAGTTGTCCAGTGTGAACTGTACTCTGTTGGTATTTGTTTTGTGTTGTGAGTGGAACCAAACATTGTTGTAGTCAACAAGTCAGTATATTCTCTTTATCTTGTGACCTTTGAAAGCAACAAGATTAAAAAGAAAAGGCTGTGATATGTTATTCATTGTCCTACATACAGAAGAATGTATAATAGCAGGAGTTTGTGTGTGCATATTTGTGTGTGTGTGTGTGTGTGTCAGTGTGTGTGTTTGTGAGACAAAAAGAGGTCAACAACAAAAAAGAGAAGAAGATAAGAGAAAGGAGGGCGCTTTTATCTATTGAGATATCTCAGACTGCAGGTTTCTGATTCTGGGATGGGAATAAACACGGCTGTAGCAAAAGTGTATTTTATTACTTCATGGAAACACATGCTTTATTAAACCACATACAGTTGTAGGTCAAATACAGTATGTGCACGTTGTGGAGATATTGCAGATTTGATAAAAGAAAGTGATTCCAGCTGACTTTGGAATCTGCAATAGCGGGCTTAATCAGCAGCGACAATGTACCCTGGTAGTCTTCCTCAGCAAATAAATGTCAGCGAGCATATAATTTTTCTTATTATGCGGCATTTTCTCCAGTGAGTTTGATTGAATGTGATGTGTGCTGTTCATTGCCTCCTTGTAGAACTCAACGACACATATTCTGCAACGGCATTGCTTTCAACTACATCTATACAGCGCATATTCTTAGACAATCAAACTGATATGTTACAGCTGTGCTATCATTTGCAATATTCTAATATAGGCCCAGTGGATAGTGTGAATTGAATATGAAACTGATTGATTGCCACAAACTGAAGGCATTTATAGTTCTGGATATTGGATCTCATTTTGTTCTAATTGCACAGAGTGATAAATGTTAAATTTATGAAACTTTATTCAGCAAGGGAAATTACGTACAAACTGTGTGTGCATCATCATGCACTTTATAGATTGAATATATATATTTTTAAACAACTATGTTCAGTGAACACTGGCTACCATTGTCATCCTGTCTCCAAAGCATATTGAGGGAAGCCACCATTAAAGTGATCATACGTGTATGGTTGCCTCATTACTACAATTACTGTATGCTGTGCCACTGAAATATTGATGGTGTTTCTGAAGTTAGGACGCCAAGGTTATCACGATTATGATGATGACACAGCCTCATATGTACGTCCAATCACCAAGTAAATCAAATTCTCACTTAGAGCATTTGCACAGGAATCTGGATACTAACATACTTTATGTAGGCTAGTAGGCAACTACAGCCAAACTAGAATGATTTATGAACAGGTATGTCCCAGAAAATTTGCGCTATGAAAATGTATCAAGAGCAATTGCCTAGGATGTAGGCCTACTGTATTCTGAATGGTTGATCATGCTGAAATATTATTCCCAGTGGAACTCTGCGGGCCAGCCGTATGTCAACAAAACTACAAATCACTGAAGGCCGAGTATTCTGGAAGCTACTGACGCTTGTGTGGGCTTGTAGATTTTATTGCATGGTCTGATGATTTGTTAGAAATAGAAAAAGTTCATATATGGTTTTCTCTGGCTGTGCATGTAAAATGTTGATCTTTGAACAGTAGTCTTTTTTTTATTTAAAAAAAAAAAAATAATAATGCATAGTTACCGTCACCTGTGTTCCTAAAATAGACTCTGAATTTTTTATATGGTGGTGGGGGGGGGGGGGGGGATGATTCCAAATTTTCCACAGGTATATGGTCAATAGCACAATCAGGGTATGCAATTGTGTAACAGGGGAAAAATGAAAAAACTTGCTGAAAATGCTTTTTTTGCAGTTTGTTATAGAGGAATATTCAAATTTTCATTTGAAGTGAAAAAAAAATGAAAAATCTTGATTTAAATTTGCATAAATTAGCATCGTAATTACTGGTGTCAAATTACATAAAAATGACAATATAGAGAAAAATAATCATGAAAAAAAGAGAAAATGATTTTTCGTACTTAAATTGCTTGTGAATATGCCTGATAGACTCCCCTTTCATTAACCAACAGGATATAAACATAACACATTATGAAAGCTTAATTAATTTTATATTTCAGCTAATTGAAGTAGACCCTCTATTTTCAAGGCATTATTTCGAACAGATATTTAACCACTTTCATATATTTCATGATATTTTAATTTTGCAAAAGACTTGAGAGTTGAAACTTTCAGGCATTTATAACAAATATATGTTGGTCATTTTTTTAAAGTTTCATGAAATTAGGACTGATACATTAGAAGATATGATATTTTTTATCCAAAATTTCTGTTTACCGGGTGTCAAATTACATAAAAATGGCAATATAGACAAAAAAAAATCATTAAAAAAAAAGATATTGGATTTTTCTACTGAAACTTCTTGTGAATATGTCTGATAGATACCACTTTCATTTACCAATACAATAGAACATAACATAACACATTATGACATGTTAATTACTCTCATATTTCAGCTAATCAAAGTACACACTCAATTTTTAAGGTATTACTTTGAATAGATATCTAACCACTTTCATATATTTTATGATATTTTGATTTTGCAAAAGGGTTGAGAGTTGAAACTTTCAGGCATTTATAACAGATATATGTTAGTCATTGTTAAAGAATTTCATGAAATTAGGAGGTACTGTTTGGCCTTTATGTATTCATGTCTGTTCACACGGTATAAAACAACTTTGCCTTTTTTTCTCACATTTCTTAACATGCAGTTTGTGGGTTCAGTCTCCAGTGAGTCATTTTGAGATTTATATTGCCATGAGTTGATATCCTAGGTGTGACACTTATACACATTACATGTATGTTTTAAGCCAAAACATTGTGATTTTGCAAAAGATATTCAAATGAATTAAAGGGTGTGTACAGTTCTGGTCGAGGTGAAGATTTAGCTTTTAACGTTTTGCGAGATATTCAGAAACCACTCTTTGAGATGTCAAAGAGCATGCAGTTCTAAGGGGTATCAAAAGTTTATTCGATGAAAATCGGTTTTTGAAATGACTGAGATATCCAAAAACAAGGTGAAACAAAGAGATTATAATAAAGTTGTGGCATGTCGCCTTTTATTATTAGCACTTTTTTGGATATCTCAGCCATCTGAAAACCAATTTTCATCAAATAAACGTTGAATCCTTCTTAAAATTACATGCTCTTTCATATTTCATCAGAGGCCTTTCATTATCTCACTTAGGAATGTTCAAAACCTGAATCCCTACCTCAACCAGTACTGTACAGTCCCTTTAAAAAAAAAAATAGACACTCTCTGTTTGTTCATCATCCTCCTCTTCTCTTGAGAAGCCTGTTGTTCCTCACACTTAGCTCGATATTGAACATTTCGTTCCTTTCTCTTTGCTTTCTGATGTCTTCCCTAGATGGTCTACCTCTCCTTTTCCTTGAATGCTTTTTCTCTGCATCCCTTTTCTCTGCACGTCTTGCTCTCTGCTTTTGCAATCTTTCTTCTTTCTTCTTTTGGTAATTTGCTTTATTTTGAGCTGCTCGTTTCTCCTTTTTTAATTTCTTGTAATTTGCAAGCTTTTCAGCACCATCCATATTGCACAGGTGTGTAGGAATCTGCATTGTTAAAGGAGATTATGAATGTATCTAGTCAAAAAGTTTCTTGAGTAGGGCCTGTACCTAGAAATCAGCAAGAAGTGACCATTGTATATTACAATATCTGGGCTCAGAGAAAGAGTAATTAAAAAAATGCAATTAATAGTAAGATCACTTCTACTCAAAAACACACTCATATGACCTTCGTGCAGCGGAAAGTGGACATTAGATCGGTCTCATAAATACTCAGCATTTTTCAAAAAAATGGTAAAATAAGTTCCCATTACTCAAACTTACTAAAATTTTCACACAAGAGATCATAACATTTGTACAATTCATGTCTAAAAGATCAAGGATATTGAATAATAGAAACACATTTTCTTACCCTGTCAAATGATGATATACCCCACCGGAAATGCTGAAAAAGCAGCCGTACTTATTTTACTCAGCATTGGAAAATGGCTTGAAACTCTAAACTGGCTGAACTTCTATTGGCAAATGGCATACCATACTGCAGAATGTGTCCAGTACTTTCAGATGACGTAGAAAAAAACCTGTTTCTCCCATGTCTGGCCACACAGCAAGGGTTAAAAGGTCACAGGGTCCTTAAAATAAGCCAGCATTACACTCCTAGCATAAACATGCCTTCTGACCTCCAGCTTTTTCCAGAAGGAAGGACCGCTGTTTTTTATTGCATAACTGGACTGCCAGGGAAAAAACCATTAATTTGATACCAAACACATGGGGGTAGTCTTGGAATTCAGACCTCAAAACTTGATTTTTCGATGTAAAAAATTTTGTTTTTTTCATGCATTACATGGTTTTTTTGTGATTTTCTGGTAATTAATCCCAATTAATTACCAGTAAGTAAGAGAAGATCATTAATTGTGTTGGGATATTTGATCATTGATGTCTGAGCATGGTACATGTGAATTTTGAAGTAAGTTGATGCACTCTTTAAGCAGTTACAATTTTTTAAAGGAAGAAAACCATGATTGCATACCCTGATTGTGCTATTGACCACTAGTAATCTTCAATAGATGCTTTGACCTTTTACAGACCGTTTAAAGAGCATTTGCAGCATTTTACCTTGTTAGGACCAAATGACATAGATTTGTTTGATGTTTATTTTTTGTAACTCTTTCTATGAATAGAGTGCCTATTATTAAAACATTAAGTATTTTGTGAACTAAAAGAATTACAACTATAACAGATACGACCTATAAATGTACATGTACCTCAGATTGCAGGAGAGGGTGCACGCTTGAGGATGCCTGCACAGATGCAAGTATGTGGGACCAAGGTTTTTTACACATGTCTCAGTCAGAAAATGCCAGACATTTAAATGATCACTGAGAATTTCTCTCCAAATAAGATCATGTCATGTACAAAATGAAATCAATTAAATCAATGTGCATGCATTCCTCCACATATTTGCAGTTGTTTTTTCATCTACAAATTTTGTAGATTTATGGAGAAAAAGGTGAATTATTTTGCAAAAAATATGTTTTTGATGATCTAGAGAAACTCCAGCTGGACCTTACAGGATTATTCCACTTCCTTCCTCTCAAACCCCCTTCCTTTCCGTGTACAAACTAGTTTCTGTTTTTAGTGCACTTCCCCTCTTCCTCTCCTTGGTTCTTTTTGCCCCCAGGATACCGAGGCAGACCTTGCCCCAACCTTCCAACTTTTCTCGTGCTGTGTAATGTTCCCTAGATCCTGTCTGTAAAGAGCTATATTCAAGTTATTATTAGAGCTTGTGTCCTGGGGTGACAGAAGGCATTTGTATAGTATGCATAATGTTTCAGTGCACGACCAGCATACAAATTGTATCAGGGCCTATTTGATGTACAGCTGTATCCTTTCATAACGGCGTATTATGTGTTTTGTCCATTTTGTTTAAAGCATGCTTTGTGCTTGTAAATATTAATTTGACTGTAGACAGTCAATTAATGTGTAGTCAGTCAATTAATGCAGTGATATCAAGCTTTGCAAGGCTCAGATATGGCTCATTCGTTCCTCCTTTGAGTCTTTCATTTAATCTACACATGAATTGTGCCAATCTATCAACAAGACTCTCAATCCTTCCATCCAACCCTGTGCATAGTCTTTCTTGGGAGACCTAAATGCAAATATGTACAAATACATGTATGTACATCCATTCAGGTACTAGTCCATGTGTATGGTTCATTTATACTGTTCTTCCAGCAACCTACTTCCCAGTCAAGAAGCTGAAACCTGATGCATTTGTTGCACAGCATGACATTTATTGAATCAGGTTGCCATGGAGCTGGATGGGGGGGGGGGGGGGGGGGGGGGGGGGCTTGCGATATAATTCCAAGTACGTATTATGCCCCAGTGAAAGCGCATTAAAGACAACTGCATATAATGTTGATAGGATGATGACGCCAAACATGACAGCTCGTCCATAATGCCGGGAGCTTTGCAGTGAGGTAGTGGCTGGTTGAATAGTTCATGCCGTAAATTCCCCGAAATCCTTGTAATGAGGTCAGTGTCCACCCGATAGTGCTCTTGTTTGTAGGCGATTAATCCGACATTAATCCGTTTCATGCAGTAGAGAGATATCTCCAGAGAATCAAATTACCATCAAAATAACGGATTATACCCCGAAGTTTGCATACACAACTAGTCACTGTGCCCTGTGAATTCAATACCCCCTTCCCCCCCCCCCCCCCCCCCCAAGCTCTGGAAATGTTGCGGTGAAAGTTTTGCGTGATATTTCAAGCAAGCTTCTGTTGGGAGCATTTATGGGCATGAATTGATAAGATGACATTTACGTGTACATTGTACACGTGTAGCTACAGTCCATAAAAGACTGAAAAGAGTGATATCCATGACATGCCTTTCAAAAGCTCGCCTTTGTAATAATGTCGAAAGGGAAACTTACATCTGGAAAGGTTTTGAATATATTAGTAAATTGTTAGTGCCTGTGGCAATTATACTGAATCAGATTTGAATGGTACATAACATATACGAAAGTTATGGTGTTGACGGGGTCAGTGTACTTCTGTACCTGATATGTGTGTTTGTGTGTGTGTGTGTGTGTGTGTAGGTGTGCTGCATGCCATCAAAATAGAATAGAAATATCAGAAAAAAATGTCAATATCCTGATGCTTAGAAATATTCAGAGAAGAAGTCCACTATGTTGATGCTTGTAAATCTGTGTTTGTGTTACATATAGAACCTGTGAAAGTGTTTTCTTTTTTCTGAGGAGGCACATTTTATGTGGTTTATGGGAGTAGATTGAATATCGTTAAGCACTGAATTATACCCCTCTGCAGCCATTCTCTTATCGAAATATGGCAGCCATGATTATTTCTTAATCTTGTGTGTGTGGATGTGTGCACAACACTGAGCAGTGTATAAATTTGAAATGAAAAGATATAGTTGTCAGTATGTAGTATGTGATATATGTTGAGAGGTAAAAACAGATATGTTGAGATGTAGTGTGTGTAGACAGAGAGAGAGAGAGAGAGAGAGAGATGGGGGGGGGGGCAGACTTTAATACTTGAGCTGCCACTGAGGAAATTATGAGATAAAGTTGGCCTTGACTTGGGTTGATTTATTATATGAAGCATATATCACATATCAGATTTGCTTCTGTATTCATAAAGCATGATGCATACTATCCGTCTATTAAAGGGAGATATTTTCAGTGTATACCTGATACAGTGTAATGTATGTGTGTGTAAGTGCATGCATACATTTGTATTGTGTGTACATCTGTATGGTGCATTTGTGTGTGTATGCCTACAATGTGTGCAGCTATGTGTTCACAGTACATGTAATTGTAACTATGGATTTGTCCACAGTGAGCATTTGGAGTCTATTACTATCCAGGTCTCTAAATTACTGTAAAAATGGATATTAATTTTTTTTTTTTTTGTATCAGTAATTTCTCTTGCTCTTTAGAGTAAGATGAATTTTGCATGTTTTTAATTCTGCATAATCAAGACATGACATATATAGTGGTACATACAACATGCAAAAATATTTGTGTGCTTCTATTTTCGCACTAGATTGTGGTTGTGCCAAATGCGTAAAAATTTCATCTCAGCGAAACTTTCCACTTTTACAGCAGATGCATTTGTTGTCTTGTACAGTGTATGTATTGCATAAACCTTGTTCTTTTATACATTATCATTGATCTTGGCAGAATGCGTAGGATTTCAATTTCTTAACAAGCTCTTTACCAGTAAATCATGCCCTAAATCTTGTGGATCATATTTCTCTGCACATGTGTGCACTTGCTTGTTATGAATAATTCAGCTGTATCATTGCACTGTAAAACCAGAAATTTTTGCATGCATTTTAATTTTTGTGAATTTCGTGAGAGCCAGGATTCGCAAAAAATTAAAATGCATGCAAATGTTCTTGTCTGCACTCTGTGCATTGACTGCCAGTGACAATTTGCGAAGATTTATTTATGCCGCGAAAAAGGCCGTCGGCTCCAATTTGCGAAAATTTCATGCTGTGAATATTTTTGGCTTTTCAGTATACTATGATCTTTGTTTTGGCTGCAGCGAGCAGATCTGCTATCTATATTAGTGTGGATAGTCCTTCTCTTTTACAATGATTTGAAGCAATTTCTTCATTTGTAGGAGACAGATTTTGGGGAAAAGGCACAAAGTTTGTCATTTTTGTTGTATGCTTAAAGGACAAGTTCACCTTCATAAACAAGGATTGAGAGGATGCAGCAACATTAGTAGAACACATCAGTGATAGTTTGAGGAAAATTAGACAATCGATGCAAAAGTTATGAATTGTTAAAATTTTTGTGTTGGAACTGCTGGATGAGGAGACTACTACAGCTTGTGATGTCATATGCGTACAACAGTACAGCTGTATAAAGAAAATGTAAAGAAAATATGAACATATTTTCACTTTTTCGCAAAATAAAAGAGCTCTTGACTTGCCTCTTTCTAAAGGCAGGGGGAATAATATTACCCGTATCATATGTCAGTAACGAGTCAAGGGAACGTGTATTTTTTTCAAAAGATGAAATTTTGTGAAATTCTCTTTATATTTTCCTTATGTTGTTATACTCATGTGACATCATACGCTCCAGTAGTCTTCTCATCCAGCGGTGACTGCACAAAAACTTCAAAAATTCATAATTTTTGAACGGATTGTCTGATTTTTCTCAAACTTTCACTGATGTGTTCTACTAATATTGCTACATTCTCTCAATCCTTATGTTTATGAAGGTGAACTTGTCCTTTAAAGTGGTGTTTGATTGTATTTTCTCGTGCTCTAATAAGCAAGTGGTATTTTCTCTTGGTAGAAACTAACAAGGGCTCATTCGTGAGAGAGGCCTTGTTCTGTGGGATAGGCAGTTATCCTATCCTTACTTGTACTGTGCCAGATGCACAGTGAGTCAGTCTGGAATAAGACTAATGCAGCTGATTACACCCTCTGCTGGGCCCCATAGTGTTTTGAAAGGAGATGAAAGAACGAGAGAATTGGAAGAGGATATTGATGGAGGATGAAGAGATGAAGGGATAAGAGGAGGAGAAAGAGAAGGAAGAAGGAAAAAAGGGGAAAGGAAAATGGCAGGAGGAGGAAGAAAGAGAGAATGGAGAGGAGGGAGGATGGGCCGGGGGGGGGGGGGGGGGAGGGGATGGGGAAGCTAGAGGGAGGGGTAAAGGAAATGAGGAAGATGGAAGAGAGAAATGTGATTTGCAAAATTTGTCTCAATCGTGACAAAAATGCAGGCAGGTGTTTGTGTGTGTTGGGGGGTCAGGAAACCTGAATGTCAAACAACCTGAAAGTCAAGTCCACCAGAGTGGCTGGAAGGATTTTTTTTTTTTTTTTTTTTTTTAACCATTGCCAATCCTAGACAACAGACTCACAAGTTAAGATTTCTAGAAATCAAGGGGGAAAAATATAGACCCCTACATGTAGAACTCACATGTTATGTTTCTTCAACAGCAATTTTACATTTGTTCCATAGCAGTGACATAGATGTGTATCCATAGCAGTGACATAGATGTGTATGAAGAAAGTGATATAGATGTGTATAAAGAAGGTAACAAGTGTGCAATAATTACAGTGCAACCTCTTCTTGTTTGTTTGTTTTTGTTTTGTTTTGTTTTGTTTTGTTTTTTGGTGATGACATTCTTACAATGAGGTCAAGGTCTTGGTTCTGCAGATGAATGTACGCTTCTCCAGTTTTTCTCGACATGGTTGTAAATTGATACATTTTATGATTTATGGAGAAAGTTGCAACAGTGTGGGCCATCCTTTCTAGATTATGTCTGCCTTATGTGGCATGGCAAAAGAAGCTGAGCCCAAGTCGTATTAAATGCACCATTAACTCTCTACGTGTGTGTGTGTATGTGAGATGAAATTGAATTTGTATTTTGTGCATTGCGTGTGTACATATTTCAGATGTGATACCCGAGTCTGGTCGCAGTGCGGTGATGAGTATTTCGAATTGGTTTCTTTTCTCCAGAGGAAAGACTGCCTGCTCTTGAGTGGAGGTCGTCAAATTGCTTTTGTGTACCCCCCTTGCCCTGCCCCTCTTTCTAACCAACTCCATTGTACGGAGACGTCTTGGTCTGCCCGAATATCAAATTGAAGACTGTTGAGAAACAAACAAAGGAGTTCATTATGAAACTTACTGTCTGTATGCTTTGATATTTGGCAGAAATATTTGGTCGCACTGTGTATGAAAGTGCCCTGCAAGTTGAGTCAAATCTTTTTTTTTTTTTCTTTTTTTTTAATGTAGAACATGTACTTGAAGTCTGGGCCATATTGGGAGTTCTTTTTAGTCGTTGAACTCTGATGACTTACATCTTGTATTGCATGCGAATCTCCTTATCAATATGCCAGTTTAGATTTGATTTGAATGCTCGCATTGAGCAGATTGTTTTGATTGGCTTTTGAATGTGCCTCATCAGTCAGCCACTCAACCTCCATGCCTCGTACTGCTTCCATTCAGGTACGCATGCGTGACAAATGGAAGCCAAATATTGTCTCATCAAATGGGCTTCTCTTGTGCTACCGTTAGCACTAATTATCACTAATTGGCAGTAGCTGAAAAGGGCGAGATGGATCATTTAGTAGTGGCCCAGATACTCTCCGTATATCTGTATAGATTTGTGTGTGTATGTGTATGTGTGTGTGTGTGTGTGTGTTTGTGTGTGTACATGGATGTACACGTAGTCATTGACAGTCACACTGATACATGTGTTGATAATCACAAGATGTACACTCTCTCTATACTCGAGTACTCGTTCTGCTGTCGGCCATGACAGTCGTGCAACAGTTTGTGGTAGCAAAGTGTATCCTGCTTCAGCCATCATCTCTCACACAAAGTATCTTAATTTCTATTCTTGAGTACAATGTCTGAATTTTTCAAATTTCAGCAAAACTTTGATAGATATCATAGTAATGATAAAGTATTATTGATGATGATGATGCTAATACTCCTGCTAGTTATGACAATAATAAAAAAGGAATGGTGATCATGACTACAAAATCTGGATCAACCTTTCCCCCATGCTGGGATACTGTACCATTAAACATACAATATTACAATATGCTGATCAGTGGTATTTTAAACACAGTTTGCATCTTAACCCTTTCTGTCTCAGGGACTTTGGACAGTGTGTACAATGCTATAGGGTTTTCTGTGCCAATCAGTACTCAAAGCATATGAAGGATTTTATACACACACACACACACCACTCTGCCTATATTTCAACCAGGCCTCCTCTTTCTGGCATACTAATGTTATTAAACTAAATTTATTACTAAGTACCTATATGTATATAAATGGGTAGGGGGGATGCTGGAGATGAGTGATATCCCCAAAGACATACTAATGAATACCATGATGAGTCTTGAACTGTAGACCTCCTCATTTACAGCACTCTATGCAGCCTGGTAGACCACTGCACCTCCCGCAATGTCTAATTTCTCTCTTCTGTCTCTTTTCACTCTCGTCCTTGCTCTATTAGGTTGCCGGGAGGGCAGCAGCTCCCCGAGGCAATATCGCCTTACAAGCGCGCCCGCGAGATGAGCCCCCAGCACCGCGATGTGTCGGCAACGTTGTACACCACCCAGGGCTACACCATGAACCAGACTCATGTGGCTGGAATCTACCCGCAGAATCCCCGCAGCGTTGGACGATATGTCGCGGTAAGTATACCGTTCTTCCTACCAAGAGCTTGAAGAGCAAGCAAAAAGATTGTGCATTTTCTTATGAAGATTACCGGTATGATAGCTGTTGAATTTGAAGATTTTCATTTTTTCCCCAATTTTGTTGCTCCGTCATACAATGTAATCTGCCATGTGGTCATATCAGTTGGAGTGTTAAAAACTGAAATTACCGGCAGTATGAATCACAGTGGAGAGACTACCTCAATGAGCCTTTGTAGGTGTCGATTAAGTGCTTGTGAATCAGTGAAAGTGTGAAGTTGTGGACAAAACTGCGAGTGATGAAACAGTATGCCATGAGAATTTGTGCGGACTGTGGTCCGGTTGTTGATGCTTCATTATTAAATGTGAAGAACCTCTGTGGGTAATATTTGGATCAGCGGAAAAGTTTACACAATTACGTAATGATCCGAAAAGCAAGCATTATCAGTGTAAATACAGCATGTATTTATCTTTTGATTGAGTATCTAAATGTGAAGCAAAGTCAAGTCAAGTTCACTCTGTTTAGGAACAGTGCTCTCTTTCTCTCGTAGTGAACAAACCAAGATTCTTCTTGAGCGGGTCTTTTTGATAACCGCCAATCTCATTAACACCAAGTAATGCTAAAGCCCCTGAAGAAAACGAGGGAGAAAATAATAATATTTGGATATGTGACTATTGGAAATGCTGGTACAAAACAATTTTTTTTTGGTGAGATATCATGATGATCTAAGAATGTAGGGCATGTAAAACTAGACAATGGTACGTGCTATTTACTGGTACCTAATACAAGCATAACAATTTGACCCCTCACAACTAATTGCATGCTACCAGCACAATATGCCATTATTTTGAAATACCGAGGGTTTGTTTTCATTTTCCCAGGCTGTGGAAACAACTGTTTACATTTGGGTGCAATATCATTACCAAGTATTTTAGATTCAGAGAGGAGTTTGAAATACAAGCGACTCTCGTTATAACGAGATCCTTGGGACCGCGGGACCAGAAGTATTCTTGCATTATAATGACATTTCGTTAAACTGTGTTGTTTCTGAAATGTTGTTAATAACCATGTTCCTTATATTAGTTATAACGGGAGTGCCCTGTATGTGTAGATCAATGCCTGTAAAATTTAGTCACATGAATTTAATTATATCAAAGAAGCAGGGAAGAGACTTACTCATGAAGGGCAATGGGTCAGAGTACCAGTAACTTGCATAAAATGATGGAAGTAAAGGATGAAAAAATTCTTACCCAGGACGGTATTGTATTGTGGGTGAGGAAATGGGAGTAAACATTTTGTTTTTAGAATGAGCAGTAACGAAAATGCAGAGTGCATGCACCACGGTTTGCTGCTTTCAGTTCTGGTTGTAATTACCTCAGTGAGCATCAACAACAAGAATTTGGGAGTGCTACACATCTTTGTCAGATTATGCCCAGACAATAACATCAGCTGCTATGCAAACCTCCAAACACTAACCTGCAAAGGATGATGTGTGCTGGGTTTTTAATATGTGATACAAAGTAGCACATGTTATCTGTACATTATCACTGTATGTTTCAAAGAATTTCACTTGTTTACTTCTGTGTGTGTGTTGTCATAATACTGTATACAAGAGCTCTCTTCTCACATAGCACAGACACACATTGATACCTAAAACACAAATCCAGACACACAAATCTCCTGTGTATTATAAACAATGTTTGCCTTAAGTTGTGCCTGAAGCATGCTTGATTTCCTGCAATGGTCCTCGTGGCAAAGAGGAAATGTACACTGTAGATGAAAAAAAAATAATGTTGATGAATGATGCACACATTTCTTCATAAATCATGAAAAAGTTTGCATTGGAAATTCAGTTTAAAAAAAGGCAAAAACTAAACAAAACCAAAACAACAACAAATTAGCCAGCGGAAGACTGTTCAGGATCTTCCCCTTTAAGCTCTAGACTCCTGCCCCAGCCTCACCAGGGAACCTTCTGTCAGAGACAGATAAATAGATTACAGACCTGAATAGCGGCTGGATGCCGAAGAGTTCACCTTCTCGACCTGGCAGCGAGCCAAGCCGCAGTAACAAGAGCAAGTTCCCCTCTTGCACTGCCAGGCCAAAAAAACATAACAAGTAAATAGAAGGGGTTGCCTAGATCTGGTCATTAAAGGGAAAATATGATGTTTACTGTACGTAAAGGTTTTGTTGTCATCACTGGGCCATTCTTCAGATAGCCTTAGTGTGTGTATGTGTGTGCATTCATACTAAATTGCTATAAACCATTTTATTTCATCTTTGCCATTAGTACCATAGAATTCTGTGATAGTTTCATGACAAACAGGTGATTTTTGTGAATGCTGTTTTGGTTTTGGTTTCAATTCAAGGTCTTGTCATGTGCATTTGATATAAAATGATGTGAGCAATATATATTTTAAAGCTTAGTAATGTAATGCAAGTGACTGCATGTTAGTAATTATCCATATTGACACTGAATTGTTAGGTTACAGTGCAGGCCTATTCTTAAATACGTGTCATGTCTGCAAAAATATGTCTGTTAATTTTGTTTCATTTCCCAGTGAGTACTTGCACCTTGAAAACATGACATAATGTTACAATTTTTATATCATTGTAGGCCTATAGGGCACACATTATGCTGTGGTAAAACATGCTTATCTACCTTTGTGCCACTAATGGAGTGTCTGAATTGTACATCATGTAACTGCAGATAGGAATTATGCAGTTTCTCTTTGAACATATATTTTTTTTTTTAATCATTCTACTCTTAAAGGTACTGTTTATCATTGGGAGCAGTGATCAAAAAAAAAAAAAATATTTGACATATCACATTTGATGCATATATGTAAGTCAGTTGTATCACAAAACATCCTACCATACAAAAAAAAAAGTTATAAAGCCTAAAATATTAAAGGAGACATCACTGTTTTGCCCACTAAGCCATAACTGAAGATTGTTTACTCTAGAAACATTTTCATTGTAACAATTGTTCACATTTTGCATATACAGTAAATTAACAAGACTAAACTTGTTCCATACAGGAACCTGGTGGCCTGTAAATTAAATCAGTGGGCGTTTCAGAATTCAGTACATGTATGAAACAGGGTACCATTGATTGTACTGATTCAGATATTTGCATTGGTTTCTATCCCTAACTCATGTTGAAGCACTAAAGCTGGGTTTTTGTTTCATCTGCAAGTGGTAATGCCTCCAATGACTGCCATTTTGCTGCTTGTTTGGCCACATACATTATGCATGGAAAACAAGCATGGTGCAACTTTATACTTCATACTAGAGATGTCTGGTAATATTTTGTCAGGGTTTACTGTATGTCTGAAGTCTCATGGACCTATCTACAAGTGTGTGTGCACATGACAATGATATATCAATAGAAAGCAAACATAGGACCTAACAGTCAACATGGATGAGTGACTATGAATGACAGTGTCTGAATATATTGTGTGCATGCAGACGTGAGGTTGTACACATTTATATACAATGTTTGTATGTATCTGTATGATATGTTACAACAGGGAGGTGGCAGTTTACAGTATATTAATACAGATTAAACAGAGTTGATTGATATTGGGATTTTAAATCAACCAAAATGAGTCTATACATGATCATAAGAATACAAAGTATAAGAAGAAATGTTCAGATAAAGCTGGAGAACCTTTTGAATAGCTTGCCCCACATGATGTGTTGAATAGATTGATGAGTCTGCAAAAAATGCTCACATAAAGACTCTTATGATTTTATGAGTTGTGGTTAAATCCATGCAGAAATCAGTGTTATATTCTGTTCTTTCCGTTCTTCCTGGACACTATTGAAGAGTTGTTGAATTTGCAGTGTAGTCCTAAAATTTGGTTTCGTTTTTAATATTCTTTGTTACCTAAGGGTCGTGGTGCGCCGTGCATAACCCCACACAGGGAGGAAGACCCAAAATAACTCCCGGTTGGAATTACATGGTATACTCAAGGCCAACGTCGAATCACATAGGAAGTCTGTTGTAAGGGCAAAGTCCCTGTGTAAACGAAAAACAATGCGTCTGTTTTTGAAGACAGGTCAAAGAGTATTGCAAAGTACATATATCTCACTCTAAAATATGTACCATGCCACCCTCTGATAACTCCCCCCCCCCCCCTACAACAACAACACACAATCACCTGCTCCCACCCCCTAAAGCAATATATTATGTTGAATGCAATTGTAGCACACGATATGCAGCCATGACATGAATTTGACTGAGAAATGTTCCTATCAGTTAAAACACTTGTAACAAGAAAAACAAACAAACAAGAGTGAAGGAAACAGAGATCAGATGTGTTTGTGAGGCAGCATATATTGCTACTATAAATGAAAAATGTCTGTCAAATCTCTTTGGAAACGTACTTTTTAGTACTTGCAGAACCCAGTTAAATTGTTTGAGACCTGAACTAGTAGGATAATCATTGTGGAAACTCTTGATGTAGATATGCACATCTTCACTCCAGTTCTGAGATGAGAGGAGGATTTGCTCGGATCAACCTCACCTTTTGGCATTTAAAATAATCATGGTCAAATGCGTAGTGGATTAATTGCCCTGCGTGGAAGCAACCGTGACAAATAGAAAATTTGTGCCCTTTCAGGTGTAAACAGGGAACTGTAAACATTTCCCTTCAAATGGTGGGAAGATATGTAGAAAAATTTAAAAGCTAAGATATAATTCAGTGAAGCATTGCCATGGTAACTAGAGCAGTTAACCACAGAAATGACAAACTTCTTGTTCCAATGCCGAGAGATAAGCTTCTGCTTGAAATACGTTTACTCTTCCTTTAAATGCAACACAACTCCTGTGGTTATTATGGGCCTTGGCCTCAGTATTACACCTTTTACAGGCTTTCGGAACAAATTCAAGTTTATGGAGTATTGTAGTTTCTGATAGCGTGTAGTTCAGCGAATCTGCGCCTAGTTACGTGATGTGCTGAGAACGAATTAGAAAGCACTGGAACAATCAGTTGAATAAGAGTAAAATGGAGCTGTTGTTCACATGCTGCCTGATAGCTTATCTTTACTGCATTTTATTTTATTTTATTCATTTTTTTTTGTTTCACTCATTTTTCTGCATCACTAATATGGAGAGTGCATGTCCATTGCCGTGATTCAGTTGCCATGGTTACCAGGGGGAGGCTATTGTTCCAGCAAGCGGCGCACTTCAAGGGCACTTCCTCTTCCGTTCATCAGAGCCGGGTAGTGAGAGATGAGTGCGCTCAGAGTCACGCGCAGTTTTGTCTGTAAGCTTGACACAGGTCAGGCTGTACGACATGCATCGTACATGCCTCATGCATCACTTTCTCCTTTAATTTGCTGGCTTTTTTATTCTTGTTTTTGTGGGGAGCCAGCTGAACAAGTGTAGCATTGAATTGATACTTCCCCCGATCAGTGTTTTGCTTTGTTTTGCTTTTGCTTTTCAGTAGGAAATTTACAATGATTTTGTAGGCTTTCACAAGGTAGCTGGCAGTAACCTCAACCTTGCAGATAGCAGCGTGCAAAAAGCAAAACAAAACACAAATACTGAAACACTTGAAAAATCGGACTGATGAAGAATAGATCAACTGACAACAATAGACAGAGAGAGAGAAAAAAGAGAGATAGAGAGAAAGCATGCAAAGTAATATCTGTATTCAAATTAAATGTCAAATATGTTTGTATTCATGTATGATGCTCCATTCTTTTTTTATTAAAGGGGAATGTCTTTATAGATTTGATAAATATTTAACCTCACAAGAGAGAACATATAACAAAGGATATTGATCTTTAAATCAGTAAAATATAGTTTACTGTACAGAGCTTCATTGCCAAGCTCCAGTTTAAATATATGTGATAGTTGTATGTTGTAATGGTTGTTCACTCACTCCCGGACAGAATACAGTGCTCATGTCTGATTAAGTCTAATCCATATGCTGCTCCATAAATGTCAAACTGCTACTGGTATGCAGAAACAGCTACACCATTTGTAGCTTGCGTGCCTCTTCCCACTACTGAATGAACCGGAGTGAAAAAAAAAAGAGAGAAGAAGAAGAAGGAAAAAAAAAAGGGGGTAGCTCATTAGTTAAAGGCACAGATGAATGTGAACATACCTTTAATACAATTATGTATTCAGCCAAATTTATCAGTGCAGTTCAGGGGTTAAAGGCCCTGTTTACCATCGGGAGCAGTGATATAAAAAATGTTCCGTGATATCACATTTGATGCATATGTGTAGGTCAGAATTTGTACAACAAAACATCCTACATCTAAGAATTTTGCAATAAATATAAAATATAAGGAGATATCACTATTTTTCTCAATAAACCGTAACTACAGACTATTTAGTCTGGAAACATTTTATATTACAAGCATTGTTCACATTTCACATTTTGACATTGGTTGTTTCTATCCCTAACTCACATTTTAGAACTATTTTGAATATCATCTGCAAATGGTAAATGATGTCTTTAATGTCGAATCCATCAGCCTGGTGTAGGGCCATTGTGAAAAACAAGCATTTACGGCTCAGGACTTGCATTAATTGCAGTGAAACCAGGCGTGGCCACCTAGCTCCTCTCTTTCGCTTTTTTCATTGCTGGGTATTGTTTTCTGATGTGATCTATTGTTTTACCCATTTGCCGTGGCAGTTATGCATTTTACATGAAGGGATTGAAGAAAGTCGTGCCCTTTGTGGCATAGGTGGCACGCCTTTTGGTGACAACTCTATTCTTTTTTTTTTTTGTTATTGTCTTAAATAATGAACAGACTTCTTTTTCGGTGGTCAAAATCACAAGGTATTGAAATATGGCAGTTAACATAGATAGGCCGTCAGTTCTGGATTTGGGGGTAAAGACAGAATGCATTTTGTCGTAGGCATCTGGAGTAGAGTCAGTTTTACTTGAATCAAGATAATCCCTGCAAATTATGTGGGTAGTGTCAAATGCTAGGTGACCTATCTATCTAGATAAAAACAATGAAACTCAATGTAGTTTATTACATACTAGGAATATCCACATAGATTATAGATTGAAATGTCAAACTTGTACTGATCGGTTTGTTTAACTGTAATAAACCACTGTATTCCTGTCACTCAGAACCAACTGCACTTGAGACTGTCGTTCCCCTTTAAGATGTAATACAATATGCAGGTGTGCCAAAACTGCAGTATGCACTTCACATAATTCATGTTTGCAATACTAGTACTTACACAGGGCATAGACACTGCACTGGCCCTTACCAGACCACAAGCTACGCCCTGCTGGTACATTTGGCAGCATGTGCGCGAATATCGCTTGCTCACACATGGTAACAATCTGCACTTATTTGCCAGAACCGTAGATCGGAGTTGCGTTTCATGTTACCGAATACCGCCGAAGAAATGATAGCTTAAAAGTTGCCAGACTGATCAACAACAACAAACACAGTTTATTGTCTATCACCAAATTCTGTGCACATCTCCACAGCTACTGATCTACAATCACCCCCCCCCCCCCAAAAAAAAAAAAGAAAGAAAGAAAGAAAGAAAGAAGAAGAAGAAGAAGAAGAAGAAGAAGAAGAAGAAGAAGAAGAAAAGAAGATTACCAAGCCAAAAGTGGGAGATGCAGCAATCTGCATTATATCTTTCTTCAGCATTCTCTCCAGTAAAGTGCTTTTAGTCTTCAGATATCATGTAGATGTAGGGCAGAAAACCATCTGGCCAAGCCAGGGAACATAAAGTAACCTGCTTATCATTCTTCTTGTTCCTGTCTTATGTGTGTGTGTGTGTGTATGCGTGCATGTGTATATGTGAGAGCGAAATCGAGAGAAGTAGGTCTTATCTCATCATTCCTGGGAGATAAGTATGTCGGGGGGTGTCATCCCCCAAGACATTAATAGATTCATGGGTGTACATAGTAGTTTGGCAAACGGGCTGTTATTAGCTGCCTAGAAACCAGATGTTGAATCGCACGCATGAGCATCAAACAAAGTAAATATAATTTATGGTAGGAAATGTGGGCCACAGTGCAAGATGAGCGAACATTATTTCAAGCCAATATGGTTGCTGCAGTTTTGTGCTCCAAGTAGAGAAATATCATGTCATGCAGTTAGTATTATACATACAGGGCTATGTGTATCTCATAAAACAGGAAATGGAATGGGAAGGATGTATCATTTTGCCAGCTTTTTAGACTGTGATGGATGTGGAATGTGCTCTTACACCCCTGCAATGATTTATCTTCATGCACAAATGCCCTTCAATATAAGAAGGAGGAATATATAATATTGTTATCTCTCTCACTAGTAGGATAGGATGACGAACATAACACCTGTGGTGGAATGGTTCATGCTACGTGTAGTTTCACGACGCCATGCATAAGCAGTGTCACGATGAGTCCTCTGCACATACATACGTGCTGTTTAGACAACATTAGCTGTAATGCGAGATATTGTGAACAAAGTGGGTTGGGATGGGGAGGGGGGGGGGGGGGGAGTGATGAGTGTATGCACAGGTAGGCTGTGGCCCTGCCGAGCAGCCACCCAGAGAGATTTTGCCATAGTTCTCCCCCACCCCCCCCCCCCCCCCACCCCAATCATATTAGGTATTTCCCCCAGGAATGATGTCATAGCCTGCCCCTGGTGTGTGCTGTGTGTGTACTTTGTCTGGAGGGAAAAGGAGGATTTGCAGCAGCTCTTAGCCAGCGAGACATTTAGTACCGGGTTAACCCTTCCGGTGCTGTGTGAGGCTGTGGACTGGATTCTTAGGAAATGAGCCAAGCAGTGTTGTGTCTGCATTTTAGTCCAAACAGAGTGAGGTGCATAATGGAATGGCAAAGCTATGAAAGAACAATGGTAAAGGGTTTTGGATTGTGTGACTGGTTTCTATCACAAGTGTGTTTATATTATTGATCATGCCACATTCCATATGAGACAAATTTATATGATAACTGATCATGAATGTTATCAGAGGACTTTTTGGAGTATTAGATTTATGATGGCCAGGATTTTCATTCAAACATTGCCATTAATTTTTGTTAAACGGTCTATTGTGAAGAGGAAATGAAGTGAATCTGAATCTCGTAGGTTTATGGAATGAATTAAGAATAGTCGTTACCATAGAAGAGGCATGTGAAGAGCGGGTTAAAAAAAAGAAAGAAAAATCAACAAGAAATAGCTGTATATCATACATTCTTTATTGCAAGTTACGTGCAGGACATTCTTGCCATAGATTAATTTATCCGTATTTCTCTCTTTTTTTTGGGGGGGGGGGGGATGGCGCAGTGGAGTCCATAATAGATTTGTGAGTCTGATGGTATTGTCTTACCTGAGAACAGACTTGTAGACTCTTGTAGCATTGTGAAAGAGAAATATAGTAGCAGTTGCTCTTGATAGCCTCATGTTTCCTGAAGAAAGGGAAGAATGTGGGCAGGATACATTTTTCCATGTACTCCAGCCATGGACTTTCCGAGAAACATGCATAGCACTTCCTCACCTGCAGCATACATACACACATGTATGCAATGTAGCTGCGGCAAGTGAAAAATTAAGTGAAAAAGTGTGTAAACCTGGCTTTACCCATTTCTTTGTACCTGTGTCTCTGATATAAATACTTGGGGTGCCAGTCAATATCCCAGTATGTTGGCATGCCATCAGGCTCTTTGGCACAGCATGCTAGATGACTCATGACTTGTGTTTTGGTAAGGTGCCTCCCGAGTCTCTCTGGCCAAAGTTCAAAGAGTTAAAAATCCTCCATCAAGTGTCAGTGTGCTTCTTCTGAAAGGGACTGTACAGTACGACAGTTGAGGTGAAGATTCAGCTTTTAATGTTTTGCGAGATATTTAGAAACCACTCTATGAAATGTTAAAAGAGCATACAATTCTAAGGAGAATCAAGAGTTTATTTGATGAAAATTGGTTTTGAAATGCCTGAGATATCTAAAAACAAGGTAAAATAAATAGAGCCTAATAAAAGTTGTGGCCTGTCAGTTTTACTAGGATCGCTTTTTGGGATATATCAGCCATTTCAAGACCAATTTTTATCAAATGAATGTTGAATCCTTCTTGAAATTACATGCTGTTTCATATTTCATAAGAGTTTTCTCATTATCACCAAAAAATGTTAAAAGCCTGACGTTAGGTCTCGACCAAAACTATACGATCCCTTTAAAGCCCTTTTTAGTGTTGTTGTTTTTTCTAGCCTAGTACTCCTATCCTTTGCCAGTGATTTTTCCCTAGCCACGTTTCTAACTTTTTTAATTCAAAGTTTGTACTGGTATGCTCTCTGAAACTGAGGCCTAGATACATGTAAATGGTTGGCTGTTTTCACTTGTGAAATTTTGACCTTGGCACTGACTCTGTCGAGTGTAATGAATATTCATGAGTCAGCAACTCTGCACAGGAGAGGTGATGCAGGATTTAAAAAAAAAAAAAAAAATAAAGTACCCGCCCACATTGTGGAATAAGAAAGAAAGAATATAAATACTCATAGAAACATGTTGGTCTTTCGTCCCCTTTCAAACTGGACCCTGTTTTCTACTAGCCCTGGCACGCTCAGCCCCGCTAATTGCGATGGTAGCCCCATCAAATTGTGGTACTTGTACATGACAGTTCTGAACTATTGGTGGGGTCAGCCCTCTTTCTTAGAAGATGATGAGAACAACATTGGTTAAGCATTATTACTCTTGCAAATATTGAGCGGGGGAGGGGTTCTTGGCTCTAAAAATTTGTGAAGCTACAACTGTATACTGTATTTTGCCAATGAGAGAGGCCCTTATAACAATTTTTCTGTCTAATTGGACTACTTCTGTTGTACTTTAAAGTATGGGGTCCCCTATGTTATCATGCACCTTGATTGTAGAAGTGAATTTAAGTTTGATTGATAAATTGTACTCAACAACTCACCTGTCTTAGAAAATGCATTACTATAGGTTATTCAAGACATTCATATTTCAGCTGTGAAAAAGGATGGCCTGTAGTGCTTTTGCTTAATACCTGATTGTTCCTTAATGTACTAGTTTGAACATGATTTTCCTTGCAGATCTCATGCTGTCCAAGATCACTTCAAAGATAGATGTGATTATATATTGATTAATTTCTGTGAAGCATCAGGGGATTTTATGTATTAAACTTTTTACCTGAGAAGCTACCAGTTACAGCCGAGAAATTTCCAAAATAACTTTGTCCACCCCTCTGGGTACTGTGCAGTCTCTAGCCTCCATTTAACTTGACCGGCAGAACGAGGGGATATCCGTGGGTTCCTTCCGGGTGGGTTCACAGGGATTGTTGGTGGTAGACACGAGAAAAAGTTCATTGCTACTACGCTATGATAAATGTGTGTGTTTGTGTGTGAGTGAGGTAGTGTTTGTCTTAGGAACATGTGCATGTGTGCGTTAGTATACCATATGTGTATGTGTGTCTGTTTGTGTGTGTGTTTGTGTGTGTGTTTGTGTGAGTATGTATTTCTGGTGTATGCATGCTACTCCAAATGGATACCAAACATAACTAAACATACAAGATTAATGAGATATATATGTTAAGCAGTCTGTGTGACATCTGTTGCATTCACGAGTGTGTGTGTGTGTGTGTATGTGTGTGTGTGTGTGTGAGATAGTATTGATCACTACGAAAAGGTGTAAATTGGTATTTTATATTATCAATATGACCACTTTTGTTATGTTTTAGCAGTAATGAGAATAGAAAGTTGTCACCAATTAATCTGCATATTGACTGTTTAATATGTGCATGTGTATTACATTGCGTGTGTGTGTGTGTGTTTGTGTGTGTGTGTGTGCATGCATGTGTTATTGTAGATTTTGTGTTCACCGCTCAGTAAGCACATGTATACAAAAAGATATCTTATGGTCACATCTAACTGTACGACTTGCCTTCTAAAATATTAAAAACAAAAACAAAGTAAAAACCTTTACTGGAAGACATATTATATTGCTTGAAAATATGAAAGCTGTGTAATGTAACATAGTACAATTAGATATTGTATGTGCATATCACGAAAGAATCTTAATTAATATCTCATTGAGGATGAGTTGATTTTGCTATAGCATGCAGACACCTGCCTGAGTACACTCAGGACTAGTCGTCAACGGGTTAAAGGGCATCCTATTCCACTGACTAGCCCTACAAAGCAGCAGAAACATGCTCTTGTTTAGTCATTCTTTGCCTATTTATTGTATGTTGACCAGATGGTTCGCTTGTCAATACGTTGTGAAAGCCGAAATTGCGAGGGATTATTTGTCAGGGCTTTTGCAGTTAGGCAGAGAAGTACCTCTAGCAAGGTAGCTCATGGGTAGTCAATTCCTGTGCACTGCTAAAAATGAAATTAATTTAGAGAAAATTTGAGAGGTCGAACGGGGGAAGAGAAGGTTATGTGTGTGGGTGTGTGTGTGTGTGTGTCTTTGTGCATGTTCATTTCTTGTATGCCATTCGCAAATGCGTTGGAAATGTGTGCAGTGAATTCTAAACAGAGCGGCAAAGTGCTTTAAAAAAAAAAATGTCGATTTGGCATTGGAAGCTTTGGAGCTCTTAAAAAAAAAAACCTAAAATAAGACAAAAAGCTGGTAAGTGGTATACCAAACCAGTGATTACTGTATACATCAGTGGTAATGGATGAAAAAGAGAAACAATGACAGTGAATATACATGTGTGTATTAATGAAAGGCAGAGCTAACATGAATACAGATGCTGTTGTACTGTAAAAGTGGAAATATTCACGCATTTCACGCAACCAGAAGCTAGCGTGAAAATACAAGCATGGTAATCTTTGCATGCCATGTTCCTGTATTGAATAAATGTCCTGATTCTGCAGAGTTAATAACACGCAAAATTCATCTTACCAAGCCAAGCACGAATATCACTTATGCAAAAATATCCACTTTTACAGTAAATGAGAAAGATGAAAAGTAAGCAAATTTATAATCCATCACTTATTTCCACTCATAAAAGCAGTGTACATCAAGGGACACCAAGTTCATCTTAACCCCCAAAATTAATCAATCTCTTTCATCATTTTCCTAATCTCACTGTGCATTCTACAGGACATAGGGCAGATGGAGTTTAGAGATCCCCGTGACATTCACTACAGCAGTCAGGCCAGTATACGAAGGCGACCCTCCCTCCTCTCAGAGTTCCATGGACAGGTGGACAGAGACAGGTAAAAGCAACGACTGACATTTTTGATGCCTTTCACAGAGACTCCAGTTCAATTTTGCTCTCCCTCCCCCCACCGGGTTTCTTATGCGAGCCCTGAAAAATGCTTTTTTTCTGAAATCAAATGGATTGCCAATGATGTAATATTGTCCAGCCTATGCCAAACAGTGCATGTTGAAAACAAACCAACACAGAAGTAAACATGAGGGACTATTATATTATGCATTGTTGAAAAGAAAAGTTGCCCAATGCTTTAGTATCTTTAAGTTCACCCTGAATTTATTTTCACACGAAAGCATAAATGTGACAGAAACGTAAAGTCCTGGAATAGACTTTTCTATTATGGTTGCCTGCGTTTATACTCGGGCTGTGAAGAACATTCTGTTCAGCTGAGCCACTAATCCTCTCATGACGTAACTACCACCATAATCTCCTCCTCATCTATCAATTCCCTCCTCCACTACCCCTCCACCTTTGTCCCCATGCCTATTTTCTTCCTTGTCCTTCTTGTCATGTCCCTCCTCTATTCCTACTCCTTTGATTGTCCTTCCGTGTCCCTCCCTTGTTCCTACTCCTGTGTTCCTCATCCCCTGCCTCTCCCTTGTTCATACTCCTGTGTTCGTCATCCCCTGCCTCTCCCTTGTTCCTACTCCTGTGTTCCTCATCCCCTGACTCTCCCTTGTTCCTACTCCTGTGTTCCTCATCCCCTGACTCTCCCTTGTTCCTACTCCTGTGTTCCTCATCCCCTGACTCTCCCTTGTTCCTACTCCTGTGTTCCTCATCCCCTGACTCTCCCTTGTTCCTACTCCTGTGTTCCTCATCCCCTGACTCTCCCTTGTTCCTACTCCTGTGTTCCTCATCCCCTGACTCTCCCTTGTTCCTACTCCTGTGTTCGTCATCCCCTGCCTCTCCCTTGTTCCTACTCCTGTGTTCCTCATCCCCTGACTCTCCCTTGTTCCTACTCCTGTGTTCCTCGTCCCCTGTCTCTCCCTTGTTCCTACTCCTGTGTTCCTCGTCCCCTGACTCTCCCTTGTTCCTACTCCTGTGTTCCTCGTCCCCTGTCTCTCCCTTGTTCCTACTCCTGTGTTCCTCGTCCCCTGACTCTCCCTTGTTCCTACTCCTGTGTTCCTCGTCCCCTGTCTCTCCCTTGTTCCTACTCCTGTGTTCCTCGTCCCCTGCCTCTCCCTTGTTCCTACTCCTGTGTTCCTCGTCCCCTGCCTCTCCCTTGTTCCTACTCCTGTGTTCCTCGTCCCCTGCCTCTCCCTTGTTCCTACTCCTGTGTTCCTCGTCCCCTGCCTCTCCCTTGTTCCTACTCCTGTGTTCCTCGTCCCCTACCTCTCCCTTGTTCCTACTCCTGTGTTCCTCGTCCCCTGCCTCTCCCTTGTTCCTACTCCTGTGTTCCTCATCCCCTACCTCTCCCTTGTTCCTACTCCTGTGTTCCTCGTCCCCTGTCTCTCCCTTGTTCTTACTCCTGTGTTTCTCACCCTGTTTTCCCTTAAAGAGACTGTACAGTTCTGGTTGAGGTGAGGATTTAGCTTTTTGTGAGATATTCAGAAACCACTATGAGATGTCAAAGAGCATGCGATTCTAAGGGGTATCAAAAGTTTATTTGATGAAAATCGGTTTTGAATGGCTGAGATGTCCAAAAACAAGGTGAAACAAAGAGATCCTAATAAAAGGTTTTGCCTGCCGCCTTTTTTATTATTACTTTTTTGGATATCTCAGCCATTTGAAAACTAATTTTCATGAAATAAATGTTGAATCGTTTTTAAGATTACATGCTTTTTCACATTTCATAAGAAGTTTCTCATTATCTCACTTAGGAATGCTATAAACCTGAATCCCCACCTCAACCAGTACTGTACAGTCCCTTTAAGTTCATACTCCTGTATTCCTCATCCCCTGTTTTCCCTTAAGTTCATACTCCTGTGTTCCTCATGCCCTGTTGCTCCCTTGTTGTTCATACTCCTGTGATCCTCCTTCCCTGCGGCATCATGTTCCTTTTCCTTTGCTGCCAATCCTGTGTCCTTTCCCATCCCTCCTCTGTTCCTACTCCCTCATTCCTCCTTTCCTCTGTCTCCCTTGACCATACCCCTGTGCTCTTCCTCCCATGTCTCTCCCTTGTCCCTCCCATGTCTCTCCCTTGTCCCTCCCATGTCTCTGCCTTGTCCCTCTGTTGTCTTTTCTTCCCATGTTCCTCCTAGTGTGTTCCTCCTTTTTTGTCCATAATGAGTTCCTGTGAATTCCTGTGTTCCCTTTTCCTATCCCTCCCCTGTCCTTCCTCATATTATGTTCCTACTCCTGGATTCCTTCTTTCATGTCCATGCACTGTGTTCCTATACCTGTCCCTCCCTTGTTCCATAGTGTCCCTTCTCTCCTTTCCCTCCCTTGATCATACTCCATGTCCCTTGTCTCCTTTCCTACCCTTGTTCCTGTTCCTGTGTTCCTCCTCCCCCATCCCTCATCCTCTGTCAGTGTTTCTCTTGTGTCACTCCTCCCGGCTCCATCTTTTTCCTTCCTTTTCTTTTTCCATCTTTCTCTTCCCCCTCCTTTTTCTTCCACCACCTGTTGCATATCTTCGTCCTCCCTTTTTCCCCTCTTTTCCTTTAATAATCTCTCTCTTCTCGAAGCTGAAATAACTCATTATGCAGATCTGCAATGTCATCGTCAGATAAAACTTGATGGATGCTTGGGAGGAGTCTGTGTAAAGAGGGCTATTTCATGTTATAAGAAGAACATTCCGATTATTCTTGGCACCGAGTGTGTGGTTGTTTGTGAGCCTGAAAGATAAGTCCCATTTCCAGAGCTAGTTTGGTTTTGCAGACCCTGTTCTCTTCTTGAGGATTATCGCACAGGCCGTCAGATAAAAAGAATTTGTGCCATGCACCACCCAGGATGCTTCTACGAACATGGCGAGAGAAGAAAGCGGAAGTGGGAGGCAGCTCCATGGAAACAAAGACGTTAGCACCAACTGTCGCCAATGGAGGATAGGAGGAATGTAGGAATCAGGTCAAAGTTCTGGCTTATCACATAATCGCTGTGGAATATGCATTGAAATGCCATTTTTGGCAAGATCCTCATGTAATGTGAGAACGCACGAAAATGACTCTGTGTGTCAATAAACATTAAAGGAGGATGCGTCCCCAATTGTGCACAAACTGGGTCATTTTTGTGCCCTTTGCTCTTCCGTGGTAGATGATGTACTTTTACAGTGTTTGTGTTGGAGAGCGTCTGGAAGATAAAGTTCTCGTAGGAATGATCACAATAGACTGAAGCTCTTTTATATCTTTAGGGGAGCTCCCTGCATGACAGGAAGAAATGGCCCGTGAAGATTTTAACAATTCCCCAAATAAATATGAAATTGTATCGAGCAGACATTCCTGCTGTAAAGTAGCTGATATGAAGAGGGCATGGTATCCATCATAGCAACCATTACATTACAGTCCGATCTCTGTTATCTGGCCATGTCGGGACCGGCGCCTGTCCGGGTAAATCGATTTGGCCGGATAAGGGAGAAACACTGTACTTTTGAGTGCAAATAGGCTGCCGACTCAGTGGTAGCTATGTACATGTAGGTAGTGGACAATACTGTGCAACAGTGTAATTCATGCTTGTGTACTTAAAATCATAGCAAAATTGAAACATTTTACTGCAAAATTCATAACACGTTTCTGTCGGGAATATCATCAAATTGCATGAGTTTTTTAGGAGGTATAATTGTTGTTGAAATTACTTTTCTGTTTGTCTCCACTGCATGGAGGTGTTCGGATAATGGAGAAGTCCAGATAAGAGAGGCCCAGGTAATCAGTCAGGGTCGGACTGTAATGTACATATTTAGGTGATCAGGGTCATCTTAGATCACATAAATATTTTTTTTTCCACTCAAGTCAAATGGTTTCTTTCTGTATTTATGCTGGGTTTTGTTTATTAATTTTCTTTCAGGAAATATTGCTTACTTTTAATGATAAACATTGATATCTGTCACCTGTAATGTTTGCTAGAGAGATTTGGGGTGGACACCAAAAGGAAAGTAGCTGCAGAATGTCCAGGTGTCAAAATCTGTATTATTTTTTTTTTTTTTTTTGGGGGGGGGGGGGGTTAATTTTCATGGCTTAATTGTTGATAAAAAGTTTCAGGATGCAGCCTAAGAAATTGAAAGTTATACTTCTCACGCAGGAAAACCAACTTTTAGTACAGTTTTTGAAAGTTTTATATTCTCTGCAAAGTGCATGTATTTGAAAAAAAAAAGCCAAAAAAAAAAACAAATCCCAAAACAATGAAAGTGACATTTATTCATTCAAACTATGCGCAAACCGGCTTTTTTGTGTCTGCTTTCCATTTATCACTCATTTTCAGTGCCCTGGAATAGCCCATTTTCTCTTGTATAATGTTCTCAAGTGACAAGAGCAATTGAGGTTGTGACCTATTTTAGTAATGTCATGTACTTATTTACCTTCTACATAATATGGAAGACTTCTTGGAAAGAAAACACCACAGCTATTAATGAAAATATTTGGTATATTTGATTATTTGTGCTGAGATTTTTTCAGTGTCATCAAACTACACACAATGTAAAATGACATCATGTCTAACTAGATTTTTCCAGCAACTCATTTCTGGAGTTCACTGGGCTATGTTGTAAACAGGAAACGTATGGCTTCGCAAACCTTTTCCATTGCCATCTGTGCATGGCAGAGTCCCAAGACTGTTTCAGACTAGACAGTGCAAATATTTGTCATGCTGCCTGTTCTATGAATATGCAGGTTTTTACAATATATACCAGTCATATCATGAAGATTTAAAAAAAAAGAAATAAAAAAGCATTCTTTTATGAGGAAAGAAAGAAGCTTGAGACTATTCCATCCAGACATTGACCAGTGCATGAGATCAAAGGGTACTTATACAGTGAACCGACACAATAGCACACAGGCATGACACACAATTATCTGTTCACACCAAACGTGACACCGCCGAGGGGGAGACGACAGTGTGACGGGACTTTTTATTGAACTCTAGAAAACTTTTGTGCGCGGCTGTTTGCCATTGGAAGCCAAGAGTATCTTTTGGTAGGTTTCGAAGCGATGTTTTGCTGTAGATTTTTTATTTTTTTGGTTGGTTGTTCTTTCTTGAAAATGACTACAGGAGTGGTCCACATTCATAGAACGTCATTCATAAGAATGTCAAGGCTATGAAACTTAGCATGTACGATTGTTATTAATCTGTTTGTAACACATTATTCTTTTCAGAGGCGTTTTCTGAAAGATGGACTGAAATCTTGCACAATTTCATGGTGATCAAGCTCATCATGTAATGTGGTGGTTTTGACTCGGCAGGAGCTTGCTTTGTTGTCTTATAAAAAAAAAACAACAACACATGTATACACACACACACACACACACACACACACACACACACACAAATAGCATGTGTTTGATTTGAAGGTGTCATGTGTAAAGGCTTCTGCATATCACAATCTAATCAGCATCAGTTTTGAGGTTTGCAAACCAGAAGTACGTTTTGCAACACTATCTGTGTGTTTATGTGTGTGTTTATGTGTGTGTGTGAGTGAGAGAGAGAGATAGAGACACGTGCAAAGACAATGTTTGAGAATGTTGAGTCTATATATATTTTGTTTAATTTGGTAAAAAAAAAAAAAAAGGAAAAAAAAACCCTTAATAATCATGTTCATTTGATAGAATGAAAATACTGAACAAAACAAGAATTTAATGCACTGATGTAGGCTAACTTCGTGAAATTTGCAATGCATTGTCACATCCGTTTGTGAAGGAAACTCTCTGAAATTTCGATTGTTTGGGAAAAATGCTCTAAAAAGGATGTGGTTTTGCTTCAGGTAGATTCAAATGGAAAGGAGGAAAAAAAAATGAAACGCTGGTTTTTCATTTCGATGATGATTTATTGGAAGAATGAATACGTCTGAGAGGTTGAATCATTAACCAGCTTACCACAATAAAGAACAGCAGTGTTTCTGCCTTATGACTAGAAAGTCATTGACATCTACATGTAATGCAGGATGTATGCAAAACATGCCTAGACCTAGGCTTCCAGTCTGATAGGCCATCCATTAGGGTTTTGCTAAAAGCATGTGCTAACAAGGAGCATAATTTGTCATGTGAAGGCAACTGCTAACCTCTCTACAATTCTGCGATGAAATGTAGGGTATTGGTGAGTGCCAGCTGTTCAGCTCTCAAATGAGCTCTCGATTATTTGACCCTTTTTTTGGGGGGGGGGGGGGAGGGATGGAGGGGGACCCAATGTCAGCAGCCATCTTTAAAATTTCTCAAATCTGATACCACAAGAGATGTGTAGTTTACAGTACTAACAAACAAACAAACATACATACATACATGCAAATAAACAAACAAATGTCTGCCAGTAAGAGTGAGCTGGAAGAACCATCAGATTTTTTTTTTTTTTTTAATGTATATCTTTCCAAAATTTTGTTCAGGGTTTAATGATTTGAAGATGTCACTGATACTCCTTCTGAAGTAAGAAAAAGGTAATATAAAATATCTAAATGGAAGTGTAAGTATGTGTTCATATTTCAAATTCATGCAGATGTATCTTTATCTTGGATGATGGGAGATGTTTACAAACATGTGACAGTTACACTCCCTGAATTTCCACCTGAGACAATGTTTGAAATTTGATATTTTTAGAGAGATGGAATATTTTTGGATTGCAACTGGAAGTGTCTTAGATTTCAGGATGTAGGAGACAGTTATGATGAAGGCGAATAAAATGTCTGTATCTCATTTCTTGTGATATTTTAGGGGAGAGAACATGACAGTTTTTCCTTTTTTTTCAAAAAGAAAGAAAAAAATACATTTTAGAATGACTTGCATTTTTTGAGTGCCATCATCGAAGTTGTACCATTATTACATTCAATGCATGTGAAGTATTATTATGTAACAAGAAGATCACATCATTTCAAGAATGGTATAAATAGTGAACTAGAAATGAAAAAAAAAAATCTGCACATCTTATCACTTAAAGGGACATTCCAGACGATTTTTATAATTTCACATCATGTAGTACATAAATCGACAACTCCATGTATAGATCTCTGGAATTTATCATGGTTCTTGAGCAGAGAAACAATACTATGAAAAATCTTTAACAAATTACACTGAACAAGGATGATGACATAGGAGGTTCACATATTTCAGAAATGTAGCAGTGTAATTCCATTACAATACTGTTTGCTTGCGAGTTCACCTGTGTATAATCTATGCATGCCTTCTTCTTTTGTTCTGCTTCCTGGAGCCCCAACTCATGCATTCTTATGGTGAATCTGCCATGTCATCATCCTTGTTCATTGCAATTTGTTCTAAATTTTGAAAATATTCTTATTCTTCATCCCAATCATCACAAATTCTGAAACCCTGTCCTCAGTTTAACTAATTTATAGTTGTTCAAATGTAAAAATCTGAAAATCATCCGGAGGTCTCCTTTAAATCACCTATCCTCAAATGTAGAAGCATGTCCACAAGTGTTTGTTACAATGATTTAAGATGGTACTTTTTGTGTGTGGGACAAGAATTATTACAAAAAAAAAGTAATTCATTTTGATATAGGAAAATGTATACATCGTACAATAATCATGCAGGAATTGCTTTTTAAAATTTTTCAATTTTATGGCACATTATGAAATGTAGTAAAATGTCATTTGATATTTGTGGAGATCATATCTTGAGAACTAGTTAACCTTTGCACCAGATATGCACACCATATGTACACGAATTGCAAAATTTTTAGATCAGTTATTTGCATGAGACAGCTTGTTTAATCCTTCAACTGCCAGCTCACACAACATGGAACATGATTATGCAAAACACCAAGAGGTAGACAGTGCTATTAAATATCACAGTTACATACAATTTGCATAAACTACTGTACATGGGGGGGGGGGGGGGTGGAGGGAGAGCAAGAAAGAGAAAGATTAGATGCTTATTTTCAACTAATTATATGTATTCATATACACTGCATTTATATGTTTATACCCCCGCCAAACGAAGTTTGAAGGGGGGGGGGGGGGGGGGGGGGGGGGTATGATAGGAATCAGCGGGCGGTCGGTCCGTTACAAATCTTGCGTCGCGAACTACTTCCTCAGTTTTTAACCGATTCCCATAAAACTTGGCACAGATGTGTGCCTTGGGTTGTAGATGTGCAAGATGTATTTTTTGACAGTACCCAAAAGTATGTTGCCATGGTAACGGCATATTATGGGCAAAAATGGGTACAAATCTTGCGTCGCGAATTCCTCCCACAGTTTTTGATCAATTTTTCTGAAATTAGGTACAGATGTTCATCTGAATATGTTCATGTGCAAGACACATATTTCCGCAGTGGCAAAAAGTGCGTTGCCATGGTAACGGCATGTTATTGGTAAAATATAGGGCAAAATGCTTCATGGCAAAACTGCTTCATCAGTGTTCTTCCAATTCTCATGGAATTCATATTGAATGTTTGTCTTAGGATATAGGTCAGCATGACTCATTTCTTGACAGTGACAAAAAGTATGTTGCCATGGTAACAGCTCACATATTATGAGCCAAAATGATGGAAAATTTTGTGTTGCAAACTATTTCCTCAGTTTTTGCCCAATTTCCATGGAACTTGGTACAGATGTGTGCCTTTGGTTGTAGATGTGCAAGACGCATTTTTCGACAGTACCCGAAAGTACGTTGCCATGGTAACGGCATATTAATGGCAGAAGATCAAGGAAAGATCTTGCGGATTTAACTACTTCCTCAGTTTTTTGACCAAAGCTTATGAAATGTTGTTTTGACCAAAGCTTATGAAATGTTGTTTTGACCAAAGCTTATGAAATGTTGTTTGCCGGGGGTATAACCAGTCGCTGTAGCAACATTTCTAGTTGTATTTGTGTATACTTGTTTTATGTCTTTGATATTTGAAAAGACTTGAATAATGGTTGTTCCAGCCTCATGACACAAATCTTTGCAGGGAACCATCTGTAATAGATAATGCAGAGTTCTCTTCACATTTCTGAAAGTTATATCAGAAGAATATACAGCACAGAATCTGAAAAGATAACAAAGGAGAAGATGTCTACAGCCTTAGGTCAAAGCTACTTTTCAATCTATTCAGATCACATTCAAACTGAAATGATACCATTGAAAAAGAGAAAAAAATCTATGAAAGTAGTCTTTCTACCCCTTGCAGTTGAAATATAGAGTTTATCCAGAAAACAGTACAAGATTACAACTGAGGCCACCACTCAGAATGATACTGCATTTTGAGTTGATGATTGACAAGTGTTATCTTACAAATGCTTCAGTTTTCAAATCTGCACTTCTAGTAGTCAAACTTCGTGAATACAAGCCTATGTGTCAGTCTGGAAATTGTTTTAGATGTCTTTATTTTAGAGCCCATTGACAGTCACATAATTTTTGCCTATCATAACATGAAAGCATTGTTGCTCCTCTCCGAGTTGGGAAATCTAGAGATCCTAATTAGGTGATCCGAGTATCCTCTCGGATCACCTATTGTATCTGTACGGATTCTTTCTTCTTCTTCTTCTTCTTTCTTTATTTCTCCCCAAAAGTTGTGCAGAGGTTAGCTCAGAAAGTGCTATGTCTATCGAGTTCAAACTTATACCATGTATGTATCGTGTCCCAAAGACGGCAATCGAACTAAAATCAAAGTGATCAGTCGACCGTGACGTCACTATGACGTCATTATATGAAAACACATTCTCAATCATATCTCATTAATGGAATGAAGTTTTTCAATGAAATTTACGTCACATATATTTCAAGTTATGTGCATTTTACTCATATTCTCAAAATTTACATTTTCTCTTGATACGTGCGCGTACGCGCGCGTTGAAATATTTGTATGCTCAAATCGAGCTCAAATTTTTTTTGCACACGTTTCAGACCATTTGGAGCATTTTTTGACAAATTGAAAAAATCGGACGGACGCGTACGCGCGCGCGCATATACGCACGCACAGCTCATATGCAATAGAAATTTTCAGTTTTTTCACACGGATCGGATGTCCAAAATGTCAAGGAATATTTCTATCAAGTTTCAAGTCGATCCGACTCAATATGACGTCATACGGGCCCGTCAAATTCAAAATTCCGCGCGTGCGTCAATGGGGATACACAGTGCAACTATGCCAAAAAACCGCCAATTTTAAATCGGATTTTACTCGTCAGGATGGACGGTGACCCCCCATTTTCTTGATATATTCTAAAAGCTGATGAGTTGTACATGTCATTTCATGGGTTGGCGATACTGAAAAAATGATTAAAAGATATCAAATTTCTTAATAAAGTAAACAAAGTAAATTTTCAAAATGACGTCATCAAATTTCAAATTCACTCGAGCGTATCTCACTTAAATTTCGCCAATTTTCACCCAGATTTCAGTATGTTGTAGCTTATGAAATGTTCTTTCATTAATGTAAAAACAACCTTTTGATTGGATAACGTCATCACCTCGTAAAAATGGATTGAAAGTATCACTGTAAAATTTGACCAGTTTACGTGTTATCTCTATGGGAGAGCAGTTTTTCTGGCAGTGAAAATTGACATGACTATCTTTTTCGAGCACTAGCTCACTTATGCTTCGGTGAATTTTTGCCAGATTTTAGTATGTTGTAGCTGAGACTTTGGGCTATCGTAAGTGTGCCCTCCATTTTTTCATACGACGTCGGCATCACGTTGAAAAACTTGGTTGAAAATTGCATGTGGTTTCGATGCAGCGTAATTTTGCTTAATACACAGGGCCTATGGAGCATGAAATAGGTCATTGCATAGCGCATCCGACTCGTAATCCTAAGGTCCCTGGTTCGATGCTCACCCCTGCCAGTTGTTTTTAAATTTTTTAAACACTATTTTTTCTTCTTTTTCTTTAGTTAGTCTTAATCTCCTTTCCTAACTTTATCTTTTTCTGATTTTTTTCATGCTTCTCCTTCAAATTTCTATAAAAATAACACAATTTCTTCTTTATTTTTCTTTCTTTCTACTACTTTCTGTGCAATAGATGAACAACAACAATGGCTATTAATCCCATATTTTGCACATGTTTTGTTCATGTCACGTACATTATTTCATAAAATAACAATTACTTGATCGGACACCATCTTGGGTATGTAAATTAGGGTCAAAGGTCATAAATGTTTCATCCTGTATCTTGGTGAATACATGTCCTATCTCTCCCATACTTTGCACACGCAAAGACCATGTTACAAGAATCATTTCACAAAATAACCACTTTTTGCTCAGATGCCATCATGTCTGTGCAAAGTGCGGTCAAAGGTCATATATTCTTCTTTCTGTATCTTCATTATGACGTGTTATCTCTATGGGAGTGCAGTTTTTCTGCAAATGAAATTTGACATGACTATCTTTTTCGAGCAATAGCTCACTTATGCTTCAGTGAATTTCTCCCAGATCTTAATATGTTGTAGCTGAGACTTTGGGCTATCGTATTTTACCCTTCGTCTTTTTCATACGATGTCGGGATCACGTTAAAAAACGTGGTTGAACTTAAAGCTTATCTTCAATGTATTGAGATGTTTCTTTTCTTTCTGCAACTTTCTTTGCAATAACTCAAGAAAAACAGCGTCTATCACCCTCAAATTTTGCACATGTTTAGTTCATGTCACGTACATTATTTCATAAACTAACAACTTCTTGATCAGACACCATCTTGGGTATGTAAATTAGGGTCAAAGGTCATAAATGTTTCATTCTGTATCTTAGTGAATACATGTCCTATCTCTTCCATATTTTGCACACGCAAAGGCCATGTTACAAGAATCATTTTACGAAATAACCACTTTTTGCTTAGATGCCATCCTGGCTGTGCAAAGTGGGGTCAATGGTCAAATATACTTCATTCTGTATCTTCGTTACAGTGTATACGGAATTTGGTACCAAAGATGGCAGGTCTGACTCGCTTTTCTAAATGAGATTCCAAATATCACACGGCGAATGTCCCTAAACACAGATGAAGCCTGTATGGTCATGCCTAAATTATGTATTTGTTGCTGTATCTTCGTTATCTAGTGTATACAGAATTTGGTACCAAAGATGACAGATATGACTCCCTTTTCTAAATGAGAATCCAAACATCACACGGCCAATGTCTCTAAACACAGATGAAACCTGTATGGTCATGCCTATTGCGATCAGACCTCGAATCATTGATTTAAAAAAAATCGGATCACCTTAATTTGTCAGTAATGACAAATTACAATCTCTAGTTCTTTTTAATTCCTTCAATTCTGGATTGTGACTTCACCTTCAAGTGAGATTGCCTAACAAGTCATAATTTGCAAAGAAATATGTTCACAAAATGTTGCACATGATATGATAGCTCTCAAGGATGTGGTAAGCCAGCAAATGTGTAAACTTACAACCTGTGCAGTAAATTCAGCAGGTGTTTGGTGAGTAATTTGCCGATGAAAGGTCTGTAGAATTTCCTGCGTGTGTGCTTTGGAATAATTCTTCACATGTTTATTCAATGTTATTGCCTTTTTCACTTTTCACTGGGGCAGAAGCTATGAAAGATCTATTTTCATGTGATACACCCCAATAATCCGTTGGCATGAAGGCTGTTACCTTCCCTTGAAATCTAATCTTTCAAAAATGGAATTTTGCTACTACGAAAGAAGTTTCGTTCTGCTTGTGTTTGTATCTCTGTGACCTTTGACCTTCTGTTCTGATCTAATTTTTTTTTTGTTTCTTTTGTTTTTTTTAGGGGACTGGCGCAGTATCGGCAGTTTGAGCCCGTAAGGCCATCGGGCACCCAGCAGGCCGTGGCAGCAGAGTCAGTAGCACCAAAGCGCCCTCGTCTGACGATGACTGATATCGACCACAAGCCGGTACGACCTGTCCCAATGGGCAACAGTGCTCAGATGATGCTGGTTCCGCAGCATGAAATCAAGAAGGTAAAAGAAAGATCCCCCCTCTGGGCCACTGATCATAAGTCTGTCAGAGAGCACTTCTGGCTGTGCAAATAAGTTGTTGTGTAATTCCCTTGTGGACCCCAATTTTGCGTCAATTTGATCTGCTATGTATCTTGCTATGTATGAAATTAGACAAATTTGTATAATGACTTGTACCGAAAGTTAATTTAGTTTTTGTATTTTGTCTGTTCATGTTTTCATTACTCAAGTGTAATCATTCCATGGCTAGAAGATCATGAACACTTTTGTATGCATTTTGTGTGCAACACTGGTCAGATTCCTCTGTTCCATAGCCCTGCATCATGCATGGAAATATCTGAAAACTTCAAAATGACTTCCATCAACCTCTGACTTTGTCTTGGGTCTGGAGGGTTCAGAAAACGAAAATCACTGATTGTAAAACAGTGCATCACGAAAACATTAGCAAGATTGCATATTGGGGTACAATATTCCGGTGCCGGAATAAATGGAGCTGGATTTAGCTTGCTCGCGAGGGGCTCTTCTGACCTGACAGATGTAAATAGCACTCTCACTTTGGCACACTGAATTGAGGAGGAAGTCATCTTTTAACCACTGGTCACGCCTGCTCCTCCTTCCCCCCAACAGAGGGCCTCCTCTCTCTCTCTCTCTCTCTTGATTGTTTTCATTCTTTTTTCCTGAAGTGTGAAGTCGGTTTCTGAAATGCCGTACCGTGCTAGTCTGACTTTGTTGTGTTTCAAGAACCTCAGGGCCCTGTTTCATAAAGCTGTTCGTAAAGTTACGAACAACTTACGAGCGACTGGTGATCAGTTCTTGTGCTGAATTATGGAAATTCTGATAAGTAAAGCACATCACAACTGATCACCAGTTGCTTGTAAGTTGTTCGTAACTCTACGAACAGCTTTATGAAACACCCCCCTGGACTTTCACGATATGTAAGAGAGGTTCTGAATAGACTGTTGTACGATATGCAAATTTATGATCACCAGCTGCATGATTAACAATATATGGGATTAACGTACTGATCATGTGATCTACTCGGGTGATTCTAGAGTCATCAAATTGATGATGTGTAGCATTTTCCAAGATTTTTGTCATTGTTGTAAGTATTTAGGATTTAGTCTTCAGGTACAGTGGTACAGTGTCCACTTTGGATTAAACTTCCACCATTGTGTTGGTTCGATTTTCTTTCGGGATTAAAGCCAGTGTGAACATTGTGTGGAAGTTCTCTGAAATTGAATGAAATGACCATTCAGTGTACAAACAGCATATTGATTTATAGTACAAGAATACCACCACCAGAAACTTTGCATATAAAGAAAGATACATGGAGAATGGAGGTTGATGATTTAAAGAAACTGTGTACCGGTATTTCCTGAAACCTGAGATCACAGTCTACACCTTTATTGGGGGAAAAAAGAGAAGCATTAGCCTTTGAAGTTTTCCCTCGAGGTTTATGTGCAATATCCTGTGTAGTAGAAGATGGCTTTTCCGCTTATAAAAATATGCATTTGCAAAATTTGCCATACACACACACACACACAAAGTAACAGAACACGCATGAAAATTTGGCGTGCCCTGGTATTGTTTAGTAGTCTTGTTTTGAAACTTTTTTTTCTGTGAAGTCCTTGTAAAAATGATGCGATCTTCAAGGCAATTATTAGCATTAATCAAACATCGTGATTGGCCAACAATGTCATGGATGACACCTTCTGATAGTCCATGCTCCATCCCCCCCCCCCTCTTTCTTCAGGAGCCACCCTTCATGCCGAAGGTGGAGAACATCTCCCCGACCCCCTGCGACCAGGAGTCATCTCCGACCAAGATGTCCAAGGAGGGCTTGCTCCAGTCAATGGAGAGGGTGGACCGGGAGATAGCCAAGGTGGAGTCTCAGATCACTAAGCTCAAGAAGAAACAGGTAAAGAGGATCACAACATGCAACAGATAATACTGTAAACAGGGCTGCGCACTAACTCATATTTTTCTCCTGGTCCAACCGGTCTGTCCCTGTCTGACCCAGTTTTTCCATATTTTACTGGTCCATTCCTGAAAAAGTCACTGGTCCGACAGTAATTTTTACAGGTCTCGGGGACGGTCGGACCAGTGCCAGTGTGCAGTGTTGCTGTAAAAGTAGACATTTTTGCATGAGTATTTTTTTTTTTTTGGGGGGGGGGGGTGCTCTGCCACGTAAGACGACTACATACCATATGTATTCTGCTTTTACAGTAATGGATTTAAGATCCATACCCCCTTTTTTGGCTTGTTTAGATTAGGACTAGTATTAATTTCTTTGCTCACTTTTAAAGTTGTTTGCGATGCTTTTGTTTTTCATGAGCAGCGGACTTCCATGTGACATGAAAATTTAAGCGTGTTGTTGTAGTGTTTTATCAGGCTGAATTAAGTCTTTACAAGCCAGACAAATTGCTGCCCCATGGGATTTATGTGTATTATATGGTGCAAAATTGCAACTTTGGCAAGCGAAGAGTTTAAGGTTGTGCAAGGACACCCCTCTCATTAGTAGGATGTGATGTGAACTTGGGTCTCTATTTAGCGAATATATCTAATCACATCCTGGACCTGAGCCAGGCAATGGTAGTCAACTATCTAGCTCCTGATACCTTGTGAATGTTGTGCCAAACTTAGATACACTTGAGGGTAGGGAGAGAGAAAAAAACAACAACAAAACAAATGATGAACAAATATGTCTCGAACGTTTGTAAAGGAAAAAGTTGACTGTGGCTGGGAATTGGGACAAAACATGGAAATGATAGACCGTAAAAACATATTTCGAAAAACTAGCAGAGGAGTGAATATTTCATGAAAAATGTACATGGAATTCATTACTTTTGTATCAAGTGTGATATTACAATTTAATGTTGTAGTATTTCTAAAAGGTGGCAGGAATTTCTTGTAACAGATAGCTTGAGTTTTTTGTGTCTGGCTCTAGCATCTGCATATGGTTGCAATGAATGCCTCTTAAATATGTAATTTCTATTTTTCTGGTTATGTTTACGTGGCACAAAAACCAGTGTATTCTGCCTCAAAACAGTTCTGGTTGAAGTGCGTTGTAAATCCATCATTATCCACCACCTTTCTGCCGGCAAATACCGCATTGAGATAACTGATCATTGATTTCCTGTAAAAAATCAGTGCCAGTGGTAGAAGATGCAGTGTGAGGAAGTGAGTAGATAAGCACCTGTGTGACACAATGATGCACTTTGAGCTTGACCTGTAGGCTTGCCCACGATACCAAGGCTGTCGGAATGGCAGCCACGAAAATTCCTTCTGATTGGTTGTCGCGTACGATGTCAAGTTATATAATAGCATGTAATGAGTGGTGAGTGAACAAAGCAAAGCAGTGTAACTATAAATGACACTACACATATTAGGCTGAATATTGCAGTACGCAGGGTTTCTCTCCCTCTACTCAAAATTTTACAGCAAACAAAATATTTCAAGAGTGATTTTTTCAGTTAAGCTATCTTTCATCAAAGCGAAATATTTTGGGAGGCAGTGTTATACATTATGAAGTGTTACCATTTAACGTTTCTGGAGAAAGCAAATACACAAACAAAAACAATACTGGGTGCATACATCATAGCTTTCTTTTTTTTTAAAACTCCTCTTATGTATTAAAGTGTGATTGTTCTTTTCCATTTTTGTTCGTCAGCCATCCTGTAATGAATAGCCCAAGTGTCCTCTTGCTCAAAAGTGAGAGCAGCTACAAACCCCAATAATGAGGCCTAGAACTTGCGAGAAATTGTAAACATGTTTTTGTGGTGTGGTAGAAGAGAAGGACTGTCCCCCGTAGACAATAGGCAAAAGTCATGAAGAAGAAAAAGATGCAGAATGCCTACTTGTTGTGTTGAAAAAAGATGAGGCATCATTTCATAATGAAAATTGAGAGTTCACAGCTTCAAAGTCAAAAACTGACACTGCACATACCTTGTAGGTTAGTGCATTTGCCCGTGAGGTCAGCTTGTTTGTTAATGAAGGGATTTAAAGGGGAGAAGTGTATTGTTTTCAATTGGAATGGTTGGTTTTCTTATGTTTTTGAAGTTGCATGCTGAGGGATTTGTGACTATAGTCGTATTGTGTGAGCCTCAATCAGCTGTTAGCAATTGAGATCATTAAGAAAGAAGAAGTGTCTTGAATGCCTTTAATCATTTCACTTTACCAATAATACATTATACATCTTCATATGGAGTGGGATGAATAGAACTTTCTTTTGACCCGTCAGGTCCTGGGGAGACTTTGCTGTAGAAATGATCATTTTGTCATCATCAATTTTGCAACACTGAATTTTACTGCTTATACCTGATATCGAAAGAAAATCAAGTATTTCTTTAAGGGAACGTATTGTTTATCCATTGTGACCATGAATTAAAAGGGTAATATCCTTCTTATGGAATTGCTTCTCTAAACTTTTGAAATATCCAGACCAAATTTGTTAAAGTAACCGCAGCAATGATGAAAAAACTACTCTTAACATTTAAAGGGTACCAGCTTTTGATGAAGCATATTTGCAGGACCTCAGGTGATGATTACTTTTCCTTTTGTCTGTTGTTTCGTGAATCACTGCAGCAAGAGATTGAGCAGCGAGCAGCACGCCCTCTCGAGGCGGAGAAATCACCCTCGCCAGAGTCCGGCAGCGAGCCAAAGCAGCAGAACATCATACAGATCATCTATGCCGAAAACAAGGTGAGCACCTCCCTGACCTTTAACCTCTGCCCCATGTTGGGTAAGTCGAGATGATTGACGTGAATGGCACACCCAAACCAGGATGCGGTGGAAACCAATTTATTATTTGGAAAAAAGAGAAAACATAAGTGGATATTCATGCCTCTTTCTTAGATGTTGCAAGCTGTTAGATGTTGCAAACCCCAGGGACGCACCCTGTATTTGGCCCATCTTGTGTGATTTGTCGTGATGTGATATAGATATATCATATTGACTGAAAGTATGTTGTGAAATATCTTTGCACTGAGGCATTCACTGTCTTGGGGAAAAGCAGGAATTTGAATGCATCAGGATGTATGGGTTTTGTGGGTTTGGGATGGTGTTTATGAAGCTTGTCTCTTCAATGCAAGATAGATCATATCTAACAAGTATGTGATAATGGTTCATTGGATGAGATAATCACTGTGAAGTGTGCATAGTTTCCTACAGTGGTGGATTCCTCATAATGTTGTCAGGGCATTTGAGGTACAGCTTGCGGCCATCTTTGATTGGGAATGCAAATGAAGTTTGAAAACAGCAACCAAAAAAACAAACAAACAAACAAAACAGTGACTATGCTCAAAAATTGTTAAGTATACGCAGATACAAGAATGTCCATCTTCATTGCTGTGAAATTTTTATTTGACTGTACAATGGATTCTCCAACGAGATAGAGTTAAGGTGTTCAGCATAGACAGATGATGTGAATTTTGTGCCAAGTACAACAGGGGGCATTTCATGAAGCGTTTTATCAGATGTGTTTTCTGACAAGTTTGCTCTCAGCCAATCAGATGCAAGGATTTCAGTAACTCATTACAGTTTGTCAGAAAAAAAAAAATCTGACATAGTGCTTCATGAAATGCCTCCCAGGTGTGTGATGCTCTTTATCTTTATTTTTATCAGTCTGTAATCTCTCAACCAAATCTCTGTCTTCACGTTAATCCTGTGATTTTGTTTTGTATGTATTTCTTGTTTAATATGTATGTTACACAGAGAAAAGCAGAGGCTTCCCATAAAGTTCTGAACAATCTTGGCCCCAAGAATGAGCTGGTATGTGCATTTTTGTCCTTTTTTAATTGTATTTCTTCTTCTTTTTTTTTTTTGGTCACATGAGGTTCACTGTAATTTGTTCAGAAGGGGATAGCTCCTTTGTATTCAAAATAAATTAGATCATGAGTTGTTAGCAACCACTGTAAATCAGTAATGATGGATGTTCATCGTAAAAAGGTAGAGCCGTTATGTTTGTGTCAATATCCTCCAAATGTACTCAGGAGGGCGTCGGTCCATCTGTGTACTACCCTCATGCAAGGGGAAAAAAAGAAAGATTTTCCATACAATGAATTCTCAAGTGAATTTGATTTCATGATAATGGTTGAATTCTGGGAAAATTTTCTGTGCAGATGTTAGGAGCATGCACAGAACTGATGGACAACTTCGTTGTGAGTAAAAAATTTGATTTCCGTCCACAAGATAAAGATGTACAATTGCCCCATCCTCTGTCATGATTTGTCATCTATATCACTTTTCTTTTCTTCTTCTTTTTTTTTTTTGCCTGCCTTAAAAGATCCTCAAGGAGATGAAGACAATGATTGTAGTACACATTACATGAAAAAAAAAATAGTAATATGATTTCTAGAAATTAGATTGTTTGTGTGATAAATTCATATCTCGAATGCACGGATACCAACCTTCCTTCTAAGTAGTGATTCTCACAACTTTCAGTTTGTGTTTAGTTTATAAAAAGTTTGTTACTTTGGCAGCTTGGCACATTTTACCTCTGCACTTTGAGATCTCAACTTACTTATGCTCGTTATCGTTTCTTCACCTTCCTTTTTTTTTTCTTTTTTACAGCCGATGTACAATCAACCATCAGATAGTACACAGTACCAGGAGAATCTCATCACGTAAGTTACCACGGCGACGGTTGATGCCTTGCTCACGCTTTCTCTATTCCTCTTACCTGTGCAATCACAACCTAATAAATGCATTGAATGGGAAGGGAGTTATTGGTGTGCCTATGTGTACCACTACTTCCATCATTCAATTTTCATGAGGGAATTGATAATCAACTTACGGGGATGTTGCTTCTCGGCAGTGGTGAATTTCTGAGGTCACTGACTGTATGTCTTTAAAAGCTATTTTAGTTGTTGCTGTGGGAATTGCACTAGATTGATAATCAAATAAAAAGAATGAGGAAGGCCTCTTCTTCAATGGGGTCTTGGGAAGAATTGCCCACTGTGAGTACAATGAAGCTATCAGTTGACTTTCCCTGAATCAAAGCCATGTTGATATATAAATATGTGCATTTGTGTGTATGTATATTTTTTTTATGTACGTATGTATGTATATACATATATATCTAATTATGGATATAGCTTTAGGGAGACAATATATGCTCGTAATTACTTTATTAGGGAGACACACGACCTTAGGGAGATAATTTGTCTCTTCTTAATCTTTTCAAATATATTATATCCTGTTCAATCGCATGCTAATTGCTGACATTGCTTGTCTGCACAATGTCTCCCTAAAGGTTGATCCAGAGTTCCATATATGTTGTATTTTATATTCTTTTTTTTTTTTTTTTATAATTTAGTTACATTGCACCTTGTGCATGTATAAACATCTTTCAATATTTTGTTTGACCAGGAACATGGAAATGAAGCGGAGATTGATACAGTTCTTCACAAAACGGAACGAGGACAGGAAACGGCGGGTGAGTGAATCAAACATCGTGGACATGAAAATGCAGACTTCAGAGAGAAAAATCTCGCAACAGAACTGCATATTTCTTGACTTTGATTTTTTGCAGTTTTTCGGCGACCCTGCTTCTTAACACTGGATTTGATTTGTGCATGCTTTGAAAAATTTGCGCCAATTCTGCAGTTTTGATGGTGAAGTTTAGGATTTTGGATGGATTTTTTGGGGTGACTAAGGGACTTTTCTATTGTGAACAACAGTGCCAGTATGTGAAATGATGTGATATGCTTGTGTTGTGACAATAGAGTTTGCTGGCTTGCGATTAGAGATATGAAAAGAATTCTGGTCGTTGGCTGAATACTAGTGGTTTTACTCTAATTAGGTTTATTTTCCACATCCTCCTTTTTTCTTCGTAATTCATACATCGTCATTTTCAGTTATTTTTCAGCATACTTTTTGATGATACTATTTATTTGGTTGATTTCTCAGGGTGTATTTCCCTCATAGAGCAAGCTGCTTTGAATGAGAAAATACAAAGCAAACTGAAAGGAAGTGGTCAGGAAAAAAACAAAACAAAAACAGAGCAGTCTGTATACCAGTAAATTTGGTGATGTGTCTAAAGGGTACCTCAAGATAGTAATCTTATGATGTGAACTTTATGACACTTGTATGGAATTTTTCTATCTTCTTTTTTTTTTTTAAATAAGATGAACCACTGTATGATTATTTGTTCTTGTGAATTGAGTAAAAGTTCAACATCCTTTCCTTAAGAGGATGTTAAATATGACATTTATTGTATGTTTTGAGAGAAAAAATGACCCAAATGTCCTATGAGAAAATATGAAATTACTGACATTCATGAAAAAAGAAAAGAAATATGAATGAAGAGAAAGATGGAGGTTTGGGCATGTACATCACAACCACTGTCTAAACCAAGGAGGTGCTCACTGAATTGAATTGAGATGTAGTACAACTACAAGACATCGTCTATGTGGTTTACCCTCAAGCCCGCCTCTACTCATTCCTTTTCTCTTGAAGATCACTGAGCCTCCTATGACCACCCCTACAGGTGTCTTATTGAGTGTGTGTGTGGGGGGATGGGGGGGGGGGAGTGTTGTGAGTGAAGATAAGCCTGTTCTTTTTATATGTGTTTTATAAGATCAACGGACACACAATCCATTTATTTAAATCCATGCAAGAATAGTGCTATTTTCCTGCTTCTCTGAGTATTTAAAGTAAAAGTTGAATTTGCCAGAAACCTGTTTGGGGAAAGTGATCTAATGGGCAGAACAATGTGATTTTTTCAAAGCAATATCTCAAAAGGGGGAATTACCATGTATCAAATTTAGTTGTGGATAAAAAATAAGTCAGCAGAGATTAAAAAAAAAAAAAAGAGAGAAAGAGAAGAGTGAATGGAATACATCTAGAAGGAGTCGAGAGAGGTTAAAGGTCCAGTTTACCTTTGGGAGCAGTGATTTCAAAAATGTTCAAGATATCACATTTGATGCATATGTGTAGGTCTGTTGTATCATAAAACATCCTACCATATGAAATATTTGCAATAAAACCTAAAATATAAGGAGATATCAGGGTTTTTCTCAGTAAACCGTAACTGTATACGGTTTAGTCTGGAAACATTTTTATTATAACTATTGTTCACATTTTGTGTATTTAACAACACTTAACATCGATTATATGGATTCAAATTTTGACAGTGGTTGTTTCTATCCCTAACTCACATTTTAGAACTATTTTAAAGCACTAATGCTTTCATCTGCAAATGGTAAATTATGCCTTTAATGCAATACGTGTTTCCTTTTTGCAGGAACTCTTCATGTGTCAGCGGTACGGCAAGCTTATGGTGGCCTGGGAGAAGAAGATGGAGAGGCTGGAAAATAACCCCAAGCGGAGGTACATCCCTTTTGCTTTCATGGGCCAACTTATAACGGGAGGAGATTTTGTGACCTCCCGACCCCTATGAAAATCTTCCGGATGGTGATATTTTAAAACGTGGAAAATAAAAGGTCATGGGAGGTGGCTTGTGCTGCCGATGGCTGTGATTACATGTTTGTGGTGTTGCAGAGCTAAGTACGGAACAAGTTAGAAATTACCTAGTTTTTTTTTTAATGATCTTTTGAAAGGCAGGAGTATGTGTGATGCAAAGGATGTACTTTAAAAGTGCAATTTTTTTTTTTTTGTGCATTGACGTGAAACTAATGCGAAAATAAAAGCGTGCAGTTTTGTTGTATTTTCTTCACATTTGCTAGTCCTGTAGCATGTTGTGAGGACCAGTTAACTTTTACCGTAGTCTATTTGAGTAGCCAAAGCCCATATTTGCCATAGAAGCAGTTACCTGTTTGAAGTGCCCAATTAATTGTTGTGACCGTCCGTCAGATTAAACACACACGAAATTCATCTTGCCCGGCCGAGCATGAAAAATTTCTGCTGTTACAGCATTGGCCTTGCCCTGAATTATATTCATAGTGTACTTGTTTATGATTATTAACCCTGTATGGCTCGGTCCATTTTATCATTACAAGTTATATTATGAAGCAGGTTGATAAAAATTCATGCCCCTCTTGTCCTGGGCATAAAAAAAAAATGGATTTGCCCAGCCAGTAGCAACAAAAGAGGGCATTTGCATATTAAGCATGGTTTATTGCAAATGATTGTCTGCTGGCCTGATATGGCAGGCAGGCAGGATGGTTTGTTATACTCTGTTAAACCCATCATAGCCCAAGAGCAATTTATTCTGTGTCTTAGCATTGTCATCTTTGAGACCACGGCCCTTTGGAGGTTAATACCATTCTTTCTCAAAACGTGTTGCAGGGCCAAGGATGTCAAGGCGAGGGAGTTCTTCGAGAAGCAGTTTCCAGAAATTCGGAAACAGCGGGAACAGCAGGAGAGGTTTTCACGGTAATGCACGAAACGCAGTAGATCTCCTCCCACAAATCTACATCCTAGGAGCTTTCCTCGTTCCAACTCTATGTATTTCGATGTTACAAGTAACCGATATCATTAATAGGCTGGAATTTTGTTATGAAGAAATGAAAACAAGGTCAGCCAGATTTTCTCAAATTTAAATTACAATTACAATTAAGATTTCAAATTAAATTAAAATTTGACATAATGATGGATGAAAATCAATATGATATAAAGAGGAGAGAACTTGGGAGGACCTTGTACTTATTTGATTGTTCAACTTAAGCAAGGTTGAGTGTACTTTCCTATAAAACCAAAGTGTAGATATTTGAAACCACTCAAGAGAGAGAAAACTGTTCTGAAACTTGCACTTTCTACCACAGTGTCATCAGAACATAAAATATGTGCCATATTTTAGGTTAAAGCTATTGAAAAAAAGAGAGAAAATGATCAAAAAAATTGAAGTGGTAATTTTGATATCTTCAAAAATATCTATTGTTCTGTAATGAGCACATAATCATTGAAAAGGTGTTTTTTTATATATTTGATGATGACTCCACAAAATATTGAAATAGCATTTATTTTTTTTTGCATTCAAACTCTCCATATTCATGTACGTATGTGTGTGTATTTGTGTGTATGTTTTGTATCTCTTGATTCATTGAAATGATATGCGTTGTACCTTTGTGATTTAGACTTCTGCACTTGAACATCATTTGTTGCCCCTGTGAACTTTTGCCCATAACTTTCTTGATGGCTTCTGTCTTTCCTTTAGCAGAGCAGGGACGCGGAGCAGCTGGGGCAACATCGCCCGGAGCGACGCGGAGCTGGCCGAAATCGTGGACGGCCTCAACGAGCAGGAGGCCAACGAGAAGCACATACGCAGCCTGGCCGTCATTCCTCCCATGCTGTACAACAGCGAGCAGCGCAAGGTCAAATTCTTCAACAAGAACGGTCAGTAGATGCCGCTTCTTCTCCATCTTCTTCTTCACTGTATCCTCCCCCCCCCCCCCCCACCTCTTAAGAGAATGAAGCCCTAGATTTGTACTGCCCATCAAGGGGGGCATTTTATCAAGCAGTTTGGAAGATATTTTTGTTCTGACAAATTTGTTCTTCAGCCAATCAGATGCAGGGATTTCAAGAGCTTAAAATAGTTTGCCAGAAAAAAAAAAAATGTCTGGCAAAAAGCTTGATAAAATGACCCCCAGGATTCCATTTTTATATGTGGCTAATGATAATATGTGACCCGCTACAACAAAATGATCCTAAAGTCGGGCGAGGTCGATTATTTGAAAATTGCATGACACAATTCCCTAATCTTTCTGCTTTAAATTGATATATAACACATCTTATAAAAATAATCGTCTGCGGAGATATCGATGTTTAAAAGAGAGCATGTCGAGACGTCTGGGAAATCACTGTTTCGAGAAAAGCACCCTAAAAGTTCTCCTTGCAACGCAATCACGATCAAGGGACACGCAAGTCAGTATTCACCTCGGACAATAGAAGGTAAGCCCTAGCAACCCCCGAAATGCGCATTCAAACACAGCGTCGGCGGTCTCCTCACCGACCAATCAGTGACCAGGATGCCAGGAGAAGCGACTGGGCATAGCGCACCCCGCCAGCACGCACCAGTCGACTGGGCAGTGTGCGAGCTTCACGCTTCGTTTAGCGGCAAGCAGCAAACTGACCAATGAGATCACTCTGGTCGTTGTTAGGGGCGGAGCCTATGTGTGGCGCTCAATCCAAATGTTCGAACTAGTTTTTGCTTCGTTGAAACGCCAAAAAAACATGGGCCAGAAAAACGCTATTTTTTGGTCTTTCCTTTCATCATTTTGCTTCAAAATTTCGACAGATAATAGAAGACATGTCAGACTCTAATAATATGTCAAATTCAGAAAATCATAAGTTTTGACCAATTTTGATGCTCTGACTTCAAACTCGATTTTGACGGCTTCGACCGTGCGCGACTTTAGGACCATTTTGTTGTAGCGGGTCACATATATCTCTCTTGTGAATCACTGCAATGGGAGTTGAAGTTGGTATGAGAAATGAAATTGCAACATACTGATTTGGGTCATATTGCAGCACTTGGCTTGCAATATTCACTGTCTCTTTCTCCAGAAATTATAGGAGATGATGAAGAGAGCATTCAAGGAAATTGTTTGATTTCAGAAGTTCTTGTTTTTGGTCTGCTGTCCCTTTCCATTTGCTGTATCAACAAGTGATTTAGACTGAAACTGGAACTTGTAATCATTTCACCAGGGGGGTGTTTCATCAACGTTTGTCAGCGCTGACAACTGGGGTGTAGGGCAATTACCCCCTGGGCATTTCCCCCGGACCCTTCCCCTAACCCTAACCCTAATCTTTATCCTGAACCTAATCCTAACCCCAACCCAATCTCTAACCCTAATCTTTACTCTAACCTTATCACTAACCACTATTTAGCCAGGGGGTAATTGCCCTGATACAGTCTGGCAAACGAACTCCAAACTTCAAACTCCATTATCCTTTATGCATCCTCCTAATGTATTTTTCCCCCATATCTTGCCCTGCCCTGTTTCCAGGCCTGGTGGAGGACCCGATGAAGGAGCACAAGGACCGGCTGCGGATGAACCTGTGGACGGACGAGGAGAAGGAGATCTTCCGAGAGAAGTACCTCCAACACCCGAAGAACTTCCTCCTCATTGCCTCCTTCCTGGAGCGCAAGGACATCTCCGACTGCGTGCTCTACTACTACCAGACCAAGAAGAATGAGAACTACAAGCAGCTGCTCCGCAAGTCGCAGGCCAAGCGCCGGCGAGGCTTCCCGCCAAAGAACGCCGGCAGCAGCGTAAACCGTAACCAAGACGACGATGACAAGGACAATGATAAAGATGAAGACTCCAGTAACAGGTGAGAATACCTGGATACCCTTTGGAAACTGGGTGTCTGTTGCATCAATTTCTTTTTCTAAGAAAATTCAAGTTTTTTTTTTTTTTTTTAGTTTTTCCTTTGTTAAAGTCAAAGGCAGAATCATTTTGACCTGAGTTCTCAGGTCTTGCCAGAGTTTTTCGCAGATAAAAAGTTCTATGCAACAGGCACCAGAAGTAGATTACTTGAAGATCTTGATGGTATAATTTCTGGGAGTTTTGTTATCCCAGATTCAGTGCAGGTACTCAGTACTGCCTTGCCATCTAATGTCGACCTTCAATACTCACTTGTCCTTATTTTGTGTCATTCCCAGTCGGTCTGGTGACAAAGGGGGCGGCGAGGATAAAGATGGCGGAAGTTCGCAGAATGGAAGTGCTGCTGCTGGATCAGAATGTGAGTTTTGTCTTTTTTACGTCTTAAACTGAAACTGTAATGATCTTTGTCAAATTTGGTATGTTTACACAGAAAATTTCATACTTATGCAGATATACCCATTTTAGGTTACTGATTGCGATTCTAAACAAGAAATAATGATTAAGTTTCAACACAAAGTGAGTCATGGAGTGATCTACTTTTGCCAAGAATGTCGGCCTGATTTTGATGACGTAACAAGTGGCTTACGCCCTCTGCTGCCAACCAGTTGCGCGCTTCAGAGGATAGCGGGCGCGCAACGTGCTAAATCCCAGACTATTATTGCTTGAAGGACAATGGAAGACAACATTCTCGATCAGAGTTTTGAAGTGGAAACCAACAAAGAGGTGGAAGGAGACAGTGATACTGAATCATGATCCTCGAATTCAAACAGTGATAACAGATGTTTAGATTAGTTTGACCCTCAAAGCAGATGCTAAACAACCAAAACGCTGCTGCTGTTACCGTTGCTGTGACTAGAGTGCCGATTGCATACTTGTAGAACCTTACATGAACAGGAGTGGTCTGAGACAACTGGATGATGGTCGTGATGAACAGTTTTGAGGAGAAATGAAGACGTGACAATGTTACCCTAGTGACACTCGGAATTGATGTGCATGGCATTCATATTGCTGTTAGTTGCTATTATTGTTATTTTCTGATGCTTGTGTTACACCCATCTCACTGACCACATAAGAAATCCAGACTGTGCACTGCAGGCTGCGTGATGTACATTGCATGCATCAATGTGACACGCTAGCATGTTTCCTTTGCTAGCTTCTTGAATTGCTGCTGCGAGGTTGAACTGCTGGACAATACATGCACTTGTGAACACATGTACACATACCAGACTGCTGTCACACGTCTGTAATTTGATCAGGAGCTTGACTTTCTGTCATCATCGACCATCATTAATTTTAGAATGGAGTTTGAAGCTGTTTTACCAAAGCAAAGAGTTTGAACATGTTGAGGGCAGTGAAGTAGCAATTTCTGATTCAGATTTTTTTTTTTTTCTGATTTCAGATTGTGCAAGCAGCGTATGGCGCAAAGCTCGCGAAATGTGACCGTGAGTTGTTTTGAGTGATGACATGCAATTGTGTGGAAACAAGATATTAAGTATTTCCTGGGATTTTGGTGTAATATGGCTATCCAGAAGTTGAGATATCCACATGGATACCAAGGTACAATGTATATTAGCGCCGCTTCATGCACGCATACTGGAAGATGGCTGTGAAAATATGCATGCCACTTGTTACGTCATCAACTTATAGGACAATATTCCCCCACATAAGCATTTAGACGGGTATGTAATATGAGGGCTAACATTCTTTGTTACTCATTTTCTGTGCTGGAATAGGCCTGCAAAAGTACAATATTCATGTACTGTTAGTATGTTACCAGCTTTCACCATTTTTGTTTCAGCAAGAGTGAGCTCTCAATATGTGTTGAAGTCAGCAGTTGACATGCCATCAACAATCTACTTTGTGAAGTTAGAATTCCATAGACTTGGAAATGCAAATAGTGCTCTTCCATATTCATAATGCAAGACTCAAAAGGATTATTTGATGCAGTTTGTGTCATGAGTTCGAAGGTTCTGTAATATACATATTTTTTATATCTCATTCACTGTCTGACTTGCGCCCTTCTGCGAATGACAGCATCTCCAAACAACTGCTCCCTATGCAAAGACCCGCTGGACACCTACAGCCTGAGCCGGCCGGTTAACCGGACAAACTGCGATCTCTTCGGCATGAACGAGACAGACCTCAAGCCGGACATGAGGGTCTGCAGCCGGTGTAGATTTCGCTCCATCAGGAGAAGGTGAGATTGTCATCATCTTGGCACAACAATCGACTACAGGCCGATGCACTACTTTATGCACAGAGTGATATGACAAGTTTAGCCATATCTGGTGTCAACGGTGCTGTAGCTGGTTTTTAAGCAGTATCGGATTCACAATATCGTGTAGGGACTGGGGGAGGCTACAGAATGTGAAATTATGTCAGTATAGATGTGGCATGTTCTGACTTGACAATAAACTGCTGCAGTTCTGTGGCACACTAGTGTAATCCAGACTGATGTTTATCACACGGTATTCAATACTTCTGTTTCAGCAAGGGTAGTATTGAACAGGAAGGCTGATACTAGGATCATTCAGCCTTGCCAATATGATGTAAACTATATGTTTCCAGCTTACGAATGTGAGTGGTTCAACCTGTAGAGTTACAGCTCTGTCTAGCAACAGAGTGTTACAACGAGAATATGCAATATATTGTAGAACCAAAGGGGCACCTGCAATTAATTCATTTTTGCAAATGCCATCTTCTCTCATTCTCTTACCAGTCGATGTCCGGTCCTGACCTGCAAGACGCCGAGGAAGCGAGTGCGGCGTTTAAAACCGCTCCCAAACAAGTGGTTCGACATCTCGGAGGAGCAGCGGCGGTCCCTATCCGAGGAGCTGGGCGTGGCGGTGGAGGTTACGAAGTGCTGCGCAGCGTGCTTCAATCGCATCGCCCGGAGACTTGGCTCCGAGGGCTCTGAACCTGAGCCCCCGTTACCTCCACCCCCTCCTGAAGACACCGAACCAGGTACACCTTAACCCCTTGAATGTTGAAGCGAGAACATTGAAGAGTCACTGAAGATTGTTGTGGGAAATTATGCTGTTTGCTGGACAACACAGTGTTTCATTACATATTTGAAAATTGACCTTGCTGGCTCATTGACATAAGTCTGCATATACCACAACCTCTGACAAACCATGCACCTGTGGCTATAATATATCAAGATATCAATTTTTAATGAGAATGATCGATAATGATGAATATTTCATTCCGCTATGGCATTCTAAATTTCAGTCTTGATTGCTCTCTTCAGTAAATTTTTGATGAAACAATTGGATTTAATTTTACAGAGTGCCCTTGTTTTGGATTATGTGCAAAGATAAGTCCTTCAATGTTCTGTGTACTATGGCATGATTATATGTATGGGATAAGGGATTGTAGCCTTGGGACCAAGTTTATGGAGTGCCTTTCTTTTTGTTTATGTACCAAGATCAGAGATTATGTTGTGTGAAAAAGGCATTATTGTATGTGTGAGATAAGAGATTGTAACCCGTAGACCTTGACTTCTGTATGATCTTTAAGCCCTAACAGGTCCCGAAACATCCCGATGGACCGAGGAAGAAATGGACAGAGCTAAGACTGGTTAGTAGGATGGAATCAGGGGGCAGAATTAATTTCTTTGGATTGCCTTTTCAAATTACAGGATATCTGAAGTTGTTTCAAATATGTGTTTGTGCTATGTCCAGTGGACATCTTTCTCTTTTTCCCCAAAGCTGTCTTTCTTTCCACATAATTATGACCCTTGATACCTTGCATTGTCAGTGAACATTAATGGAGATGAGAAAACAGCAAAAGAGGGTGTATTAAACAAATGGTAAAAAGTAGCCTCGGCCTTGTTCAGAGACTGAAGCAGCTTCATCTTGATCTTTAATTATTGAACAAAGACAAGGCAGCAAGTGATCAATTAAGGTCTTTTTAAATGAAAATTTCCCTCCATCTATCAAATTGACGTAGATATACAGAATAAAGTCAATCAAACAAGCACAGGTTATGTTATGCAGAGTTTAACATGTCCATGTGATGCAGGGGTTTAGGTTATATATTTTTTCCCCCCGTTTTTGTTGCTTTGGCGCTTCAGTGTTGTAAATCCTTGCCTGTTTTGATTTGCTGTGATTTAACTGTTGAAGCCATTTTGAGTGTGGAGTGGAGTTTACCTTTAAGCCAGGATTAAGTGTTTGGTTAAGAGGAGTTGGCCTGCATCCTTTTTCTCCCTCTGCCTCACTCAGGTTTGCTGCATCACGGCCGCGACTGGCCGGCCATCGCCAAGATGGTGGGCACCAAGACAGAGGCTCAATGCAAGAATTTCTACTTCAACTACAAAAGGCGCTTTCACCTGGAACATCTTCTGGAGGAGCACCATAAGGTCAAGAAGGAAGTAAGTCCCCACATCTCAAAAATAAAAAAATAAAAAAATCCCCAGGTGTCTCCATATTTCATTATAGTGTTGCCACTCTCTTTGATGATTTCTTTGAGGAGCACCATCAGGTCCAGAAGGAAGTAAGTCCCTGCATCTCAAAAATCAAAAAAAAAAATCCTCAGGTGTCTCCAAGTGTCATTACAGTGTTGCCACTCTCTTTGAAATATTTCTTTGAGAAGCGCGATCAGGTTCATAAGGAAGCAAGTCCCTGCATCTCAAAATACAAACAAGCAGTTGAATCCATGTTTGATAATAGTGTTGTTACTTGTTTTGGGAACATTTCTTGGAGGAGTACCATGAAGGAAGAAGTGGCTATACTTCTGTATTATAGATTTTCCAGCATAGTGGAGATTATCTTTGATTTTGTAGTCACTTGATTACCAAGCTTTTTTTTCTTTCTATTGAGAACTGTAGCTGTGTCTTCCATGATTGCTACTCTTATACAGTGTATGTATTTGTGAGATTTTTCAGCACTGTAAATCTGAATCAATGTCTGTTGTGTCCCCAGGGAGATCGAGAGCACCGTGTGTCGACAACGGAAAGTATGGCCTCGACCGTCACGGCTGGGTCAGAGGATGACTTCAATCCATCGAGTGATGATGATAACGAGGAGAGTTCGGACACTGCTAGTGCCAGCGAAAATGACGAGACCCATTCAAAGAAGGTCAAAGTAAAAACGGAAAAGATGGAAATAGATGAATTTAAGAATCCCTCCAGTTCATGCTCAGACCCAGCGACCTCAAATGCTGCCTCAGCGGCAACATCCAGCTCTGCTGGGACCTCGACGTCGACGTCGGCGTCAGTTATAACACCAGTCTCCGTCTCAACATCGATCGGTGGAACAGCTGATAGGGATCAGTCGTTAAGAGACAAGGTGAAGGTGGAGAAGCCTGAAATTAAAACAGAGCCAGACTCACTGAGCATTGACAAAATGGAGGTTAAAAGTGAGGCCAGCGAGCCCTCAACGTCGTCTGGCATCAGCGCAGTGGCAGGAGCCTCGGCGTCATCATCAACATCGCTGTTTGGTGCAGCAGAGGGTGCGAATCAGGCCCTGACGGCTGCCCCATCCTCCTCGTTGCTGCCGTCGCGTGTGTTAGCACCACCTCAGGGATACAAGCAGGAGCCGGAAACCCACGTTATTGAGGACGACGACTCGAGCGCCACCTGCAGCGCGGACGAGAGCACCACGCAGGACGACATCTCCTTCCCTCCGGGCCCGGGGCCACGCCTGCAGCAGAGCAAGGGGCCTGGGAGCGAGGTGGTCTCGAAGTTCGGTACGGGGGACAAGGTGACGTCGAGCGATGACAAGACATTCTTTCACGCCGCAGAGCTGCAAATGAACAATAAGATGGCAGACTCCTCATCCAAGATAGATCCACCAGATGAAGATGAGGAGGGTCATGGGAGCCGGACCATCCGGAGGGTGATTGCAGAGTACCTTGGACGAGACTCGTCAAGAGGAGTTAACAACATTAGAGACCTGATTGATTCTGCCATTGATAAGCATTTAGGTTAGTACAGTGGCACTGTCAAATGAGAACTTTTTGCGTACATGAAATTTTCACGGTTTTCAGGAGGAGCCAAGATTCACTAAAATAGAATGAATGCAAAAGCTTTTGTTTACAAATAATACATCGAATGTCAGTCGCCAATTTTTGAAAAATTTCATGCTGCAAAAAGGCTATTGGCTCTAATTGATGAAATTTTCATGCCACAAATGATTCTGGTTTTACAGTTGATGTGTTCAGTTGAATGACCACGTATCTATTTAGCAAGAGGACAATTTTAGGTGATGCAAATTACAAGTTTGTTTCATTCATGTGCATAATTAGGAAAGTGATGACCAAAAAGGTTGCTTTGCCCCTTTCATCAACTTTAGACTAATGCCACACCATTGGTCATCGCAAAACCACTAAAAAGTCATCAAACATGGATTTTTAGTTAAGGGCAGATTCTTAAAGAACAGACTCTTACTTTAAAGTGATGTCGTATGTATAACTCAATACAAACAGATTTTTCCTACCCTATGTAAATAATGAAAAGAAAGTATACATTCTGGAAAAGCATTTGCTGAGAAACATGGTGTGAAATGAAAGGTCTATTCAAGTTCTTAATCTCACCATGCTGTGCTCTGTTTAATGAATGGGACAAAAAAAAAAAAAAAAAAACAGGAAGGATTGTGAAGCTGAAATTTGGCACACTCTATCAGCACATTCTATTCATTACTAATACCAACTTTAAATACACCAGCACTTCCCTTTCAAGAGTTAGCAGAGTTGAAAGTGAGTAGTGTTTAGAGGGTTTTAAAGGAATGAAAAGGGTCCTTGAAGACTTAGCAAATCACACTATCCTACAAAAATGTGTTGTAGAAAAACCTAAAAAATGCACTTTCATTATCCAAAACTTACGAATTGTGTAGAAAAAGAGATGCTCTTTAAGAAAAAAAAGAAGAAGAAACTCGACGAGGATGACATCTATTTGGAGTCCTCATGTCAGATCAGGGCACTTTTTTGTAGGTTTTTGTGATGCACGGTCACAAATCGTAGTAAGAGGAACCTCTGTGTGTGGGCAGATGTCTAGAATTGATGAAGTACAAATGAAACACTAGAATTAAAAACATACTTGTTGGTGATGGTCAGATTATGCTTGCATGCTGAATTTCTCTTATGTGTCGTGATGCAGGTAATGATGTAAGTCCAGCTGCAATGCCCCCGTACAGTCAGGGTGGATCCGGGGATGCCAAGCCTTCACCAATAGAGATCAAGTCCTACGATGCGTTGCAGAAAGGGCTGCATGCCGACTCCAGTGACAACGCCTCGCGGCAGGGACAGCAGCGGCCCGCCACTGCCTCACCATACCTCTCCCCTCACATCTCCCACACCTCGCAGCATCAGCAGATGGAGAGGGAGATGCCGGAGATCGGCAGCAGCCATGCGGAGATGCTCCGTTACCACGGACACGGACACGGGCATCTTCACGCCGCTTACCGGCACGGCAAGGACTTCGCCAAGGATTTCGCCAAGGACTTCCTGCACAGGCAACAGCAGGAGAGGGAACGGGAACGGGAACGTGAGCGAGAGCGGGATAGGGAGCGCGACCGCCACCATATACACTCACCAGGGGCAGCTGCAACGTCACCACGGCAACCCTACCCGCCCCGCTCCAACTCGCCCTACGCCCTGGTCCCAGCCCCGGACCGCCACGCCCAACCCCACCCGGGCACTTCTCAGGCCGGTCGTAACCCCCTCCAACACAGGGCCCTCCAGCACAAGGCTGGCATTCCCCCTGGCCCTCCGCCGCCGCTCATCAACAGCCCGGCGGGCAAGCCACTGAAAGCTGAGAAGGCCTCTGTGCTTAGTCAGGTTGCCATGGTGACAGGAGCAGGCTCAATTACCCAGGGCACGCCCGTCAACTTTGCAGTGTCCTCCTCACCATCAAAGTAAGTTTTCCGGGAGTCTTGCCTCAGAGTGGGGAAAGGAGAGATACCTGAATTCTCCAGTACAGTTGGACAAACGTTACATATCTACCACTTTTTTGTACCATTGTGAAGGAACATATCTGAGGTAGATCCTCTGGTGTAATGAGCTGACTGCAGGCAGGAAGACTCTCTCATTCAAAATGTTTTTGCTCTTGATTTAGTCATGAAAACATAGACATCTTGCCGCCTAGCTGTGTATTATGATGATTTAAGAAATATCCTGTGGTAGAAGTATGTCTTGTGAGAGAAGCTACAATCCATAACCAACTACTTCTAGTTTTCACTGGATTGTTAGAATTGTCTTGTCAGTTTGAAACAAAGTAAAATGGAAAGTAACATCAGGTGGGGAAAAAATACAATATGTCTGTATCATGTCCCCTACCCCCATCCTCCAGGTATGAGCACAAGCCCGCAGTGTCCAGCTATGGTGGTCTGGTAAAGGGTTATCCTTCCCAGGCCACCTCTCCAAGGCACCAGGAATCAGCTGGCGGAGGCGTCGGCTCCATCACGCAGGGCACTCCGGTCCTGAGACGCGGGGGAGGAGGTGGAGGAGGAGAACGAGAGCGAGAGAGAGAGCGAGAGCAGCACCTCCAATCCCAGGCGGGATCCATCTCGCGGGGCACGCCCATGTCAGCAGCACACCACGAGAGAGAGGGTTCCATAATGAAAGGTGAGGGGGATTACCCATTCTGTAGATTCCATCCTCTTGGAATGTGACGGGATAATCACTACAGGGCTCCATTTCACGAAAGTTGTCAGCCCTGACAAGTTGTCAGTCTCTGACAATTACCATAGTGACAGTCAGTGACAAGAGGGTCTTAACCAATCAAAATCACGGATTTTACTGAAATTGTCGGAGACTGTCAACTTGTCAGGGCTGACAACTTTCATGAAACGGTGCCCTGGTTTTCCTTCTATGAAAGTCTTAGGAGAGACTTTTTGCTCATAAGACACTTATGAGAGACTTCATGAAGTGGATTTGGAAGTCTCACATAGCTACATGTGGGCAACTTTGGCCATTCTTAGATTTATGCAAAGACTTTTATGTGATAACTTTGTGAAACGTACCCCTCCTCTTCGATATGCCTTTATCTGCATGCTTTTTAAACCCTCTTACACATGTCACTGCTATCTCCATCCTATCATGGGTAATGTATTTCTCAGTCGCTGTCACTGATACACACATGCATACTCCTCAGTGGAAGTGGGCATAGCCTTTTTTCTTGGTACCTATCCATTGCTAGACCAAGTTTGTTTAATATGAATTCCTCATTCAGAGTTGTAAATATATGGAAACTATCAAATTTCTGTATACCAGGCTGGAGCTAATCAATCTCAAGGATTATAGTAATATCTTGAGTGCAAGTTCACTTTTCAAGTTTGGATATTTTGGTGAAGCAGAGTAGTTATGATGTACAATCTGATTTCTTCCAGTAGCTCCTTGTGAATTCAGTGTTACCTCTTTGTCCTGCTATAATAAATGCAAGGGCTCACCTGATGAAAAGTTAAATGAGATATCTTCAAACTCAAATACAAGAAAAGAAACAAATTGATGAGAGATATGAGTGATGGGTGTGGTCATCCAATCATGTGCATGCACTGCAGTTTCCCAAGAGGCTCAAAGGGCCAAGAGTCTGGCCAGCTACGAGAATGATACGGCAGCGGCCATCAGGTTCCAGCATCAGAGTAGGCAGGAGGCGGCGTCCAGGGGTTACGAGGCTATACCACGGGGAGCTCACCTCTACGACCCCCAGGCATCTCGTGGTAAGTATGGGCCATTCCGCCCCACCTTGCCTCCACCAACCAGACCTGCCCTCCACCAACCACACCCTCCACCAACCACACCCTCCACCAACCACACCCTCCACCAACCACACCCTCCCCCCAAGCACACATACCATACTTCACTTCACAATAGTCAAATTCCTTTAGGGTGGTCACTTCTGCATACCTAAAGCAGATAGAATGATGACACACTCTGTAAGGTTTGTTGATAGCTTCTTTTTATACCACTTGACAGGGAACTGAGAGGCCATTTTTTTTTTTTTTTCCACAAGAAACATGAAAACAGTTATACCACATGCAGATGGACCACCAGTACCCAACCGCATCACCAACCATACCCCTTCAGGCATAGACCACCTACACCCCCTATAAACGTTGACTGCACGTACTGCTGCCAAACATGGGAGAATTAAAGGGAAAGGCTAGTACTTGATCAGTGGGAATTAGTGGGAATGCTGGGGGATTATTGTTCCCATCCTTGTGGGATTCATTTAAGAGTACATTATGTATGTATTGTTGTGTGAAAATTATTTGCTTCAGAATGATCTCATATTCAAGTAATGTGCAGTTTAATGCCACGTTACTGTACAGGCATGCTAACCTAGAAACATTAAACTACACATTACTTGAATATGAAACCATTCTGAAGCAAATAATTTTCACACAAAATAGATACATAATGTACTCTTAAATGAATCCCACAATGATTAGAACAATCACCCCCCATCATTCCCACTGATTCACACTGATCAGATAGTAGCCATCCCCTTTAAAACTCCTGCAGATGTTGACCACTTGTACCCCAGCAAATGCGGACTCACATCAAAAATATAATTTGACTTATGATCCATAGCCACTGATCAAGAACTGAGACATTGGTAGTAATTCTGTGTCCATGGGTTAGTGGTTGACCATTTGAGAAGTATTCCATTTTTTGGGCGTAAGTGGAAACTGTCTACCCTATCTTCCACACTAGTAGCTGCCATTATATCATGATGGCATATTTTGTTTACTAAGCCCTGCAATCCATAGGTTTCCAAAGAGATATTGTGTGTGGATCTACAGAGTATCTCCCCTCTCCCTCCCCCCCCCCCATCCTCCCCTCCCTCTTCCCCCATCCTAACCATATATGCAATAATGAGCATACACACACTGTCATACACACATAAATATGTATTCCACACAACACACACAAGAGCAAAAAGTGTACACATACTCCCCCCCCCCCCCACGAACATTCAAATTTAGAGAAAAGGTTACACCTTTGAGGAAATCTTTATTTAAAATGTGCCATAGAGTATCTTTTGCCTGACCCGATTTTGTGTGTAATGCATGTTTCATTACATTTGCTCTGATCTGTTTCAGTGTGTAGATTGCATTGCATGTAAGTCAGTCCATACAATGCTACTGTAAAAGTGGATTTTTTCACGCTGGGTTGGGTGCAATGAATTTGACATGTTTTTAAATCCACAGAATCAAGATGTTTCCTTTATTAGTGGGACATGTAATGTGCAAAAATATTCATATGTTTTTTGCTTTCGTGCTGGTTTCTCGTCACGCAATTTTCACAAAGCAAAAATTTCCACATTTACAGTATGCATTATGCCAGAGTGGCACCTCATGAAAAAAATGTTCAATGCTCAGTTCCGTTGTTGAACAGCGTGCATGTCGAGGCCTTAATCTTCGGTCTGCCTGGGCGTAGTCTTTGCATGAAAATGTAGTCAGTTTGCATGAGTTTTAACTGCGATGAATGTGTGAATGACAGAAAAACGATGTTACTCCAGGGTCTGATTGCAGATCGAGCATGACAAGCTGTACACTGCTCCTTTGTCATTTTCTCATATTCATTTAGAAAGAATACGTAGGGTATCTCTTTAAAGGAATGGTATAGTTTTGTGTGAGATGGAGATACAGGTTTTAACTGTTTGTGAGATACAAGACATACCACTAACATGTAATGTTACAGAGCATACAATTCTGAGAGGAATTTTATTTGATAAAAATTGGTTTTGAAATGGCTGAGATATACGAAAAGAAAGTGGTCCTGATAAAAGGTGGGACCCACCTTTCCTTAGGACCACTTTCTTTTGAGTTATCTTGGCGATGTCATAACTGATTTTCATCAAATAAACTTTTAATTCCTTGTAGAATTGTATGCTCTTTAATATTTCTTATAAGTGGCTTGTAATTTTCTTGCAAGTTATAACCTGAATCCCCATCTCAACCAGAACTATAGTATCCCTTTAAAGCTAAGGTTCAAATGACTTGGGGTGAAACAAAATCATCATCTAGCGGATACATCACCAGAATTTGGTGTGCAGTCAGTATGTCATGTGCCTCAGAATAGAGATTTTACTGATTTGAAGTTAGAATTGCTAAAAATTTCAAAGCATTCATTTGAACGGATTTAAAGAGGAACGTGTATCATTTTTGGTACTGAAGAGGTGTGTGGCTTGATACATTTTGACATAATTCAATGCCATTCACAAATTTTAAAGGATTTTTTTTGGTAAACTGAGGTGGTCTTTTAAAGATTGCTTCTTGTGTTAAGACATCCCTGAATAGGCTTTTTTACTGTCCATATTGGATTCTTCTCTTGAAACTGCATCTGTTTTTGCAGCCACAAGGAAGAAATAGTTTGTTGATGTATCGTTTCAATGAAATATGATTTTTATAGAAATGCTACGTATAGTTTAGTGTCTCTAAAGTTGAGTGTGTTTATGAATATGTAATGACATACGAGTAGCATGCCAGCCATATGCATGTACAGCCAATATTACCCACATCTTCATTTTGGCCAAATGTAGAGACCTCAGCTGCCATCTTTTCTGAGGTTGGTTCTAATGCTGTATGGAAAGAGAATGTATCTCTTCAAGTAATACATTGAATAAACTGTACTTAACAAATGGCTGGGAAAAAATTATGCCAGTATACATAAAGTTATGATCACTTCAAATGCACACATAACTGCACATTGAATGCTATGTATGTTACCAATGGATTTGACAATATCGTGCATTCATATTTCCTTTCGATTGTTAGTGTATGCTTTCATGAAATATTATTTTGTTAAAAATCACTTTCCCCACTACCCTACCCCCTGCTTTTCATTGTCCCCAAAGAATACCCTTTGTTATGTTGACTGATTTTGTTTCCATTTTGCTTGTTTTTCCCCTCCTTCCCTTCTGCTTCCATCTCCTATTTGACCCATTTTTGCTCGTATCTGCATCGTTCTGCTGCAATACAACACAGAGTGGTTCAAATTTTTTCCCCACGCAGGGGCGCACTTTCCATCAGTCATAGATCCCCAGCTGCTTATGGCCCGCAATATGCCCCATTACGGCGAGAACAGCGCAGGGCTGATCCGCGGCCAGTACGAGTCGGGAGCCTACAGCAGCTCCAAGGAGACGATCGCCGGGGACTTCGTCACGGCCAAGCAGATGGGGTCCCGCCCACCTTTCCCACCGGTCACACCCACCAGCGGGAAGGACATGAGGGTGTCCCCCCACCAGCAGGAGCCCCCCGGGGTGGGGAAGCGATTCTCGCCAGCAGCCCTGGCCCATCCAACAGCTGGCCCAGTGGAGCTCTTTCCCCCCATGGCCATGGTGCCATATGGCCAGGTATGTGTGGCTGCAATGTTGCCACAACAAGAAACTTTCAACTTTTTCACTGTGCTACAGGCTTGAGGGAGTGTATAACCAAGAGTTAGTTCAGTGTTCACGCGCAAAAGGTTCAGAGAAAGGGAGTTCTTCTTTTCCTCAGGTGATGCGGTGTAACCTCTGTGGTTTCACCACTTTCAATTAAACTTGGATGGCCCTGCTTATGGTTTCATGTTTGGCAGCATCTTATCAGATAAGCTTTGAAGGGCATGAGGAAGCTTGTAATTGAAGATTTCATCTCATTTCCCTTTGAGGAATTGGCATGAAGGTTGATCTGTTTGTATATTGCACACTGTAAAGCCTGATAGGCAAAGTTTGGATGATTAGTTCAAGAGCAGCCATAGAATTTTTTTGCCAGAGAAAAAGGAAATTCTTCAATCATGAAAACTCGACCCAGTTTTGAGGGTTTCCTTCTAATAGTGGTACAGCGGCTTCATTTTAGTGACAATTTATAGAACAGAGGACTCAGATGATTGTTATATTTCCTTTTTTTTCAGGAATGGAACACATACAACTTCAGATTGTTATGTTGATAAATGATTAAGGGAACTTGAAAGTTGCATGTTCTTTGGAATGCACTGGGCTGATACATGTTATTCCAAGGAGGTTCGAGAGCTTGAGTTATGACTGGCCATAATTCAAACAGCTTTCACTTTTCTAGGGATATACAAAAGAATTCCACAGGTGTATTTGTGCCTTTGATCTCAAGATTTGATGCTGCCACCTTTTTGAGCAATTTGGAGATAATCTCAGATATACTTTGCTTGTTGATTCATTAAATGAAGTGAAACTTCCCTGAATTATAAAACATATAAAACAAAAGTCAATCCTGTCTGGAAATTTGTGCAAAACTGAAAATCAGAGATGTATGTGGTGAAAGTGTTTGAAACTGTAACCTCATGTAAACCAATTTTGTCATTTCTCCGCTTGGTTCTGACAAATAAAACCGACATAGTATAATCTTCAAGTATAATTATCATAAATTACTATGACAAATTAATGTGATGCAGTCAAGTAATTCTGATTTTTATTTCATCAATCTTTGCACAATTTCTGTTTGCGTATCTCTGTGTCTTTATCATTCCGTGCCGCACATTGTTTACAAGTAGGAACGGCGAAAAGTAATTCACATCATAAAGGTATAACTTCCTCAGAGAGCGTCTGGTCATATGCAGTGAGACATGAATCAGTTGTCTTCCTATCAGTAGGGCAGATCCAGTTTAGCACATACTTCAAGCATTTTAAGTAGTGGCATCAAAAGTGGTTTAAAGGGAATCAGACTTGCTACTCCATCTCTTGAACCTCCTTGGTTATTCATTGCATTAATGTTTCAACACTTGCCTTCAACTTTTGTTGATGCTGAAGATGTTGATGAGTGCTCAAGGTATGTATTTTTTTAATCCAGGGAGGTGTGATGTATTTGACGGCTCCAGGCACACCCATCTGCGTGCCCCATGGCACCCCGCTACAAGCCACCACCTTCCTAGCAAGTCACCCTGGTCCCTTCCCAGTCTCAACCAGCGGACACAGTATCTCTTCGTCCCAACACTCCTCCCCAAAGAGCCCTCATCCCTCCCCACTCACCCCTGAAGCCGAATCTAGGCACCGACGCACCAAGTCCGCCTCGCCCCTGGTCCAGCCCGAACGGATGTCGCCCAGCAACAACCACCCACACCCCCATTCCAACCCTCATCACCACCCGCGGGACCCAGGGCGGTCCTGGCCCTCCATTCGGGAGCAGGGCGGGAGCCAGAAGTACCGACCCCCATCAGGGCGTGGCAGCAGCCCTGGGGCAAGTAGCAGCCACAGCCAGCACCCGTCTCACTCTGGGGCCAGCATCTCATCGGTGGCGGGCATGGCTGGGGGAAGCATCATTAGGGGCACGCCGGTCCAGCAGGCACCAAGCATCATGTCGGGCACACCCAATCCAGAATTGAGGGACCAGAGGCACAGACCAGAAACATCGCAGGGTATGTACAACCTGTCTGTCTCTCTGTAAAGAGATTGTTGTATTTGGACCAATATAGCAGACTTGTTTAGTATATCCATCAAGCCGTTCTGTAGTTGTGTGTGTGTGTGAATGTTACTATTCCAGGAATGCATACAAGCCTATAAACTACAAACATCTGCCAGCAGTCAACTACCTTTGATGCCTACTTTGTGAAGTAGGCTGCAGATCACACATACACTAATGTTTGGTCCACACCTTGGATAGCTACACAGTGTGCTGGCACATACTTGGATGCATGGATATGAAGTCCTGTGTTTGTATAAAACAGTTGAGAGTTCAGGTTCATTTAGATGGCAACAGAAACCCTACAGATTCACATTTTAGGACCTTCACAAATATTTATTTGCGTGCGTGTCTGTTGCTTTTTTATATAGGATTGTAGAGTAAATCAGGCAATCATGCAAGCAAGTCAGCATCATATCTAACAGCCTTTTAGTGAAAAGCGGTAGTAATTGAAATATTTGACTTGTACAAAAATTGTACCTCTATATCAGAATGTGGAAGAGGCTGCACTGTGTTCTGAATAATTGAAATGTGGTTGTTGAAATTGACCAGTTTGATAAACACTAAAAAAAAAAATGCTATTATCCACTGCATTGAGATTTTCTTTACCAGTTTTTTATTTCATCTTCCCTTCATGCTCAGCATCTAATAGTCGACTTCTGCCTTCAGGAAGAGGGGAACCGTATGTCATAGATGGACCAGAGAATCTTTCCCTTTCAGCGCATAAAGGTCAGTATTTACAAACTTTTCCCCATGCTGTGCAGATACTGGGACTTTGCTAAAAGATGCTGTATACTTTAGCTGTCCCATGGTTCATATAGTTTGCAAGTATGCTTTCTGACTGTACAAAAGAATCGTCTCACAGATGTGTGTGTGAATAAATATGAAATTTGTTTCTGTTTGATGGTGTGGCAACTTTGATATGGGGGAGTGGTGTTTCATGAATGTTTGTGAATGTTTTACTCGTGTAGTGGGAATAAAGCCACCCGACTCTCTTTTTCTGTGAATGCTCCCAAATTTAGGAGGAAGGTGGTGCTTTTGTAATCTAATGATTGTAGGTGATGTAGATGATAGGAATGTGGGGAAGAGTGTTTGGAATGAATTACTTCAAACACACTACAGACAGGACCCCAAGCAGGGGCCTCATGATGCAGCTGAATTATACAGAATTGAACCCCCATGATATTGAGCTCAACATGCATCATAATATCATCACCTCTGAAAAAGTGAATGCAGTATACTTTCCTGAAAGTTATAGAGTGGTAAAAGTTGAGAGTTGGAGAATAACCACATAAAATCTCTCTTTTTTATATATCTCCATGCAGAGCCAAGGAAACTGAGCACAGAAATGAGGCATCCAGACAGACATCCAGACAGACATCCAGACAGACATCCAGACAGACATCCAGAGAGGCAACCAGATAGACATCCAGAAAGGCACCTAGACAGACATCCAGAGAGACAACCAGACAGGCACCCAGACCGATATCCAGAGAGACCACCTGATCGGCCCTCGTCTATGACCTCTGACAGCAGGCGACCCTCCTTCAGCAACCCAAGTCCTAGTCCAGGACCTGGTCCCAGACCTGGCCAGAGCCACAGTCCTGCAGCCAGTGGGGCAGGTGGCAGCAGGCAGCACCACCAGCCAGAGGAGGGGAAGACGACGCCCCGCCTCTCCAGCAGTCGGGAAGCCCAGCCAAAGGATGCGCAGCAGGAGGTGCGTTTCCATGGCGACGGAGACAAGAGGAGGGAGGAGCCCCTGAAGGAGCTACCCGCGGACTCGCAGGATGCTTCAAAGTTGTTCGCCTCCCTATTCCAGCCCCAGAAGAAGGTTGCCAAAGAGACAGAAGATACTAGTCAGGGTAGCACATTCACTGCAGCCACTCTCATCGATGCCATCATCACCCGATCCATCAACCAGCCTAGTAACAGTGGCCCAGAGGGCAGTGATTCAGTTAAGGAGGCATCACCACGTGGCAGTGGAAGCAGCTCGGAGAAGCTGGCCAGCAGTCAAGGTGCAGAAAACACCAACTTGAGAGGGGATGGCTCCCCAGTTCCTTCATCATCCACAAATGAAGAGCAAGGCGCTTTAAAGAACGCTGCTGAACCTACAATTGTTGCTGACTCACCCGCAGGTGCTGTTCAAAATGCAGAGCCCCGTCAGCTGGCTGATCAGTCGTCCAATCCCAGCAGCAGTGCTGCAGATGTAAAGGGTAGCAAAAGATCAATGACCTTAGCAGAACATATCCATTCCATTGTGTCCCTTGGCTACATGCCAGCCCAAGGTCGGAAGGGCAGCAGTTCTAGTGCTGGCAGGCCAGAAGGCGGGGTCGACACGACGGAGGGTTCCGAACCACGTGAGTCAGCAAATGCAGCAAGTTCTCAAGGCCGCCCAAGTATCGAGGACAATGAGGTTGGGTCTACCAATGACGCCAGGAGTAAAAGTCCGGGGTCTTCCAGCAGACCCGGGAGTGACAGTAGAGCAAAGCATAGTGAGTGGCGGCCCGGTACAGTAGGCTCTTCTGTGGCCCAAGCCATCGAAGCTAGTGTTCGAGGCCTGCCATTGCCAGATCACTCCAACCAGTGCTCACCTCGTTCGCGACTAAACTCCTCAGAGGCTGTCCAACAGTCGGGGATGTCGGAGGCCAGACCAGATAGCTACAGGAGCACCAACCCAACTTCCAACAGACTCTCACCGGTTGCCTCCTTGTCTCAGAAATACCGTCATGAGGCAAATGGAGCGGACAGTAGTATGAGTGCAGGCAATGCCGTTAGCCAAATGAGGGAAAGGGTTCATAGTTCCCAGACCTCGGCCTCGCCCCAAAGTTCAGACTCTAGCTCCAGCAGAGGTCACCTGCTAGGACCTAGAAGACAGTCCCCTGAGACCAGCAGTGACCCAAGACCTAGTTCCGTGTCTCTACCAGACCCAGGTAGCTCAGCAGTAGATAGGAAAGCCCTCTATGCCTCCAACCAGCCTGATTCCAGGAGCACACCAGGCACCAGCTCTCAAGACAAGATTGGGAGCTCATCGCGAGAGGCACAGCCAAATGTACATAATAGTGTAGGATCCCTTAGCAGTAGTTCATCATTAGAGCAACCATCCCAAAGTGCTGACAGTGTAACTCATGTAAGATCTGCCTCTCACATGGAGGTGAGAAACCGCTCACCTGGAGCCAGCACCGGCTCCCTGGCCAGCCTGGGCTCGCGGCCCTACCCTGGGACTGTCACGTTTTTGAAGAAGAGCATCAATCAGATGATAGACTCTCAGGTGCGGATGGACGACTACCTCACACACTTGGTGGAAGCGGAGATGAACTCGCGCTCACCGCCTCCCCGGAACCCCAGCAGGGAGAGCAGCTCTGTGTCGGAGCCGGTATTGCATGTTGACGAGTCGCGTTCCTACGAAGTGGAAAGCAGCCATGAGGCGGATTCCCGGCCCATGCCAGGAATGGTGCGTAGTCGAGAAAAGAGTCCAGCGAAGGCAGCTAGTGGGGAGGCCGAGCTCAGTTCCACCAATGTAGGCCTGCAGGGAAGCAGGGGATCTGTAGGTAGTAGTAGTAGTAGCAGTGTCGGCACAGGCAGTCACGACAAGGCACCACCGAGCCAGTCGTCCAACCCTCAGACAAACTCCCAGCAACCTGTTCAGTCCATCATGGCGTCGTCCTCGTCCCAGCAGGGCTACAGTGCCCCACCGCCACCAGCCAGCAACTCGTACGCCTACTCCGCCCTCTCCATTAGTATGACCCCTCACAGACTGACCAGCCCCCAACTTCGGGTGCCGTCCCCTCGCCCCAGCGGGCACAGGGTTTCTCCCGTCCCCGCATCCCCCATGCCCTCAACAATGCCAGGCTCGTCCATTCCGAGGGAGCGTGAGCCCAAGCCCATCCTGTCGGAACAGTACGAAACCCTCTCGGACAGTGATTGAGGGAAGCTTAATTGCTTTGTGACAAATGCCAAGTCTATCTCATTGTGTTTCAGCAGGATGACAACTGGGGGCTGTACATCCCTAATGAATTAGACTGTATTTTGTGTTCCCGTAGCCTTTTGTATTAATCCTCCGCATTCATCATTGCTCATGTGAGGCTAGGTGTGTTGTCGCACAGAGTTCAAAATGTTTTGGAGACCAACTGTGATCTAGGGGGTTAGTGTTGTATTCATCCAACCAATGAGGTATCCGTGAGTGTATTGTGTACCAAGTTCAGGTCTCTCTTGATGAATATTCATTAAAAAAAAAAAAAAAAATTGCAGCACTTCTGTTTGAGGTTTTTACAGATTAAGTTAGGGAGACGAATCCATGTGAGGTCAACACAAGAAGAGCAAATCATAAATGTTAATATTGTCGGTTATTCATCTCTATATTTTCCATGATTAGATTTAATAAGTTTTGTTTCATGTGTCCTCGAGAGGAATGGAATTTTCAGGAATGTACCATTCAAGTTCAAAACAACACCTTTACTTATACATTTATGCCATTGTTTATGCCTGATGAGAATGTATGTGTAATTGATAATGTAATGTATGTATGAACTAAAAAAGGTTCATTTTGATGATTTACAACCATTTTGGTAATAATGCTTTAAACAATTTAAAGTTTACTCCCATGTTGTTTAAATTTTTTAATGCCTCCGCCAAGAAGTGTCACCGGAGGCATTATGGTTTTGGGTTGTCTGCCCATCCATCCTTTCGTCTGTCCGTCTTTCTGTCTGTAATTGATTTTGTGGATGGCGTAACTTAAGCACTGTTTAAGGTATCCAAAATGAAACTTGGCATATGTATGTATGAGTGGATAAAGCTGCAAAGGTGCACATGCTGAATGTCAAAGGTCATAGTCAAGTTCAAATTCTAAAATTTCACTATTTCCCCCTTATCTCTGCAATGTCTGAGGGTATTTTAATAAAACTGTGTGTATGTATAATTACCAGGTAAAGATCATCTGCCAATCATGTGAAATCACATTGGCAAGATGTTCTGTAGACCTGCTGGGAGAATAATGTGTTATAGCGGAGGCATACCAGTTATTTCGACATTTCTAGTTTTTCCCTAAAGAAGCTGTCCGTTATGTGCACCATATGCAGCCATCTGGTGCTCCCTGGCAAAACAAAATCCAACATAGGCAAACCTAATGTGGCCACAGGGCCCACCAAAATATGCTTGTTATATCCAGTAAATCTGTTTGCCTGACCACTGGTCAGTATACTTAGAGTGCATTTCACTGTGCAGTGACTTGTTAGAGTAGTCTACAGTATATTCCCCCTGAGCAGCAGCAGAGGTCAAAGTAAATCACAGGACTTCACCAAAAAAAAAGAAGAAAAAGATTAATTAACAAATCAACCAATGTTCAGCATCAGGTTGTAATAAGGGTAATGCCATTTTCCAAATTTATGGTGACTGGTATCTGAACTTGATTTGCAGAACATATTGTCTGTAAATCAAGCTTTTCAGACAATATGATTTCCTTTGGATTTGGGGGCCTGCAGCAGAAAACTGATTGCACGGACTAGCATGGGAATGATCGGCGGTGCCTAAATAACAACTATGCACAGTGTGGAGACTTACGGGTATTGCTCATTGTTGTGAGCATGCAGTTCTGTGGTTTAGACTACAAGCAGTATGGCTTCAGGAGTAAGTCCCAGCATGACATCAAAACATAAGAAGCTAATGTAAACCTGCTATAGGTTGATATTAATAGGGCACATTCATAACAGTATGTGACTCATGAAATCCACAAATCTTGTACACTTTTGATTGTTGTGATTTGTATTGAGAAAAGCTAGTGGATCGCTATTGACCCTTTTTTTTTTCTCACCACATGGCTTTCCACTCCTTCATTATTTTGCATCGCACTTGTCAGAACAATCGGGGCTAAATCAGATAGTGGTTAATCGTTACATTTCAAACGGGAATAAATGTCATTTTCTGAATTCAAGCCAGCAGCAACAGACATTATATTTTTAACAGACCCAGATGGAGGTGATGAAAGACTGAATGGTGACAGCATTATTGCTATCAATACTTATTCATGCACTATGATTTCACTATTTATTAAGTTGCCATTGTTTCTATAGTCGTTGCTCTGGTCCGAAGCTGATGTAATTTTTCATCGATGGTTTGTGGTCTTGCTTGATTTTGTGATTCATTTGGCTTCCTTTATTGTTAATTTCTCTCTCTCTCTCTCTCTCTCTCTCTCTCTCTTTTGTTTTTTTGTTGTCACAAATGTGACACCAGTGTAGGTGACTTTCCCCCCATGAGTTGCTGTGTAAAGGGAAAGTGTAATAACCCCCTATGTTCTCTGTGATGGATTTTAAATAGAAGTGCAATGCCATTTTTTGTTTATCTCCCGTATCATAATGCCAGATACTCTGCCTGTATGTCACAGGTTGGACGTGGTTCTACTGGCAGGTGGTATCCCGTGTTTTCTCTGTCTCTATTCCAATAAAGATAGATTGGATAAAATATGTTATGGGTTTGTTGAAATACGGTATAGTAGGTATGGATTTTTAGCTGTTTCTCGTTGTATTTCTTGGTAAGGGTAAGACAAAACTCACCCAAAGAAAACCTCTTTAAAATATGGATGCCATTGAGTTTCGGTTCTTCTCCCACTTGAAGTGATGATGAGTTTTGAATATTTGTTGTATATTTTCTACTCTGTTGAACTGAAGTCTCCTATTATTTGACAGTTTTTTAACTTTTTTTTTTGTGCAAAGTGCAGAAGTTGTTGATTAGTGTTTGTAGATATTTTACTTCCTGTTTTGTTATAGTTCTATATGGGTTTGTAGATCTATTCGTAGGTATGACTAGTGAGAGAAATATTATTGATAACTGAAGTGACCAACTGAATGTGGAGTTATGATATTGTTTTCGAAGAGTTTTTTGTTCTGTTGTGTAGTGTGCAGTCATGTTGAACTAGCCCTTTACACATAGATATTTGCGGGTATATAATTTTATTTTTCCCTACGACAAAGATACGTGAAGGGAAAGTGTGAGAATGAAATAATTTTGTAGAGGAAGAGAATCTTGAATGGCTTCTGCAGGATCTCTGCAAGAGTGGCACTGACAGGAAAAGTAGGGTTGTTCAAATATTAACAGGTATGTCATGCTATGTCACAAAGGAGTCTCTACGTTCTTGTGTTTTACAGAGACAAGAGATGAGAGTAATGGGACATCGTTTCGATGAGTTGTTGTTGTTTTTTTTTTCTTTAAATAGGGGCTATCCCATTAACAGACTGATATAGGCTTTAAGCAAGTGAGTCTTTGCCAGAAACAGTTTTGTCTCTTTTTTTTTCTGTTACTAGGGCTTTTCAAAAAAAGTCTTTTTCTTCTTTTTTTTGTTTTTGTTTTGAACACCTCATTCATATCAAAGTACATGTTTCAGGAGTTGAACTTCAAAGACGAAGTGATGGAACTGTGCGATGACCACAAGAGGAAAAAAAAAAAGATAAGGGGAAAATATATGTAAGTTCAGAGGCATGTATGCTCATGTGGATGTGGTTTGAAATGTGTGTGTGTGAGTGTGTGTGTGTTGGTGTGCTTCCTCCCACGATACATGGGAAGGTGCATTGCAAGACATAACGTATGTCTCTCTGAGATTTGTATGAGTTACCAGGCACCGCCTCAAACATCTGAATATTGATAGTATTGTTTGTTATTGGACACATGTAGTATGTGTTGTATATGTCCAAAAATGAGAAAACAAAAGCATTAAAAAAAAATATGATTATGAAAAGTGTACAGTTTTCTTTTCTTGGTCAAAATACTAGTAAAAGACGATCGATGATGGATTTGTGAAAAATGCAGACGGCGTCTTGACTTTGTTCTGATTCCTTGTCTTGTTCCGTGTGAAGTGGAAATGCATGTGAACATGAAAAACCACTCTCAAAACCTGGAAACAAACAAGAAGAACAGTTCAACATTTCTTTAGAATTAGAGCAGAAATAAGGTAGTCATGGTATTGTTTACTTTCACACGTTTTCAGGAAAAAGTTGTTGGTTGTATCCATGTAGGCAAATGATATACGATAATGCCATTGCTCTACAACACTCAATGTAGCAAATATTCACACACACAAAAAAAAAAAATATATAAACATTTTTGTTCATGAGTTTCAATCATTCGGCTGAGACAACTTTGTAATGAGTTGATATTAATAATGAATGATATGATATAGTTAAATGTAGGCCTAATGTAATGTGATGTTATATGAAATTGCTATACGATACAATCGTATCAGGGCAACTACCCCCCAAGGGCAGTTGCTCCCTGGCTAAATACTGGTTAGTGACAAGGTTAGAGTAAAGATTAGGGATAGGTTTAGGGTTAGGGGTTAGTGTTTGGGTTAGGGTTAGGATTAGGTTCAGGATCAGACTTAGGGTTAGGGTCACTACCCCGTCAGGGGAAGGGTTTGGGGTAATTGCCCTAGGCCCTATACAGTATTAATTTATGAGGCTAACAGAAATACAGATATGGTGATATAAGCACTGACAATAATAAACTTCTGTAGGTGCAAGGTCAAAACTCATTACTGGTACCAGAAGTAGCCTAGCTCCAACCACCCTAGAATGTCAAGGCAATGGCTTACAACATTTTGATTCAAAGCTTGTGGAAGAAGCAGAGCTGTCATCATGCTTGTATCTTCTTGATAACATACATGTACTTATGACTGGATGGGGCTTTCCTAAATATATACAGGTACATATATTTTCTTTCTGAAAAAAAAATTCTTTCTGAAGTCCATTCTTTTCCAAGTCAGAAATTAACATATCTTCCCAGAATTTGTCCTCATTTGCATTTTTTAATGTTATTATAATATTACTACTACTTGTACATGATCATTTATTTGGCATTTCAGACATTTCTGCATAAACAGACGGAAACAAATTTGATTCAACATGACAAAGAATAAAATAACCATAACAGCAACAAAGCAGAAATGGACAACTAGGCCTAGGTGGTACATAAACAGGGCTCCCAGGAGCAAGAAAAGGTTAATTTTATTTCATAACTTTCTTTCTAACCATAGGGGAAAAAAGAGTGGAAGACAGTTTGGAAGAAAGTTGGGAAGAATTTCAGAATACAGGTGTACCACTTAGGGAGAAATGTCCTGATTCAGGAAAACACAACCTTTCTAGGAATACATTTTAGAATACCACCCTAACGCTCTTCTCTTTACAAACTCTATTCAGATAAGAATGATCCAACATGTCCAAGTGAGGAATTAAGTACGGATACGGCAATAGTTTGTTCAAAGTAAGAATAGGCAGAGGAATCCTATTCATAATTCTAATGTAGATTTTTGAGCTGGTTTTGGTAGAAGAATCCATACATGTATGCAAAATATCGTACATGCTTTCGCTGATGAAGTACACTGTCATTATTGGAAATGAATTTACTCTGCTCCCATTTGTTCTCAACATAAAGGAATCATGAATACTGATACGGCAAAGGTATTGAAGATTAAAAGATTTATATAAGACCTAAGGCCGATGCTTACATCTTTCAGAATCAAGCCAATTAAGCTCCTGATCCATCTGTCTTTGACTATGTAGTTTTAAAAAACGTGTTGCATTATGAAAATCTTGAATTTTGAAGTAAATGAAAGACTAGTGTTCATGTAATAAGGGGATGGTGGAGAGAGATTTTTGGAAGATTTGTAAGCCTGTAACGAACATGATATGAAGAGTTTGTTCGCAAAAACCGATAAGTCCATATTTGCCAAATGGAGATATTTGCGATTAAAGGTCAATAGAAATAAAGAGAATAATAAGAAAACTTTTGCTTCTTTTGACCACAACTTCAAAAATGTACCTTTATATGTAGTGACCACTTTGTTTCACTGTGTTTGGGATATCTTAGTCATTTTAAAACTGATTTTCATCAAAGAAACTTTGAATTCAATGTTCAATGATATTTCATAAGTATGGCTTCTAATTATCCTGCAAAAAGTTAAAATCTGAACCCCCATCATCTCAACCAAAACATTCATACACGTCACCAATGGTGAACCCCGTAGATTGTCTGCTTATGATCGCTAGCTGGCGCTTTTTTTTTTTTGCGTGCAAAAAAACAACAAACAAAACAACACAAAACAAAGCAAACGAAGTCAATGTCGGCGTGATCGCAATTCTTTCTTCCTCATCAATGTACAAGTGTAAGTGGTATCATGGGTATAGAATACTGATTCTTGACTTTTTTTATTGTTGTGCATTAACAATTATGTTACATTTTTTGGATACAGTAGCTACTTGCATATATCTTCACTTCAGGTCAATCCAGGAACTCGCCATTTCCAAGCTCCGAGGTTCTCATCGAGCGTAGATTGAATAGTCCCATGTATTGATAAGAATGGGAGCTGGGGTCTGACGTCTGATACGTTACTGTAGAAATGAACTTATTGGCTAGCTTCCTAACGTATTACCCACGTCCACATACTCACTGTACTGAACCATGTGAACACTTGACTCGATGTCAAATATCAATTACCAATTTTGCCGAATACAGAGAGGGTTCACCTTGCCTTGCCTTGGCCCTTGCTATCTGAACTGTACGGAAAGACTTCCTTTTTTTGACTTTGATTTTGAGACAGCCACCCCAATCACACGTCACTAACGTTAGTAATGGTTGGGTGTTCATAATACCGGACACCTAACGTTTTGCTATCAATAGAAACGTGAAAAATCTCACAATTTGCCTGAAATTTTACTCACGTGTGGAGAAAATACTCCGGATTCACAAGCGTGCTCTGAAATTGCGATCTGAGGTACGTGCTTTTAGATGGCGGCTTCGAACACGTGGGGTGTCATTTTTTCCGCACTCAGTTGCCCTGCTCATTTCAACCGACCACCCTGACAATACGTATAAAGGACACTTAAATGCCGTTTTTTCGACAGGCCGATGTTTTTTTCTAGCCGTCATTTTTTCCCCAGTAATATTTGAATATATTTTGAATCCTTCGATATTACTTTTGAAGGACTGTTTGATGAATTTGACTTGATTTTCATTTGGAAACTTTTCATCGTAATTGAAATAAATTAGATGAGTCGGTTTGTTTTTTCACATTCATTTCTCGTTTCTGCATCAACTCATACGGTCGTAGCGGGCGACAAAATGTTTATGTCATGTGTATGTGTAACGTGTGTGCACGATCGTGCAAGCGGCGGTGACAATTTTGCGGTCAAAATCGTCAAATTTATTACGGAAGGATACTCTACATCTAACAACGAGTCAGCAAAGGTAGACCTAGTTATATGTAGTTACACGATAAACCTTATTCGATTTTGCTAAATTTCGGTAATTTAGAGGGAATACTTAGCTAGTTGTTTTCGCCACATTTTACTCGGTAGCGTAGCCCAGTGAAGAATCGAACACCGTTGCGCGTAGTCCCATGCGTACATTTTCTTTCTGTACGCGCAATGTCATTGTAATGCGCGGTCGGTCATTATGGACCCGGTCGGTGGGTTGAACACCTACCATACTACGTAGTAGCCCTAGTACTAAATAAGTGCAGATCTATACAACTCTACCTAGCCTAACCTTGCTTGCGATACACACGGATGCACGCACTCACTTTTGGGTGGCTGTCTCAAAAGGAACTCTTGCCAAACTGTACAGTAGACAGAAAGATCCGTCTGTCTGTCCAACATGCTGTCCGGATGAGTCTTAATTTTTTTTTTTTTTTTTTTTTTGACATTATCATGATTATCGCTCTCCTCCGTATATGTAACAGGTTAGGAGGGGATCTGTGAAGCCAGACGCAGTCTCTGCGGAAAATTTCCCTGACGACCAGATACAGACCAGGATCTTTCGGTCAATGTATTAACTGCAAAAGCAAGCAAGGTGCAAGCAGTTTGTTTGGTTTAAATTTAACGTTCCATCTTTAATCTATCCGACACATGACATGGTCATGATTGTCATTACCATTGCTGGCATTGACATTCATCTAATGAATGCAGGCCGCTCATAAGTTGTTCACAACGCCGTCCAAAATTAGACCACTCTACGACATGTAGAAGTCCATTAGATTCTAGAACCATATACTTTTGTGTTTGCGAACCTTGCCAAGGGAGCTCGGAGGTCGAACCTTGCATTTACCAGGTATATGCAGCCATGCGGGTGCCGAAGATTAAATAAGTTTGTTTCATTGGCATTACTTGGCATTGCTTTGATATAGTGTGAAATAGACATTTTAAGTGTCAAATGATCAACATATGCATAAATCAAGTTATATATTAAAGGCATTCTTGAATTGCTGGTGTACGTTTGTACTGTGGTTGTATCAGTTTGATATGATGTAAGGTACTAAGGATACAAAATGCTATGGAATCATTAATTTCACTTTTGTCAGAAATGAATTCCTGCTGAAAACAGTTACACTCACTTACACATTCTGACTTGGAAAAAAAAAAGTAGTTTAATTAAGGAATGACATGTTCACAAAGAACAGACATATAATACAGGCATGAGTGTAATTACATGTTCTATGCATTGTTTTCTAAGTGGTGAACAAAAAACTTGTTATTACTATGTCCGATTGTTGCATTTTCAATGTCTGCCAGTTTGTTTAGCACACATATAGGATGAATCATTTCATTACCAATGCAAATATGGCATACTTCCTTGTGGAATATAAACAGATCGATGGGAAATATCTGAGAAGATTTCTCATTCTTAATAGTACCAATATTCCACAAGAACTGGAATTTGATGTTGAATGACTCGAGCCTTTGCACAATTTTTCTTTGTTTCACACACACAAAAAGAAAGGTTGCGATGAACTATATGTAAATTTGGAATCTATAGAATCACCTAAAAGTGAAATTTATTATAAAAACTTCCTATATGTAAAGTTCTGATGAATATCGTCATTGAAATGAAGAAAGAGTAAGCTTCATATTAATTGTTATTAGGCCATTTGGTTTATGATTGTTAGATATGCCTTCTTATATGATTTGGCACGCCGTACACCGGGGTACCGTTGTAACCCGGGGTACCGCATTGTATAGCGCCATCTCATGCCCATTATTTATAATGCGTATCCGAATTCAGATACGCCGATTCCGAATTCGGATACGGCAAAGTCGTCGCAATGAACTAGCACCATAGGTGTTTTTCGAAGTAATTTCTAACACCACACCATTTTGTAAACATCATCTACCGTAACTTTTATTTTTCAGAAAAAAAAAGATAATCACTGAAAGCCCAGAAAATTCACCCCAAAATCAACTGTATTTATTCAAAATTTGATCATGTGGGCTGCCATCTTTATAATCTTCTACGAGTGCGCGAATGGTCGATAATAAGAGATGAAATGCGAAAGAAAAAGGTTCAGAGCAGAAAATAATTATTAGTTGCATACATTAATTGTTGCATAATCACAAATAAGAAAACATTTTTGTGCATAATAATACTAAAATAATACTAAAAAAATATTTTGACACATTTTTTGGTAAGCCAGGGTACAGTGCTGAAAAAAAAAATAATTAATTCAACAAAATGGCGAATTTTCATTTGGTACCCCAGGGTACCAAATATTGCATCATATGTGTTTGCTTTTATATCATTTGTTACTATTGGTGCTATGACCGTCTTAAACTCCTCTTTGACTTTTGATTATCTTCTTTCTTTTTTTCTTAGGTAGATATATGGAGGACCTGATTAAAGAAGTGGAGGGATACCCATGCCTCTATGACAAACAGTCCTCATCGTACAATGACTCCAATGCTAAGTCCAGGATCTGGAAAAAGATTTCCAGAAAACTGGATATGAAAGGTGAGCAAATGGATTTTGAGATTGACGATTCACATTGTCTGGAAGAACCGTGCAGTATGGCAGAGGCATACCAGTCACCATAGCACCATATATATATATATACATATATATATATATATATATATATACAGTCAAACCTGCCTTAGCGGCCACCTGTATATAGCGGCCACCTGTCTGTAGCGGCCACTGAAAAATCCCCACGAGAGAAAAGCCCTGTTAAAGACCCTGTGTATAGCGGCCACCTGTCTAACGCGGCCAGCGGCCACAAATTTTGTTTCCCGCGGTAGCCTTTAACCTGTCTATAGCGGCCAAAGAGATGATAATTCAGCGCGTTTTTCTGCTTTTAGTAGACGTGCCAGTCATTCATGGGCAACTTTCAGTGATCGCCATCACTGCATTCATCGCTCATTTAGTATCAAGCTTTCTTCACGACTTTACGCATGCTACTGTGCAACAATAATTATTTCAAGAACACCGGCATTGTTCAATGCATGAAACACACGTGTGCATACGTACACAGATACATGAACATGTACGTACCCGGTACTCATAGATGTACATGTATACAACGATGATACATGTACATTTGTAGGCAATGCACACAAAGTTGGATAACCTATCTATAGCGGCCACCTGTCTATAACGACCACTTTTTTTCGTTTCCCTTGGATGGCCGCTATAGACAGGTTTGACTGTATATATACATATACAGGGCTGGCAACTCTCACGCATTGAGCCTGAGACTCGCGCAATTCATCCAATTTTGACTGTCTCACTCTGATAAATGAAATCTCACGCTAAACCCCCCAAATGGAATGTACATGACTACAAAAATAAATATATCTCTTAAATTCTCTGATATTCCGAATATCGATATGCCCAAGCCCAAAATTTCGAGATTTTCCCGCGTGGGTGTAAAGCTTAACCAATAATAATCGTTTTTGGTTCGCGCTCAAAGACGAGCTATTGGATTACGATTAGTTTCTACCTATACCACGTGAGCGTAGCTTGTACTTTTGGCAAATTACAGTACATGTATGGCTATGACGTGTGCTTTACATCGCTTTACATACACTGACCATGTACGTAGTACATACGTACGTACGGCCGCACAGCAGGCCGCCAGGCGCTAGCCAGGAGGTCGCTTCGCTCCCTCGCAGTGTCTCACTCCAAACTCTCACTCAAGGTTGGCAGCCCTGTCCTCAGTATATATCTTTTTTTTTCTTCCTTTTTTTTTCAGTTAAGGGCAGATTCTGAAAGAGCAGGGTGTATGCCTTAAAATGACATATAAATTAATTCATGTGGACACTCTTTACCTATCCAACTTTAAATATGGAAAGAAAGCACACACTGAAATGTGTGAACTGTAAAAAGAGTTTCTTAAGTACAGGGTCTTTTCAAGTGCTTTTTAATCTTTACCGGGCCGTGCTAGCTGTGCCATGAATGGGGGAAAAACAAACAGAAACAAAACAAAACAGGATGTAAAGCATTGTAGCAGCAACAATGAAGGGATTATCAGATTAAGCTGAAATTTAGCATGCTCTATGTACACCCTCTGTTCATGTTAATGCCAACTTGTCAGTAGCATTATCTTTTCAAAAGTTGAAAGTGAAAAGTGTGCAAAGGATTTTGAAGAGATGAAAAGTTGCCTCTAAGACGTAACTAATCACACTCCTCTTAAAACAAAACAACAACAACAACAACAACAAAAAAGTTGTAGAAAAACAGCTGAAACACACCTTCCCATTCATTTTATGATCCCAGACTTTAAGATAATGTAGAAAAAGTATAGCTCTTTCAGAAAATATGAAAAATTAAAGATTCACTTGGTTGGCCCATTTCACTTTTTTTTTTTTTTGGGTCACGTAAAATCAAGGGGTGTGACATTTTTTTGGTTTTGTAATGCACGTTTTGTAGTAAGAATTATAAACGAGATTTCTTTGTTTATAATAAAAAGAAACAATATAATTTGTTTTATCTATATTGAGTATCAATTTATTTGCCTGAAGCATCATTTTGGTACCGTAATTCAGCATACAGATTTAAAAAAAAAAAAAAATTATCAAGATTATTGTCAGTATACAAGAGCAAAAAATGAAATGTAAGATAAATTGTGGGGGAAGCATGTAGCTTTCATGTCCGTGTTGTGGGCGGCGCAATCTTTCTCTGGAATGTGTGCCATTTAGCTGTTGGAATGCCAAAAGTGTTCTCCTTGTTCCTAAGGGCATGTGAAAGCCGATAATTGTACACTCTCATTTCCATTGCCTTTGCTTTTGTCGTAAGATATTCCCCAGGAAAAGGCCTCGTGAGGTGTCATATTCAGTGGGAATGCTTAATTGTCAAAAGGGACATAAGACACTCTTCGGAGCAGAGGTGCTCCAGGAAGGACGGCATTGTGTATGAAGTACTGTATACGCTATAATTTTCGCGTACATAAATTTTCGCGAATTGCCGCTGTCACACATTTTCGCGAGTGGTTAAATTCGCGATTGGGGGACCAGAGAAAATATGAAGTGGCAAAGAAAGTGTGAATTTTCAACTTACTAGCAAATAAGAATGATACTACTAGTTATAGATCTACACCGCATGAAAAAAAACTTACCAAACTCTGCGAACTAGTAAGTTAGAATTCAACATTTTTGAAGTGGTTAAGTCCATCGCGCTAGATTTCTGACGAGTGGTCCCCTTGCGATAATGGATTGGCTCTCTAACGTTACAGTATTCGTAAGTAGACGTGGACGTGCGTAAACAAGCTTAGCCAGTATGGTCTGTTCGGTAAGCCGTGACATGGTATACTAGTACTGAAATACAAGTTCTGTATCATCAAGGCAAGGGATTCATTTTGGAAGGTAATATTTTCGCGTGTTGTTAATTTCGCGAATAGCTCCCGACTCGCGAAATTCGCGAAAATAAAACCCCCGCGAAATATATAGCGTATACAGTAGTTAGAATCATCTATTTTGTAGGGACTTCCCAAGCTGACTTGCTGCAAATATGCCCCCCCCCCCCCCCATCACCAGAATGGATGACTGTGTAACAGTAATCAGCATCCTCTACTTGAGCAAGAATGACATTGTCGAAAGTCCCAATTTAATTGTAGAACACTCACCCTGAGTTGTCCAGAGCCCCTAGTAGAATATGTTTTCCATTGATTGGGCCGACACAGTAAGTTTGGAAACTCCTGTTTCCTTGAGTTTACTCTGTCACTAAGTCCTTCCATGTGTTCTCAGTTGGTTTTGTCTTGTAGACAGGTTGCGGGATCCCCCACAATGTGTCACAAAGAGTATAACAGCAGAATCAAACAAGCTGTGTACATTGCATGATATGTGTACATATTTTACTATCGCTTCATTGCAGAAGCAAAAGCACGGCAGCGTTGGATCAACCTGAGGGGGGACTACACCAAGCACGTGAGGAGGCAAAAAGAATTCAGGAATGGTCCTAATTTGGACAGTGCAAAAAAATTTAGATATGCAGAGCAGATGGAATTTTTGAGGCCCCATTTACGAAAGTAAGTGACTAAAAACTCTTTGGAGTATCATAGATCTATATTTTTATGCCTCCGCAACGAAGTGGCCGGAGGCATTATGTTTTCGGGTCGTCCGTCCGTCCGTCCCGTTTTGTTTTTGTCGATATCTCAAGAACCGTGTGGGGGTTTTACATCAAACTTGGTATGAGGGTATATCCTTGGGGGATAATACTTTGTGTGGATTTTAGGGTCACAGGGTCAAAGGTCAAAGGTCACAGGTTATTTTGTGAAAAAAAAAATTGAAATTCCACATATTTCTCCATATCTCGCAGATGGTTCAAGGTATCTTCATAGAACTTAGTATATATGCTTGTACCGATGGGCAGTGATTATCTAGGGAAGTTGGGGGTCATGGGTCAAAGGTCAGGGGGGTCAAAGGTCAAGGTCAACTCCTCAAAATATCACTACTTTCCTTAAAATGCAATATGCCTGAAGGTTTTTTTTTTTTTTTTTTTAACTGGATGTATGGCATGTATTACCCAATATACATTTTTTGGGAAGTTTCTTGCCAAAAGGTCAAAGGTCAAGTGAAAGTGCTAAATTGCACTTTTTCCTCCATATCTCGAAAGTAACTCAAGGTATCATCATGAAACTTACATATTTATGCATGTTCTACCTAACAGTGATTCTCTGTGGAACTGTGAGGTCAACGGTCAAAGACCAGGTTTAGATAATGCTATTTTCCCATTTGATACTGAAATTATACTTTTTCTCAATACCTTGAAAATTACTCAAAGCATAAACTTATAAAAGGGTCAAAAGTCAAGTAGAAATCATTAGTTCCCCAAATACCTGCACTCTGACATTTGAATAATTCATCCAATTGAACCTAGTTCTAGGAAAGTGAACATTCAGCACATTTGTGGCAAACCTGTCATTTTAATATTTTGCCAATTGTGTGAAACTGTCATCACACATTGTCAAGACATTGTACTATAGACCTATTAGGAGAACCATGCATGATGGCGGAGGCATATCAGTCGCCGTAGCGATATATCTAGTTTTTCTAATGAATTGTCAAATCTTAAGTTAGTATAGTGGACTACCATTATATCAAAGTCCTTTCAGCAGTTTTCTTTCGTAATATTTAAATTTTGTTATAACTGTGAACAAATAAACAATTAAAGTACAGAGTGGAAAATATTGCAGCCTGAATTTTTACTTTGTTGTAACCTGAATTTCATTAGAACCGTGTTCGTTATAAAAGGGAGTGCACTGTATGTACAGAAGATTTGATCGTTGATAACAAAGAAATGTGACAACTGGGACGAAGAAATGTGATTCTCTGGAGGCATGAAAAGCCTAATCACTTGCCTCGTTACCAACAAGAAGAAAGCAAGTACTTTTGCTGTTTTCATGTACTTAAGTTTTATTTATTTCCACCACTTGAGTAAAAGAGATTACAATACATAACAGTATGAAAATCATACATTACACAAAGTTTAAAGGAAGGAGAAAAGTTCATCGACCAGTCAAGGCTCCCCCCCCCCCCAAAAAAAAAAAAAAAAAAAAAAAAATTATTTGCAGGTATGTCTAAAATTTGAAATAAAAAACAAGAACAAAACAACATAAAACAGGACAGAACAACAATTAATAATATACGTATACTGTTATCAGTGATTATTAATTCATAACTGGAAGGCAGGATTACATGTACACACTGTACATACATGACTTCACAATACAGAGTACATGTTTATATCCTTTATTTTCTCTCCTCAGTGTAGACATAGAAGCACACTGCTTGATAACATTCCTCACATTTTGTGGCTGAAATATCTTACTGTGTATCACAACCCCCACCACCTAACTGTGGGATTGATTTCATCTTCCTACATATATATCTGTTATCCTTCAGCACCCATTTATCACCCTCCCTCTCATTCTTACTTCATGCTATTACTTGAGCCATTTTGATTTTACAAATTACATGTAGTAATTTTGTTTGTTTGTATTCTTTCACCTTCATTCGCATTGATTTAGGACAACCACTAAGATGGCAAGTGAGGCAGAGCGCAGTTTTCAAGAGCATGATTACCTGGCACAAGGCGATTCTGTTAAAGAGGAAATACTAGTAGAAGAACAACCGGACATTCTTCCACGCGAGAATGAAGAAGCAGGGACCTCCTCCAGTGGACCCCAGTCATTCCCTCTTCCTCCGAAAAGACTCATGAAGAAGAGAAAATTTGAATTGCAGGATGCGATGCTTGACTACTTTCGATCCAGAAGAGAATCGTCTGAAGTGAGCCCATTTTTTGTTCACATCTCCCGAACGGTCGAAAGGCTGCCACGCCTCGTTCAGCTCCAGTTACGAGCCGAGATCTATAATTTAGTAAATCAAGCTGAAATTGAAAACCTCTCTCAAAGCGATGAATATTTTTAAACAAAAATACTGAATTACAGTGCGCAAAACTGATCATGTTTCTTGTCGGATTTTTTTGTTTAACATTCAGTATGGTGCAGTAACATTAAAAACATCTTTCCACCCGTAACTTTTGATAGGAGTACCCAGGCTACACTAGAAGGTTGATTCTTCTAAGGTCTTCTTGTGTGCACCCTACTTGCCACATTTCTTCTTATCCTTGGTGACAAAAGTTTTCATTGACAGTGCCCTCATTGTTTGACTTTCATAGAATGCCATGTCATATAATTTCTTGTATGTGCTATAGGGCTCACACCTGTAAATATAATGGATATCCCTGACATCATCACAAAATCATACCAAAGATACTGAAATAGATGAAGAAAAAAAAAATTATTAAAAATCAGAAAAGGCAATTTGGCAGGAACCGAATACAATTGTACATGTAGCTGCAAATATTGCGTATAAATTCCTCTACAAACTGTATTTTGGTTGGAAGATGAAAGCTTTTTTGAAGGGACTATAATTGATTGGGTGCATGTACAGAAAATACATGTATGTGATTATTTTGAGTAAAAAGAACTCATAGTCTGGCTTTGCGAACCCTTGGACAGAGTTTGAGCTGAAGAACCTCCCTTGGAAATTTAATGGATGAAGCGTTTTTCAGGTTACTGAAGAAGAAACACCACATTTCTCCAAGCTAATTTGCAGAACTTGTTGAATTTTGAATCTTAACACATGTCTCTATGGGGAAATATTTGCCTCATTTCTTGTTGGATTTCATTGTTTATTCTGTGAAAATAACTGAAAAGGGTCAAAAGTGCAAACAATGGTCCCCAGTTGCCATATTTTACAACATTTTGGCCTAAACGGTCATCGAAATGGGGTATGAGGGCATAGGGGCAGAAAGGGTTCGGGTGATGCATTTGCTTGAACGGGTCCCGTGGCTGGGTGCTCTAGTTAATGTATACACCTATACATATATGTAAGTTGCTGACTTGGATACACTCTATGGTCCACATTTTTTTTTACTTTATTCTACAGTATGTAGCTCCTTCATAGCATGGACCTAATATACATGGACTATTCACAGCAGTCTTTCTTTGATGTAATTATTGTCACCGACATGATTATGTGCATCTTGATCGAATATATTCAGGCATCTGGACAATAACGATTGTGTGATCATGTATCATCACTAACATAAGAATCGTTTCCCTCATTTTAGTTGTTTCGTTGATGTGCCTTTTTCAGACGGAAATGTCTTTGAATAAATACAGATGATGAGGAGAAGCAAAACTTGAGATCATGACAAATTTTGTGTCGAAAAGATGGGTAATTGCTGATTCGCATATTGCCTAATGGCAAGGTACAGCTGTATATTTCTGTTCTTTACCATTACCGTCCCTTTTTTCTCTGGAATAAGCTGCGGAAAAGTGAAATATTGAGATCACAAATGACAATCATTCTGCCAAAATGTTAGCTTTCTTTTAAAAACTGCCTGCTTCTCCCAAGCGAAATTGTTTGAGGCATGATTTCCTAACAAACACCACAATTGCACATTGGCTTTACTTGATTTTTGTGAGTTATTTTCTTCTGCGCATATAGTTTTAGATTTCTCGAATCTCCATCATGTTCTTCTCCCGGCTTGCTGGCAGTGACAATGATGGGATCAAAGCAGTGAAGCATGCTAAAAATGTCTTTGTGGCGCTTTTGAGATGTACAGGTGCATTAATTAACGATATGATGAATGTCCTTGTATATTAGGTCCATGTTCATAGTGCACTCTAAGCCCCTATAGTTTCAAGAGACAGGGGATACACTTCCTTTGTGCAGCAAAAATATTTCTTCCCCATCTTTGCTGTTACAGTTTACTGTTATGTAGCAATAAAGTACAAATGGGATTTGGCCTTGTCTTTAAATTAGGAAGAAGTTTAACCCCTTCTGTACTGAATTCTGAAATACCCATTGACTTTAATATGGTGTACATAGGCCACCAGGTTCCGGTAGGGAATGGGTTAGATGAAAGTAATGTTGTTCCTTCAATACCTTTTGTGTAAACTGTAATATAATTATGTATATAGTTGTATATTGCATATGTTTTCCCTCTATGTTCAGTGCATCTTGCAAATGCAATTGCATGGCCTGTTTCTCAATGATTTTAAATGAGGCAACCTGATAGAGCACAGTAGTGTATTCGTTGAAAGGTTATATATTTGTGCATTTTGTAAATTGTAACTTTGCAGACTCATATTGTGGAAGACAAATCTAAAAGACAGTGGCGGCCGTATTCTCCTGTAGGTGAAGTACTTTGCATTTTATGTAATGTGAAAAACATGTTAATAAATGATGACAGGATGATTGTTGTTTTGTTTTGTTTTTTGAAGCTAACAATGGCTTTAAGCATTTTTATGTGCTTGAATCATTATGTTGCTGTATTAGACGATCATTTGACTTCGTGTAGAGTGCAAGTTAGGGTTAGGCTTAGATTCAGTCTGTAACTAGGTGAGAGCGTACAATGATGTTATAAAGCTGGTCAGTTTCCGGTGCGTGGCGTATGTGTGCATTGTCAGCTGATGATATTAGGTGTAGTCACAAGTGTCAAATCTAGACCTCTTTTATTTTTTTATTGTGCTGCCCTCAATGATTCAATTTATCACAGTTATGACTCAAAATAAAGAAATTTGCAAATACACTTCAATGTTTTGGGGGGTTTGATGAATTTCGCATTGCCAGAAATCAGTCCATGTGTGTTTTACTGGGTGCGTGAGCATGCTTGCAGTTGAAAATATGTTTATGCCTACTCATGAAGTGCGTTAATTATACAGTGTGCACGACTTCTGACACAATAAATACTCATGTACAGTATGTATATATGTGAATATTCATGCTACATACCGTTACAGTAAAGCCAAACACGTGCATATTCATGTAGATTATATTATACGTATGTATGTATATATAATATTGTGTATCATTTCACAGCCCTGATGAAGGTCTTCAAAAGACCAAAAGCTTGGTAATAAACAACATACGTTGATCACTAGCTATGTCCGGGCATGCTCTTATCACCTCGCACTGTGTTTATATATATGCATGTATATATATATATATATATATATATATATATATATATATATATACGATATGTACACACACACACACACGATGACGCACACACGTGAACGGATAACAACCATCAAATGCAAATCCATGTAGATATCCCCGGAAGCACTGAACAATAAAATCAGCTTCATCTATAAGTGCCATGAACCGTCGCAATGTTTTGATTTAATCGGTCTTCTTGTAAGACTTGGACATGCGTACAGTGCGCTCCCGTTATAACGGACACGGTAATAACGAAATTCCAGTTAAAACGTTTAAAACGTTTAAAAAGTTTAAATTCAGGCCGCAGCATTATCCACTCTGTAAATGTTTATTGTTTATCTGTTCGGTTATAACGAAATTTCGATATAACGAAAGAAAGAAAACTGCCGATCCCGAGGACTTCGTTATAGTGTAACGGGAGCCTACTGTACTTCATATTTATAACTTAAAACGGGGGGGGGGGGGGGGGGGGGGCTGTTACATAATGATAACAGAACGGAAAATGAGATGAGTCTGAATTATAATGGCCGACAAGGCGGTATGTACCCTCTCTGATCACGAACATGTAGCACCTCAAGCCTGGCCTTGGAGGTGAGCTTATGACGTCACCTCCCTGCCATGACCGAAGACAAATAATAATACGGACACCACCGAAACCAGCTGTAAGATAGCCCCTGTATTATTTGCGACAGCAATTTTCCTTCGAGAAGTTCGCCGGGATCTTTTTGTTACTTGCTGAATTATCAAATAGACACACAACAAACAGAAAATAAAATGAAGCGAACCAAAACAACGTATTCCTAGCTCTTTTAAGTGCGCGACGGATTAAATTCGGGGAACTTATTTGTATGATGATACGCTTTTGCTAAAATTATGCGTTATGCATTTCATTCACGGACACAGCGAACACATTAAGTGTCGATGCATGCAGGCCTATAGATACTGCGACTGTTGGAAATGAAAGGAATTCTCTTTCCATTGTCACGCCAAGGTCTCAAAGTTTAAAGCTTTCTTATTGGTGTGAAGATCGAGGATAATCAATAATTTTGCATCTCAGGGTTAAGTTCCCATCAAACACTGCAGGCAATACATTGTAGTTGTCAATAAACCACAAACCTTCAGTGTAAAACAATGCTCAAGATAACATTCCATATGGCTTTTCTCACGTTATCATCTTATGTCACCTATTATAAAAAGGGAGAAGGTTTGTTTTGTTTGTTTGTTTGTTTGTTTGTTTGTTTGTTTTTTTTAATAGAGGACAGGTTTGTTTGTTTTTTCTTCATGTTTGGGATATGATTCACGGCGTTTGTCTGTCTGGCGATCTGTAAGCCTATGTCTGTTTTTTTATTTGTTAATTTTCGAGGAATCTGAGAAATGGGCCAGTTTAATATGATTATAAAATATATTCTTAACGGTGATCCGGTCACCGTCTGATTCTAAGAAGTTGAACAAGCACTATCACAAACATTAACCTCCCAACAATCCTCAAAAACGTTATAAAATTGGATCCAGTTAGGCCTACTGGGAAATATCTTGGATCCAGCGATTTTAGCAATGATTAAATTCAGATTAAATTCAAGGCTTGTGGAACCCCGCAAACATTTAATTGTTGCTGAACAACAATGAGCTGCCCTGGCGGAGGTTATCGTACAGCTCCTCAAGTAGCATCCTAACCGTGAACGGTGAGCGACGGCTTTGTGTAAGCTCTAACAATTTCTAAAACACGCTGGCTTTTTGTGCTTTTTGTGATTCGAGTGCTTAAAGACTCTGAAAAATACAATCGTCTCTCCTCACAAGCACTGAAATTAAGATTCACAGAGACCCCATGCTAGTTTTGCTTTGAATTGAGGTCCGAAATGAGGCTGTAATTCTCTGGGAGTATATAAGAACTACCAATCACTGGAAATCACTCAAATAAAATACACAAAAAAAATATTTTAAAAAAACAGCGTGCAATAGTTATGGAAAGCGAGGTTATTATCAGGAAAGTTCGATGAACAAAAGGGAGTATATTATAAAGAAAAAAAGGTGCGTGCTATGTGTTTAGGATTTGGATTATTTCAAACCCTGAATATAAATCGTCTGCATGAATTCAATCTTTCTGGCTCGATAGATCCAAGACATTGGGAGGTGCATACAATGTCATTCTTGACAAGACATCCTGGTAATTGTTTGTTACGATGTAATAACTTATTGGAATCAGACCCCGAGACGGATGGTGACTGAAAAATATAAAATATGTTAACTGATCCAATTCTGACATATATTCCTCGACAATTTTGTCAAAATCTATTCCAATTATTTTGGGGTAAAGTTAATACATGTAACATACAGAGATGCATGTCAGCAAAAGACAGACAGACAGACAGACAGGCAGACAAACGCACGCCGTGAATCAGATGCCCATTATGAAGACCAAGAAATTGTCATCAACAAAGGTAAATAAACCTCTCTCTTTTTTCTTTTTCTTTTTCTTTTTAGATTTACGTGATGTAGAATCAAAAGATACTGAGAAAACCCATGGCATCTTATCTTGCGCATTGATGCGCGGTATATACCAAGGTTTGAGGTTTATTGATAGCTATTGTCTATTTAACGCGCACTTAACCCCGAGATGTAACTATTGATTAACCTCGATCTTTACACCAATAGGGAAGCTTTAAACTTTGAGACCTTGGCGTGACAATGGAAACGGAATTCTTTTCATTTCCAGCAGTCGCGGAGTATCTAGGCCTACATCGGCATATGAATTGTTCGCTCCATGAGAAGTGACCGTGAATAAGATACATGTACACATATCGTGTATAGTTTCAGCAAAGTTGATCATCAGATACAGAATACATGAGTGTAGTTAACAAGAGTTTCAGTATTATATAATGAAAAGAGCTGGGAATAAACGCTGTTTTGGTTTGCTTTATCTTGATTTTGTTTGTATGCTTGTTTGATAATAGAAAAAAATCCTAAAATCCTAAGTGACGGAAAGATAAGCTATATCAAATACCTTTTAGCTGGTTTTAGGGGTGTTTGCATTAACTAACTGTGCTACCGTTAGCCTTGGCAGTTATGGCACCCTGGGGCCCGTTTCATAAAACTTGTCATCAGTGACAAGTTGTCATAGATGTGACAAGCTACTGATATCCTTGCATCTGATTGGCTCAGAGCAAATTTGCCATAGAAATATGGCAGTTTTCAGTGATGACAAGTTTTATGAAACGGGTCCCTGGTCTTTTGTCGTTTCACAACTCCCTCTTACTCGTCTTTCTGATTACGAGGGCCCGGTGACGCAGTGATGATCTCGCAGAAAAGAGGGAAATAACCGTTGGCGCCATGGACAGAGGCTACGTCATATCTTATCAAGAAATTATTTATGTGGAATCAAAATCAATTATTAAACAAAGATTTGGCGTTAATGTTATTTGGGAATGATAAACGCAAAATAAACAACAACAAAAACAACGACCCATCGCATTTTTGCGTTCTGGTATAAATCATCACCATTTTCTGAAATCATACTAAGCAGACCTTCAGTGTTCTCGTGTCAAAAGAACTATATTTTGACACAAATTAAACATAGCGACAGTGGCATCTCCGCCTGTCTGATAAAGGAAATTTATTGTTTCTTGCGTTCGGGGAATCATCAAGATAAATTTGCATTTGATGATTATCATTTGTGCCTTCGTGAGTAAATGTAGTATTGATATTCATTCACTCTGTATGTATACACAGTATACACGAGAATTATTGGCGTATATACACACACACACACACACACACACACACACATATATATATATATATATATATATATATATATATATATATATATATATGTATTTATTTATATACACACATATATATATATATATATATATATATATATATATATATACATATACATAAAATGTATGTATACAAAATATAATATAAATCATCACATACACTGTACTATTTAATTACCTTAATCATTTGTATAACTAAATTTTCAATAATCCAGTTCAGACTTCGAACATGTGCAAATTGGTACAAATGACAGCTGTTTTTCCGTTGATTAGGCATCTCACTCTTTTTCCAAAGTGACATAATGCGTAAGCTTGCCCTATAATAACTTTTGGAATTGAAGAATGAAGATGCGTATACCACGCGACCACAACAGCCCGACACCACTTCACATTCATTTCATAATTTTGCATTGAATGAATTAAGAAAGCCTTGCTCTCAGTGCGTGTTCTGCCAAGCATCAGTTACATGATTACTACGTGAATAATCATTATATCACAGATGCCTATCTTAGTGAACTTAAAAAACCAACATGACTGTTGGTACGAATGACCCATTTCTGGTAATGCAAAGAGTGGAACCCAAAACAAGGTTATTGCTCGCACACTCATACAGTGAAACCCTGTTATACACTATGGGGTTTCACTGTACACCCAATCAAACACACATGGACAGATTTTCGACAATAGTTTAGTAATACAATGTACATTTATCAAAGAATACAAATTTCTTTATTTTGCAGAATAAAACCAAGATGAAGAAAATACACACTGTACAAGTCATGACTCTGATACATTGAATCACCGTGGGCAGCACCACCAAAAATAACGAAGGTCTAGCTTTGACACTCGCACCTCTGATAATCATTGGCTAACATACAAACACACACTCACACATGCACACACACGCACGCACACACACATACACACACAAAGACGAAAATTAACCAGCTTCTGCACATCAAATGTCTCCTCTCATTTAGTTGCTGATTACATCAAACCCTAACCTTTGACATCAGAAGTGGCTTTACATCATTGTATTGTATGTACTCTACATGAAGTGAAATTAAAGTCTAATACATACATGTAAAAACGTGTTATGGTTCCCCAAGCACTTTACAAATGCTTGAAGCCATAGTTTGCTTCAAAGACAATAAAAACAAAGCAACTACTAACGTGAAATCATCCTATGATCATGTAGTCACATCCTGATCATATACAGTGCACTTCCGTTATAACGAACACAATTACAACATATTCCGGCTACAACAAAGTAAAAATTCAGGCCCAGTCATTATCCCCTCTATGCTTTTTATTGTTTGTTTGGTTATAACAAAATTTCGATATAATGAAAGAAAACTACTGGTCCTGAGGACTTCGTTATAATAGGAGTTCACTGTGGACAAACTGCAAAATACTTCATCTAGGAGAATATGATTGCTACTGTAAATTGTCTAACACAACAGGAGTCTGCAATTTCAATTTACAAACTGCACACACACACACACACACACACAAATAACACTTCAACGAATGCACTACTGTAACATATCAGGTTGCCTCATTTTAAGTCGCTCAGAAACAGGCCATGCAATTGCATTTGCAGGGTGCACTGGACACAGAGGGAAAGTCTATGGGATATATATAATGGCATTACATTATACAAAAGGGATTTATGAAACAACATTTCATTCACTGTAACTTCTCCTTGCTTACATAAGGTCAAATCCCAGAACCATATGCACGTAGCTACATAAAAACAACAAAATTGGACTAGAATACTGCTGCTGTGTAATGGAAATGTTTATACTGGCTTGTAAAACTACAAGGGGCTGCGAGTATGCCATTGATGGTGTATTCAGCAAAAGAGGTCAAAAACTGTGGTTAGTATCATAGAGTGAACAAAAAGCAACATAAATTCATGTAAGACTTTGGACCCTATGAAAGATGGAACGTTGCGGGTAGTATCATCATCAAAAGCAAATAGAGTGCAGATTTGGCTTTCATACACACTACTTCAAAATTTCAACAACATTCATGACAAAACATGATCTGTATGGTGAACACAAGACATCCATGAAAATATGACCTTTGACTTTATAAATGAAAGAACATATATTTTAGGAAAAGATCTTGAGGCATTGCATGGATATGGGGGGAAATTTGAGAATTTGACCTTGAACTTTTACCCTGTATGACCCAAAAAGTGCCAAGAAAATCACAGACAGGCAGTACACGCATATGGAACTAAGTTTCATGAAGATTCCTTCAGCCGGGTCTAGGGCAATTACCCCACGGTCAATTACCCCGTACCCTTCCCCTGACCCTAATCCTAATCCTGAACCTAATCCTAACCCTAACCCAATTTCTATACCCTAAACCTACCCCTAACCCTAATCTGCACTCTAACCTTATCACTAACCAGTATTTAGCTGGGGGGGGGGGGGGGAATAATTGCCCCCAGTGGGTAACTGTCCTTATACGATTTAGCCATTTCGGAGGTATGAAGAAAATAAGTGAAATTTTAGTATTTTCACTTGACCCTTGACCTTTGACCAAATGGCTCCAAACTTCCCCTGGAGAGTCTTTATTGGATGATACATGTATATACTCAGTTTCAAGAAAATATCATCAGGCATTGCATAGATATGGGGGCAAATAATTGTGATACCCAAAGCAAATAGACCACCCCCCCCCCCCCATTTTTTTTTTATAGAAGTTTTGGACAATTGTATTGATTCAAATGAGAGAACATACCCTCACAAATTTGATCCATCCACCCCTAAAAGCCAGAGTGGAGCTAACCAAACTGCTTCAAATTCAGAGGAAAATGACATCACTCAGATGGATGTGGTTTTTGAGCACACTTGCATTCCTGCATCCATCTTGACTTGACGTGTGTTATCTTTCTCTGCTTACAGATTAAAAGTGATCTTGGATTGTGAATTCAACCCAGTTACCCGAGGCCCGGGTAACATTTCTAGTGACCCTGTCAGGAACCAATGGAGCCGGAGACCCGAGTTCCTTTTAGCATAGCATGCTGCCATGCAAGAGAAATAGACGGGAGTACTGGCTGAGAACATGGAGTGTGCTGATGACAAGCAGCCTTTGACCCAGTCTGAGATGACCAGCAGCAGCGGGGGCCACGTGAAGGTGAACACCGGCTGATTGGCCCAGGCCGTATAAAAGTAGAAATTCCAGATATTCGGACAGTTGGTAACCTTGGACACGGAGAACAGCTCGGCTACACTAGCTGGCAAGCTAATCAAAGTGACAGTGATGGTGATGGAGACACCAACCCTGATGATGACTGGCCCACCCGATACAGATTTGATCACAACCGTCATTAACGTCCTGACCTACTTGAGACCCCGAAACCTGAGATCTCATCACAGAACCCAGGGGACTTCCACTGACTATTATGAGACACTTGCACCAGAAGTAACACCGCCACCTACAGGCAATGGATGGTCAACTTTTGGCTTGCTCAAAGACTGCACCTGAGGGAGATGAAGCAGAGACCCAACACAACGGTCCTGCCACCACTATCACCCTACCCACCACCTGAAGTAACACACCACTGACCCTATGAGATGTTCTCCTAAGAAGGGATGACAACAGGGAGATTGAGAAAGCTGGTCTGTTAAGGGTCAAGTAATATCAGAGGTCAATGTGGCAGGCTGACATAGGAAGAAGTGGTAACTCCAGTAGCTATAGCTCAGTACTCCTGTAACAGAATCTGGCGACCCTACCAGACGGCAAATCAATGAGTTTAAACGATGACTTGCTGTCCTTGAATACTGAACCTGGTGTAACTAATTAACCTCGTGATGCAACGACCAGTTGGCTATACAGCTACATACTGAGATTCCATGGCGAAGGGTTGGATGGACAAAGAAGTGAAGGAAAGCCATTCTGCAGGGCCAGATAAGGGGCAGAATGTCACCACAGTAGCTGCCTGAGAGACTGACCTTGCGGATCCGAGAATCCTACGCTTTAGTCATGGAAGCCTTCGAGGAGGTTCAGTTCGAGATAGAAGAGAAGCTTTTTGGTCTACGCATCATTGAGCTCTGACAGGTATGCCCTCTCTTGGGCATACCCAGAGCAGGAGGGAGCAAAGGAAAAACTGGACACGTTGAATTGCGGATGGATGCGATAAAGCGTGGCTCCAGTGACAATAAGGATGAGATGTGGGTTCTGGTAGAGGCTCACAAGGACATGATGAGACAACTGGAGAGTGACTTCTAGGAGCGGTTACGCGAATCACTTGGCAGATTGGAGAGCCAAATTAAAGAGATTACTTAACCTACACCAGCCTTAACCATCAGATAGATGCCGCCCTCTTGAAGGGTTACAGCAAGAGAGAAGTGATTGAGGCAGTAGTGAGAGCCATCATCCTGGAACTATGCTTAAGGTCCTACCTCGAGAACCATGCCCGCCTGACCCTGGTCTCCCTAAGGACAGTTCTGAAGGCTCACTTCCAAGAGAAGGACACCACTCATGTATACCAAGAGCTGTTCAATATCAGCCAGCTGAAGAGTGAAACACCACAGGCATTTGTCATGAGGGCACTCGATCTGAAACAATGAGTTCTCCTTGCATCTGAGGACTCCACAGCTGGGTTGAGGTATGACCTCCATCTCGTCCAGAGCATGTTTTTACATGCAGTGGTTACGGGGTTAACGAACGACAACATCCGGCAAGAGGTAAAGCAATCCCTCAACCCAGGAGTGTCTGACGAAGAACTCTTGGAGAAGCTCACCACTGCTGCATCACTGGAAGCAAAGTGCCTCCAGAAGGTGGGGTTACACTCCTCAAAGGGTCAACACGATTACGATGGAGGAGCCCCCATCAAAAAGTCCCAAGGAATGGAAACTAGATCTCCGCAAAGAGATGGCCAATCAGATTGTGGAGTTGAAAGCAAGCATTGAAGCTATCCACAGGAAACTTTCGACACCCGAGTGCTTCCTACCACAAGGAGCACTGCTTCAAGTGTGGGAGTGAGCACTTCGCTTGGGGATGCTGGAAACACCAGGGAAACAACAAGGGGACACCCAGTGGGGACAGGGTGTAACCCAACCAAGATCAGGATCTCCAACTACGACCAAACCCAGACAACCAAACGTGAATCAGATTTTCCAAGAAAGCCCTGGCCATGTTATTCCATCAAAGCAAAGGGAACGTGTTGTTGAGCTGGGTGAGAGGTGTCTAGTGAACTGTTCTATGAATGGGATTCCCTCATCAGCTCTTTGGGACACAGGAGCACAGGTCTCAGTGATGCCAGAGAAAAATTATTGAGAGGTGCTACCACAAGTCCAAATGAGGGAAGTCCATGAAATACTAGATGCTGATCTCCAACTCAAGGCTGCAAACGGCACTGCCATAGTCTACAAAGACTGGATAGAAGTCTGGTTAGCCTCAACCCTGACACCGACAAGGCATCAGCCATATTAGTGCCCTTTCTAGTGACATCCGAGGAGCTGCCTGAGACCATCATTGGTTACAATGTGATCGGTGACTTGGTCTACGCAACACCAACTGGAAGCCTCCAGCATCACACAACAACTTGAAAGCTCAATGCAAGTGTCACCTAAGGCAGCTGACAAAGTAATTTCCCTACTGAGGACAGGACCACCAGAAGAATTGTGCACCATAAGAACTGGTCGTTCCCTAATTGTCCTACTCTCCGAATCCTGGATAAAGATGACAGCAATGGCGAGACTTGGGAACGTGAGGGATGAGGCACTACTGTTCGAGCCAGGAATCAACAACAACCTGCCGGAGATGTAGAAGTTCCCTGCTGTGTTGTAAAAGTCTCTCAAGGTCAGTCTCCTCATCTAGATATTCCAGTGTACAATTACTCCAAAGAGACTATTGTATTCCCCCAGTACACACAATTGGGAAGACTACAAGCAATGTGCTCAATACTTCCTGACCACCCACAACAAGACCCACAACCCACCAGCCACCAACCTGGAACCAGAAATGAGTTACGTCGTCTCAAACTCAGATACATATGAGAAAACGGAAGGACCCTCCTTCAAGCTTGACCACTTGGCCGCAAGAGAGAAGAAGGCTGTGGAAGGACATGAGATGTATTCCTGACCTGAAAATGACTATCAGACTAACCGACAATGTACCAGTACAGAAGACCTACCAGTCTATACTCCGTCCGCTCTATCAAGAAGTGAAGTTGTATCTACAGGACTTCGTTGACCGCGGGTGGATCAGAAAGTCTGAGTCACCCTATGCCTCTCCCGTCATGTGTGTTCGGAAGTACAGAAGCCTCCGTCTCTGCATCGACTATAGGGGACTGAACAAGAAAACAATACCCGACCGACAACCAATACCAAGAATGCAGGACCTAATGGATGGACTAGGAGGAAATCGATGGTTCACTACCCTAGATCAGGGTAAGGTGTACCACCAAGCCTTTATTGCAGAGGAATGCCAACCAATGACTGCATTCATTACCACTATGGGATCTCCACAAGTGGAATAGAATCCCATTCGGGTTGAAGAATGCACCAGCCGCATACCAGAGGTGCATGGAGAAGGGTACAAGGCAGACCCCAGTGAAACAGAGGATAGTAGGAGACCCGCAGAAGATTCTTGGACTGACTGGGTATTAATGAAGGTACCTCAACAACTATGCCAAGCGCGCCAAACCACTGTACAACCTCCTGAAAGTACCAGTGACCCCAAGGGACGCAAGACAATGGACACACAGACCTACCAAAAGGACAAACAAAATAAAACACCAGGGACAAGCCCCCACAAACACTCCAATTACCTGGACACCAACACATCAGGAGATCATAGATGACCTCATTCAGACGCCTGTGATGATGTATCCAAACATCAGTGACAGAACCATACATTCTTCACACCGATGCTTCACAGGAGGGACTAGGAGCAGTACTCTACCAGGAGAGCAATGGGAAGCTCAGGGTAATTGCCTGCGGATCGCAAATGCTGACACTAGCGGAAAAAAAAACTATTATCTCCACTCAGGGAAACTTGAGTTCCTGGCGTTCAAGTGGGAGATTACCGAGCAATTCAGAAGCTACCTCTTGTACGCCCAGTCATTCACAGGGAATACGAAAATAATCCACTGACATACATCCTCAGCATGGCAAAGCTCAACGCCACCGGGCATCAATGGGTTCATGAGCTCCCTGACTTCAATTTCTCAATCAAATACAGACCAGGAAAGAAGAATGGCGATGCCAATGCCCTATCGAGAATGCCCCTGACCCCCATCCAACAACAGGAAACCTGTACACAGGAGATTACGATGACTACCAAAGCCACGCTGAGAGGCTCCCTTCAACAGACCCAGGATGAGATGGCGCTGGTCCACGCACTATTTGTACAGCCCCCGGACACCCAGACAGACATGATCCCAGAATCCATGATCTCTTTCTCCCCAACTGACATCACTACAGCACAACAGGCAGATCCAGACATTGCACGAGTGCTCCATTACAAGGAAAAGGGAAGGTGGCCATGTGTAGATGAACGTACAGATGAGAGTCAGGGCACCAGAGCAATGAGGTTGGACGGGATGGGATTCTAAGACGGAAAACAAAAACCACAACACAACTTGTTCTACCATAAAAATAGCGGATTATGGCGTGCACGGAGCTACATGACAAGATGGGCCACCTTGGGACAGATAGAATAGTTAAAATCCCTGTGGAAATCAGCCTTTTCTCAGAAACTGTACCACTAAATCATATGGCAAGGATTAATTGTTAAAGAAAGGAATAGAAAAGGAGCACTGCGCAGTGTGAAAATGGGAGTAACTTCATTTTGTTTTTGTTAGTAATGAAGTTCCACGGATCAAAAGTCATTTCTTTTTCCACCAGACTGCCTTTGTATGAATATAGAGTAATACTATATTAACACGTGGATGTGCAAGTATCAGAAGAATACACTCTCAGGAACACGCACCTGGAAAGCTGTATTTCTTATTGTGCTACACAATGCGGCATATGTAAGGGATTTAACCTCGCGGAAGTGAAATGCAAAGTGTGATATGGAGGACCACCACATGTCAGCGCATGTTATCATGCAATATTCGGAGTGATATTCGTTTACTGAATCCTACTGTATCCAATGGATAGACGATTAAGCAATGATATATGAATGGTATGGATTTGATTGACATTAATTTGAACATAAGTTTGTTTTTTTTTTAAGTCATGCATTGATGGTGTCTTTCCTAGTTATTGTTTAAATGTTGAGGACATTTCTTTCAGGAGGGAAAGATGTGATACCCCAAGAAAATAGACACCCCCCCCCCCCCCTCAAATTTTTTAGAAGTTTTGGACAATTGCATTGATTCAAATGAGAGAACATACCCTCACAAATTTGATCCATCCATCCCTAAAAGCCAGAGTAGAGCTAACCAAACTGCTTGTCAGCTGATTAAACCTGGAAATGGCACCAGAAATATGAACTGCCTTGCCACCACCCCCCCCCCCAAACATGAAATTCCTGGATCCGCCCCTGGTAAAATGCACAACATTGGGGCAGCATGACCCAAACTTGTAGGAGTTAAAATTTGACTACAGTACACAACTGTACAAATTTTGGAAAAAAAAACAACAGCAAAGATATTACCAAGAAACATTGCTAGTAGAGTGCACAAATGAACAGCCTTAAAAATCATCCTTTTTGTAAAGCTAGGACTCTTCTACCAAAAATTCAAGGTGGGCAGAAATTTTTTAATGATACAGCTCCAAAACTATACAGTTATAAAAACTTGTCTAGAAACATGGCAAGTGTTGCTCACTCAGATTTATTAGGATTTCAGGGCTCAACATTAGTGGTGGTGCGGTGGCCCGGGGCCACTAGAAATTTGTGCCGGGCCAGCCAATGTATCTTTTGGAGGCCTAATCAGGCAACTAAGATTCAACATGGTTTAATATTTTTGCTTTTATTTCAGGTCCACAAAATTTCAGACTGGGCCACCCAACAATACAGTGAGTGTCGAGCCCTGACTTTGTTTATGAACATCCATCATTATGAGAGAGGTTTTCGATTTCAGCTCGACTGACTAATTCAAAAATCTGGGCTCGTAATTGGGATTGAACGAGTGGCGGCAGCTTTTCGACCACTTGAGAGATGTGAACGAAAAATGGAGTCGCTTCGGACGACACTCTTCTGGATTGAAAACAGTCCAGCATCGCATCCTGTGAGTCATATTTTCTCTTCTTTTCATGACTGTTCGGAGGAAAAGGGAATGACTGGAGTTCAATGGAGGACTTCCCTGCTCCTTCGCTCTCATGTGGAAAAAGGACTGGTTGTTCTTCTACTAATATTTCCTCTCTGTCGGAATCGTCTTGCGCCTGGTCATCATGTTCTTGAAAACTGCGCTCTGCCTCACTTGCAAAGTTAGTAGTTCTCCTAAGTCAATACGAATGAGAGTGAAAAAACAAATGCAAGAAATTACACAAATCTGTAGTGACATATTTGCAAAATCAAAATGACTGAAATCTACGTAATCCTATACCTTAGACCTACTATTTTATAGACCCTTTTCAAAGACTTTTAGTTGAATGTAATGGAATTAACATATCTCTTTTTCAAGTACTTTTTTGACGTCCTAAATGTGATATCAAAAAGTGAATACCTTTTTAACATGGTAAACGCACATGCTGTACAGGTCTCAAATAGACATCACCCTTCCCCCCCCCCCCCACAGAATTTTGTGTATTATAAAAAAACACACACACAAAAAAGCAGAAATTATCCAAGTATTCAAATATGCCAAATATTTCATGAGTGTTTTTTTTGCGAATTTCTTGAGTCAGGTGCGATTCACAAAATTAAAGACACACAAAAATAATGACTCTGATCCTCATATGAAAGTGATGGACACGTATACATTTCTCCGTTCAGTACAGTACTTCATGATCATGAATTAACCCTAAAAGGGCCGGGGGGGGGGGCGGAATCCACCCCCCTCGACGTTTCGCGCTATAATTCTGTTACGCGAGAAGGCCTCATCGCGAGGCTTCTTGACTTTGTTTGTTCAAGTCTCGCGCAACTTTTGAGACCAAATTTGCGACGTCCACGCGTACTTTTGCGAAGCCACGCCCATTTTTGTAACGGAATGTCGCCCCAAAACGGGCACAATTTTGTGATTTTGTGTACATTTCCTATGGAAAACAGTGCTCTGTCGTGAAAGTCATAAAAACCTGATTATTTTTACAATTAATCACTTTCATTGATTAGTTTTGTGCTAATTATGGTAGAGAAGTGATCAGTGACAATTTCCAATGAAAAAACAAAGAAAAAACAAAAGTTGAAAAACAAAGAAATACATGAGAAATTCTGAAAACAATAAAATACATAAGAATTGAAATGAATTTTGGAAGTTTTTGTGATGTACAATCGTTGAATATGCTGCAACAGATTTACAGACCAAAAATTAGACTCTCAATGCTTTTAATTAGGCTAAAATATGATCTTGAGCTTAATTTGCATAATTAATTAATTAAAATTAGAAATTGATTGTTTCAAAAAATCTTATGACACAATCTTGTAGATTATGACGCAGGTCTCACGCATGCAAAATTTCATCGCGATCGCGCCACCGATGGCCGAGATCTCGGGGGGGGGGGGGGCAGAATCCATCCCCCCCCCCCCCCCCCCCCGGCCTGAGCATAGCCAAAAAAGCCCGGCCCCTTTAGGGTTAAACCACATGTGAAATCATCGAGAAGGGTTCCTGATTCGCGAATATTTACACTCGCTAAACATACGGCGTATATGATGATTTTCTTCATGTAGTTGATAATTCCATTGACACCTTTAATATTTTAAAAGGTCTATCACATTTGTTGTTCGAACAATTTCGAAGGACACAGATGACACAGAATCCTCCTGGTCAGAATAAGTTTGATGCGAAAGTTGAACAGCGATTACCTTGTTTAGAACTTGAGCAAAAAAGGAGGGGAAACAAAATTTCCACAATTTGTAGGATAGCTTGATTTTAGAAAAACTTTGACCTTCACAGCTCATGACCTCCTGAGGAAAGTACACATGAAAGAACTCTTAGTACACCTCCAGTACTTTGGATGGAACCATGCTCGTAAAAATCAATGGCTGGCCCAGCCATTGATTTTAACTATCCTTCCAGTGGGAGAATAGAGGCAGACATTAGGCTTGATGGACAGAAAGATATACAGAATTTATATCCGTATGTGCTAGCTAATCCTTGTATTTCTTTGGTGACATAAAAACAAGAGACAGCTAGCCCTGCAGCCCATCATCGGCGTAAATGTTCTGTACTTAGATATTTCATCGCAATTTGGGGATCTCGACTTCAAACATACTCGCCATGTACTCTTGTTTTCTTGTTGTCAACTGGGCAAGTGCATCTGTTTTTTTGTGCTCCCGTATACACCTCTGTCACAAATCATGGACCAACAAATCTTCTGTACATACCAACACAAGATTTTATAATTTGTAATAAATCATGATATTCCCACGGGTTTGTTGTTACTTACTTTCGTGTTTGTATATGGGGCCTCAAAAATTCCAACTGCTTTGCATATCGATAATTCGGTGGACCGTCCTCATCCAAACCATTCCTGAATTCTCTTTGCTTTTTTTTGAACTTGACAAAGCTATCCCTAAGGTTGATCCAACGCTTCCTCACTTTTGCTTCTGCAATGAAAAGAAAATGAAAGATACATGTACATATAGTCAGTGTGTCAATGCTGCACACTGGCATTGGAACCAGGAACCAGTAAATCACTGTCGGACCAGTAACTTTTTCAAGAATGGACCAGTAAAAAATGGAAAAATTGGGTACCTACTGGTCCGACAGACAGGTAGGTAGAGTAGAAAAAATGGGTTAGTGTGCATCCCTGCATATGTACACATATTAACCAGGTGGCCAAGTGGCCTAGGTCTACCAGAAGTGGATGTCATGCTACCCAACACTTTACATTTTTGGTGGCACAATTTGGCCAACAAAACATTGAGAGTGTGTAAGCATACATTTTTCTTAAGATGTGCTTTTCTCATCCAGAAAAAGGGAGAACTTATAACTCAGTACTTAAAGGGTGTGTACAGTTCTGGTTGAGGTGAGGATTTAGCTTTTAACATTTTGCGAGATATTCAAAAACCACTCTTTAAGATGTCCAAGAGCATGCAATTCTAAGGGGTATCAAAAGTTCATTTGATGAAAATCGGTTTTGAAATGGCTGAGATATCCAAAAACAAGGTGAAATAAAGAGATCCTAATAAAAGGTGTGGCCTGTCGCCTTTTATTATTATCACTTTTTTGGATATCTCAGCCATCTGAAAGCCAATTTTCATCAAATAAACGTTGAATCCTTCTTAAAATTACATGCTCTTTCATATTTCATAAGAGGTTTCTCATTATCTCACTTAGGAATATTCAAAACATGAATCCTCACCTCAACCAGTACAGTCCCTTTAACAATTGTATGCATTTCACCTAGCTGCCTCAAACAAAGTTGCAAAATAGTATTTATGGCCAAACCCAGTCTATTCTATAAACTCTTTTTTTTTTTAATCTTCCCTCTAAATCTGATCCATCCAACAACAGAAGTAGGTATACCCTATGTTGAATATAACAATTTCATGAATATGAATATATGGTGTCAAGAAGGATCATGTTTATACTTCCATTCAATATTGGATGTGTATGACTTTGTTTAGTTACAGGAGGCCTACTTGGCATTTGAGGCCCTTTAACATACTTAAAACATGATATATTCATGGCATAAAATTTTTGTGAATTGAAGTCAACGGCCTTTTTCGCTGCATGAAATTTTTGCAAATTGTCACTGGCATTCAATGCATACAGTGTAGACAAAAACTCTAGCGAGCATCTTAATTTCGCGAATCTTGGCTCTCGCCAAATTCGCGCAATTAAAATGCACGCAAACATTTGTTTTATAGTAGTACCTGCCAGTTTTCAAAATAGTTATCAAGGTGTGATGTCATTTTATCATAAATTCATATATTCTTTTTACTTTTTTTCAACTTCTAAGTCACAGAACGCGGTATTTGACAATTCATCATACCTTTAATTTTCACATAATCATTGTTTGTTTTACTCTGTCTTTTTAATGTTTTATCCCTTTGTTGCATTTTTATGCTTTTCTTTATTTTTTCGGGTCACCAAAGTCACTGTCAGGCCAAAAAAAAAAAAAAATATGATGGTTTCATTCAGGCCACCAAAAAGATGTTAATCCTTGCATAACATCACTAAAACTACAAGGTCACTTTGATTCTGTTTTTTAGTCTTATCAGGCAACTTGCCATGGGAGACCTCGTACACCACCATCTCTAAGTTACAGATTTCGTTATGGATGGTCAACTGTGAACTTCATTGCAGCTGACGTTTGTGACATACTGTGGGAGATCCAAAGTTATTTATTGGGATTGGGGTCTTTGTATGTGGATCTTATTCATTCATTCATTTATCTATCTGTCTAAATTCTGCTGGAATCTGATACAAAATCAATCAATCAATAACTTTCCTATGCCAGTTAGAGCAATGGAGAAATACTGTGGTCCTATACACAAACCATGATGATGACATTTAACAACACTCATGTATTGTTTGACACACAACACTTAGTGTATGCACTCAACATGAAAACCTATACAAGATTATGCAATTGTAATTAAATTAAAGGAAAACCCAACCCAAATGTGGATTGAGTGAAAGCAGCAACATTAGTAGAACATACCAGTGAAAGTTTGAGGAAAAATGTACAATTGATGCAAAAGTTAGGAATTTTTAAAGTTTTGGTGTTGGTACCACTGGATGAGGAGACTACTAGAGGTTATGATGTCATGTGTGGACAACAACATAAAGAAAATATGAAGAAAATTCCACAAAAATTAACTTTTCTAACATAATGAAAGAGCACTTAACTAACCACTTTCAGAAAGCAGTAGGATTAATTGCTACCCTTGACATATGTATCAAGTTGATAGAATGTGTAATTTTCATGAAAAATGAATTTTTGCGGAATTATTTAATACCAAGTTTCATGTTCGTTCACTCGTAAAAAGCTGCATTTTTTAGTCAAATTTGAACGCCTTGACATTGCCTCCACAGGATTCCTCCAACACCTTTTAGGCATAGGCATGTAATTGCCTATAAATGAAAATGGCCTGCTAAATTTAACAAAATTCGAGGTTCGGGGAGGGGAGTTTTCGGATATTTTGTTATGTAAGCACTTTCAAAATCCATTAGTTTGCTTACCTGGTTCACCCAGTTTCATGGAAATCTTTGCCCAGATCTCACTCTTCAAATCATAGTTAGTGTATGACTTGCATTTCTTGTTGTAGAGGCACGGGTATCTCTCCACCTCCGTAATTAAGACATCCATGTCTACCTAATGAAAAAAGAAGATCTAAGTGTTCAAGACTGTCATAGTAACAAGTGAAATAATATTTCACACAAACATGAGCACTTGTCTAATAATTATTAATTGCTTACTGTGAAGCTTATCTTTTTTTCACTTGATTAGAGATGTCTTTATCTGAACTTTGTAGAAAGTTCCAATGATTACAATGTCACTTTTACTCTTAGCCGCAGGTTACTTTATATACAGGGCCTTCCTGCAAAACCAGAAATATTTGTGCATGAAACTTTTGCAAGTGGCCACTTTCATACTACTGGTACCGTATGCATTATGTAAAAAACAAAACAAAACAAAAACTTTGTGTGCATTTTTCTGTCGTGAATCTTGGCTTCTCGCTAAATTTGCAAACATTTCATGCACATGAAAAATCAAAATATGTGGTTTTACAGAAGATCTAGTAACTACACAATTTAACCTAGCTCAGTGAGACACCACACTGCTTTTTGCACGTGGAAAACAGGAATTTTGTGCAAAGACTTGGGGTATTCATCATCATTTATCAATTCCAGGTCATGTAGAGTACACGTACCATGTAAGGACAAAAACCCTCCCGAGATTCATCAGAGAATTCCAATCTCTTTAAATTTCAGATCATAGAAGGAGATATAACCCCTATGCCATTAATGCGTATCGGGCAACTACCCCCAGAGGGCAATTACCCCCCCCCCCCCCCCTCCCCCCAGCTAAATACTGGTTAGTCTGGTAAGTTTAGAGTAAAAATTAGGATTAGGTTTAGGGTTTAGGGTTAGGGGTTTGGGTTAGGGTTAGGATTACATTCAGGATTAGGATTAGGATTTATAGGACCAGGGGAAGGGTCCAGGGTAATTGCCCAGCCTGGGGTAATTGCTCTAGACCCCAATAATGATGTAATAATTGTAAAATAAGTATGCATTGGCTGATAACGAAAATAGTCCACCATGCATACACTTTAAAAGTTTCAACAATGGAACACAAGTTTTGTGATCAGCACTTAGAGACATTGCATGGTTGAGCATAGTTTTTCAAGTCCCATCAATATATGCCAGCATGTAATGTTAATGACAATGTGCCTTCCAGATCTAACTGCAATCAGCCCAAATGTAAAGCATTCAGGCTCCAAATTGTAGGATTTGGGGTCTTGTATGACTACGAGGTAGTATCGCCCCTAAATTCCAACTTAAGCCATAAAAATTGCTTTAATTTGAATACATACTGATGTAGTCCAATTAATTGTTGACAACACGTATCTGGAAACATTTGGTTCCTCTAATACTGTAATAGCCCCACCCTTTCTGTCAAATTGCCGACTTTAAATGATTCGGTCAAGAGGAATCTGTGAGAACGACAACTACTCCTTTCAATGGATTTGAAACCTGTGAGCATGCATTTCGATTCCTGCTGGAGTACAGTGTAGAAACAACTAGCCTTTTGACCGTTGTTGACAAGGTTGACTGTATGGCGTTGCTTTCTGGGCGAGTGAAGAAGCTATCCCAGCCGAGTGTGACAACTGACATGGACTTGTGAGAGCAAATTCTACTTAGTTCTAACGTAAGAGTCAGTGTGAGCACCCCGCACGGACCCCGGGGTTATTCCAGGTTCTTATTTTTATTGTCTAGAGAGCTCTACGCCTCTCGGCATGCCTTTCAATATCATCATATAGATATCTATAGGGCCTTACGTATCTAACTATAAACACGACAGATTTTAATTCAACAGCAAGAACAGCTACTTGAGGCATTCGCCACTGTGTTACCGTTACTGGCGTTAGCCGGTGCGGTGGCGGTGGTAGGCACAACTTATCTCGTTTTCAGAATGGCACTCACATTTTACAATACATGGGACTATTACCAGGTACGGTGAAAACAGAGTCCCTGGCCTGGGCCTGATATGGAGTGGAAATAAATGCGAGTTTATCTAAATATATCCCGAAACAAGTTCCACTGTTTATACTTTTCAATGCACATGAAATGCACACAAATCAAGAAATTTAAGAATCACTGCACTGAAGGATGAAGAAATGTTCCAATTCATAATATTACTTACGTGATCAGCTGGTGATGAAGAAGCTAGCTACGTCCAAAAACACCGATTACGCGTAAGTTACGCCTGAGCCACGGAGCGGACCGGCGCCCCGCGCCCGGCGCGGCGGGCCTGCCCGCTCAAGCGCAGCTGCTGCTAGACAAACGCCGTCCAATCTGAACATGAAGACTGTATTGTGTACTTTGCCCTGCTCACGACAGACCAAGAGATGGCGCAAATCCTCTTCGATTAGCAGTAGTAGCGCACAGCATGTATCAAAGAGATTTTCCTCAGCGAGGAGAAAAATCTCTTTGACATGTATTTTTATTCGGGGCGTTGCTCTCACCTAGAACCAGGGAGGCGAGTCTCACCTCCCTGCTAGAACTGAACTTTTCACACGCTTCCGTATTCAATCTAAAATAATCTATTTGGAGACTACTGTATAAGCCAGCTCGTAATTAGCTCACCTGCACATTGGTACAAATCACATTGATTTGTATTGATCACAGTGGCTATAATACTGTAGTTGTTTTCTTCTAGTTATTTGCTTGTAAATATCTGCAAATAAACTGTATTATAATGCAAATAACACAATCTGAAAAAAATCTTCAGCCTATTGAAGGAGGCAGACTTTACCAGAAGAAGAAGAAGAAGAAGAAGAAGAAGAAGAAGAAGAAGAAGAAGAAGAAGAAGAAGAAGAAGAAGAACAAGAAGAAAAAGAAATGACCTTTCCTTTTTCTCGGTTGGTTAGGCACTTCACACGTTTTGAAATTGACAAATGCATGGAATTCATGTTCAAACAAAGAATGAACTTGACAGCTCGGTCATCCGAAGAAATCCCTCGACGACTGACTCCGAACAATAACGTCGCTGGTGCGTCTGCGCCGATTGGCAACAACCTCCTTGATCAGACGAGCTGCATGATGAAGCGTCCATCAGGATCAGACGTGAAACCGTTCTCCGGATCAAAACAGAAAGTCCAGATGAATTGATTTAATTTTGTACCTTTATCAGACAAATACTTCATGCAACCTCAGGAAGACCCATGGCTACCTACAGGGCTGGCGATAATGTGGTGAAGGAGCGGAAATGTCTCCGCAACATAGGAGACGTCTCGGAGAAGTCCCCGCGACTGCCTCATAAATGGCGATTTGCACGCGACTTCCGGGCATTTTGTTAGCCTATTTATTGCACCATTATGCTTTTTAGAAGAGATCGATGCTCAAATATTCTAAATAGAGAAAAATAATACTAATGGCTTTGTGATCCCTTGACAATGCCCCCCCCCCTCTCTCTCTCTGTTGTAGCTCTGAAAGGGATGGGGCTAAACAAGTAAATTCCTTTCTCCTTCCTCTACGATTCCATCGGTCCCCTCCCGCCCCCTTTCTCCCCCCCCCCCCCCCCCCCAGGGGCGGATTTAGGGATTCTGTATGGGGGGGGGGGGGGGCACGAACAATATTTCTGATGCTACTCCCAGATTTCTTCTCATTTTTTCTTTTTATTTCTTTTGATTTAACAACAAATAAAGAGGGGCGCGTGCCCGGTGAGCCCCCTGTGGATCCGCTCCTGCCCCCCCCCCCCCCTTCTCCTCCCCTTAATTCTCTCACACCTCCTTCCTCTCGACCCTCCCTCTCATTCTCTCCCCTTTCCCTTCTTCTTCCCATAGGCCTATCCCCCTTTTCAGTAGGTTTACAATTTCTATCATCTGTGCCCCTTTCCCAAGTGTATAGGCCTATACTGCAGTGTAGGCTACATTGCTGTTCCCTTAGGTAATGGAAGGTGGGTATATAGGAAAGTGATATTTGGTTCAAAGACATGGATCAGTGGAAGTGTTTCTCTGCGAACTAAATGCGGGTCTATATACATTCAATCAAAAGCTTTACAAGAAAACAAGCAGACTTCCGCCTCAGATTATTAAACCATTGACATGCACCACTGATTAAATTATTCATTATTAGCAGCTATTGATAACAAATTAGAAATCGATTTTCGCCTTCCACTGCTTTCTACAGCATGCAATATAAATTATTCTCCTCCTCATTATCGCTTTTCACCTCACGCTCCTTTCTGCATGTAAATTACGTATTTCCCAAAATAACATTTCGTTTCAATCCACCTGAAAAGACAGGGGCTTCCAAGAAAATAAAAAAGTACAGTGTATCTATTATTTCTCGATATGGCAACCTCCTATATACTTGTCCATCTTAAAGTCACTTAAAATCTACCCTACATTCCAAGAAAAATAGGTTCATCTTTGCATCTTTACTATTATGGTGTCACACATTTCAGACCAGAAAGGTCTGAATGGTGCAAGGTTGAACCTATATTTCCTAGTTTCAGTGTACTTTCTTTTGTTTTAGAATATCTAAACTCAACTTTTTGTTGTCTTTCAAAGACGAATATTGCTTTATAAAATTAGGACTACAATTAATACGAACTTTCCGTATTTTCTCTTGTCAAATTATGCATCAAAAGCACAAATTACCGAAGGCAATAAACATGTGATAAAAATAAGATACAATGTAGACAGAAGCGTGAATAGACACGACATATTATCACCTGTGAAACCAAAAACTTAACAAACTGGAGAAAGATTAGGCCTATCCCATCCACACCGACTAGGAACTTCATTTGCATACAGCACAAGAGGAAAAATTAATCCTTTAAAATCTTCCCTTTCAGTTGCGCCTAGTTCAGGTAGAAATGACCTCATCCTTTCTTTCCCGGTCTGTGGACAACGCCTTTTACAGATTGAGGGTTTCTTTGCTTTCTTTGACTGCCTCCATTGTGGACGATTACGTAAGTCCACAATAGCTTCTCCATCACTTTCATTGTCCCGCGATTTTCGCGCTACGCATCACCGACCCCAAGGCTGTCCCCCTAAATACATATACCAAATTCGCCATTACACTGCGTCCCATCTTGAAGTCTCTGCCATGTCCTGGTACTGAGCTATTGAGGGAATTGTGTGCTCAACACCGTTACGTACCGTCTTGCTCTCTCGTGCATATATCCGGATTATGCCTGAGACAGCCGTAATAGCTCTTCAGACGATGATGACGAGCAGCAAGTGGGTTGATTAGGTGCACCAGTTGAGTAACGAGAGCGCCATATACTGTTGCATCTGCCAGGTATCGAGATTTCGAAGTTCACCCCGTTTAGGCAACACGGGTCTAAAACCATCGACGCACTGGCTTCACGTAACTGTGTAACATCTGGTAGACGCCATTCTGTAAAGCTTTAGGATTAATCACCACTACAGCATTGGTTAAGCGAAATGTTTTCTGGAGTGTGATGCTTGCCACTTGCTTCGAGTAAGTGTGACCCATTTGTCTTCTTCGTATTTAATTTGTCTGCGGGTTCATTACGCCATTTGAGGAGAGGAGAAAAAGAAGAAGGGGCAGTTGGAAGCTGACTCACGTCTGATCTTTTTATCTAATGAAGACAGGGTGCCAGCTTTAGCCGCCGGACCTTGTCACCAGCGAACGTCAACTCCACCTGTTCTGCGACTGTGCCAAACCTGCCTGCGGGTTAGGCATTAGTTGATTAGTCCTGATCGCATTCATTTATTTATACATTCTAGACATCTTTGAATCATGTATTCGAGGACTAAAATGTGCAATGTTGTGGCCTCGTCGTCGGCCATGTTTCTCACCGCATTTCTCGTGACCACCATGACGGCCACTCCCAGCGAAGCCCAAATCGTGGACCAGTTCGACATCGATTCCGGCATTTGCACCTCCTTATCACCGGGTTACGCAGCGACACCACAAACGTCGTCGTCGAGTCCGTTCACGGTTTCGCCCGCCACGAATATATATTCAGCTGGCGGATTTTTGCAATGTGAGTAATGTTATCCTCGTTATTTGTGTAATTTAATGGTAGATAGGTAGGATTTTAACGAGTCATCCGGCCTCTTTTTACAGTAATTTTCTTTTTAATTTTGTACCAGTGACCGTGAAAATACATTTCAAGTGATAGAAATTATACGGTATAAAAAAAAAGATATATAAATTTTTACTTTTAGAATTTGGCTTCTTCACGCAGAAGCATGGAACAAATCAAACCATATCACGAGTCACACTGTCAGATTTTATCAGGGTCCGAGGTTAAGAGTCATTTACCACCACCACCACAATCACCACCACCACCACCACCACCATCATCATCATCCTTCATCACCATCATCATCCTTCATCATTATCATCATCTCATGGGTACACAGTCATGAGGAGAGTCAGAGCGCATACTAATGAGACCTGTGAATTATCGTCATCTTGTTTGGTTGTTTGTTTGTTTGCTATGGTTCTAAATGAGCCAGATGAACGTAGTTCACTGAATAATCGTGCATTGTGATATTTCCATGCACTTTCATATTTTTTAATGAAAGACGGTTGGTACCGATTAATCCATGGTTTGCACGGAGTATTTTTCCTCTGTATTAATGATAGTTTTTGTCCATTATGTCAATAGAAACATGTAATTTGGTCTGTAAATTTTTGTAGAAAGAGGAAATGTCTGCAAAAAAAAGAGCAAAGACAGAAAAAAGTCCACCTCAACGAGACCTGTCGTATTGAGATGTTTTGAAGTTAAATAATTTGTTCTAGCTACCTAGGTAGACCTACATTGTATAGTCCGATTCGGTTTGAGTGCTGTTTTCGGTTTATGTCTCAGCCATGTATAAACAGATGTGCTTCAGCATACCTGACAATATAAATTTATGCATCGACATCGCAAAGCACCCGACTGCATTGACTTTTTTAGTATATAGGAGATGATGGTTGGAATCCTATCCGGACTTGAAAATCTATTCAGTCGTTGTTAATCCTTACAAAGGCACTTCCTTCATCATTAGGCCAGTTTTTAGTCGACGGAGTGTTGAAGCCTTTTCATGAACTTGTGTGTGAACGTGAAAGGCAATGCGACCCAATGGGGAATGTAGTTTTTGCATAATTCCAGCTGATCAAAGGCGTTGCCTAATACTGACGAGCGAAAATGCATTCTTGTTGTATTTGCAGGGCGGTGGTCACCCTCCCACCCCCTTTGGGTATTAGCTTAGCATGTCCTTACTCTATACAAGCGCGGCATTGGGTGTGTGGATGTTTCGTTTGTGTGTGAGTGAGCAGGGCGTGCACGCCATTCTGATCATGGCAAACTCGCGTTGAGCGCCACATTCGCGTTTTAACTCCATATACATTTGACAATGGTCATTTCATGTAATACTGAATAATAACCGATGCATTGTTTGGAGCCGAAAGACAACGAATAAAACTGCATTGTGTCCGAGGCCACTTGCTAGTTGTCTTGCTTAGATTTGTTACCTTCTTATGTTCTCATCCCCCCCCCCTATTCTTCTTCGGGGGGGGGGGGGGAGGTGAGAACATAAGAAGCCACTCTAGCTTCTCAAGGACACATTTTTGGCAGCTTAGCATGTCTGAAGAGTCGCCTTCAACGTGAAATGACGGCTGTTACAAAACCCTGAAACACAACGGCAGAATTCCAAAGACACAACGGCAGAGCTAAACGCACAATAATCATCATAACAACAGTTCATCGTACCGATTGCGCATTAGTTTACTTTCATCCAAACTGTAACGTATACATTAAATGGAAACGTTTTATATTATATATGTACATTATATATTTCATTATATTTCGTTATATTTCTCTTCTCTATACCTTTTTATATTCAACTCATGACAGTCTGCATATATACATGTATTTCTGTTTGTTAATAACGAAAACATTCATGATAAAATTTTGTTGTTCTACCCCGAAACTGTAAAAAGAAGAAGAAGAAAGAAAACAAAAGGGCAGACGTAAAGAACCCCAGAATACTTATATACCTGGTAATCAGATTGACTTAAACACTGAACAAAAGAGTGTCTTTTTTTCTATGTTGGCTAAAGCATTATAAGTACTGTTTCTTGTTTCCGCTCAGAATGATTTGTTTTTATTTCCACAATCTGGGAGCTCAAGTTTTAGTTTTTGTGAGCAAAAGTCAGTGATAAAAGCTAGCTGTACGAAATATCCAAGCTGGACTTTGACGTCGCACAAAGTTTTAATTCTTCAAATATCCTGCATGATATAAAAGTTCGGGTACGACGAGTAAATTTGATCTCTTTGCAGGAAGTCGCGAATGCTTGCATAAGTCTGTGTTTGTGACGTAAGAATGGCTGGTATTTGGGGGATCGTTGTCTGTGTTAAACGCAATATTTACAGAAACCCATTGTGAAAAGAGTCTCATGTAAACATGAGGGCGCGTTTGGCAACAAGCAACTAAAAGCATAATTTCCACTCGTTGAAAGCCATGCACCTTCTCTCCGTTTAATCACCCTTTCAGCCATCAGCAGATTACTCATTTACGACGGAAAATGTCAGGAAAATTGACGGGCCATGAAACATGAAACATCTTACGGCACTGTGCCGTACAAGATTCTTATTCATTTTAAACTCTTGTGTTATTAAAAACTGTGTCTGTGTTCACAATACACTCTCCGTGATACTATCATCTAGAATTAATGCAACGTGGACATCTAAGCGTAGTCAAAGAATGAAAGAAAGACAGAAAGAAAAAAAAATGAAAGAAAGAGAGATAGAGATAGAGAGAGAGAGAGAGAGAGCAAAGTTTCATACATGTAGTAACTCGAGAGGGTTACACTTAAAGGGATGGTATAGTTTTGATTGAGATGGTGCTTCCGGTTTTCATTGTTTTTATATTATTTTGTCGATACAATAAGAAACCTCTTATGAAATATGTTAGAGTATATTGTAATTCTTAGAGGAATTAAAAGTTTATTTGATGAAAGCTGGCTTTGAAATGGCTGAGATGTCCAATAAGCCAGTTCGGAGTTAGCTCATGGCCACATTGGTCCGAATTACCTTTCTTTTTTCTCAGTCGGTTAGGGGCACTTCACTCGTTTTGAGAGCGACATAATGCATAAGCTTTACGTAACAATTTATGGAATTCATTGATCCTGTTCAAACAATAAGAATGAACTTGTATACACAAGATGACCAGAATGATCCGTCAAGTAGCACATGGGAAAGCATCCATTTCATTATTTTGCGTTGAATGTATTAACAACCTCTTTCTATTGATATTGCCAAATACCACTTTTGCTGTCAGGTGGATGTGCTGGCAAGCGGCATTTATAAGGATTACATGAATAATCATTACATCACAGATGCTTATCCGAGTGAATTTAAAAACCAACATGCATGTTGGTCCAAATGACCTTGTTTCTGCTCATGCGCAAAGTGGAACTCCGAACTGGCTTAAACAAAGCGCTGTCACATAACAAATCACATGCAGGCATTTCAAAACCGCTTTCCGTCAAATAAACTTGTGCATTAGAACATGTACGTTTATGGAAAATGCGTTATATAAATGCATTGTTATTATTATTATCATTATCATCATTATTATTATTATTATTATTATTATTATTATTATTAGTTTTTATTATTATTATTATTATCATTATTATTATTATTATTATTATTATTATTATTATTAGTTTTTATTATTATTATTATTATCATTATTATTATTATTATTATTATTGTCATCATCATTATCAATTCCTCTTCTGTATGCTCTTCAATATTTTACAAAGTGGTTTCTAAGTATCTTGCAAAAAGTTAAAAGCTGAATCCTCAACTCAATCTTTAAACGTTGATTCTGACATCGGCTGTGTTCTTCAACATTTCACAAAGTGGTTTCTAAGTATCTCGCAAAAAGTTAAAAGCTGAATCCTCAACTCAATCTTTAAACGTTGATTCTGACATCGGCTGTGTTCTGCACCTGCAGTTTACATTGAAATCACCGGCAACTCCGAGACGTACCGCGGCCTGATACTCCAAGCTCGTGTCGTCGGGTCCAGCACCCCTGTAGGTGCCTTCTTTGTACCCGACGGTTTCGGCCTGGTTCCAGCCTCATGCAGTAACGCAGCAGACACGGTCACCCACTCTGATAGCAGCGAGAAGGCGAACTCCATTCAGATCCTGTGGCAGGCTCCTTCCTCAGACATCGGCAACATTCAGTTTGTGTGAGTTCCCGCCTAATTTTCTTTGTCCCAAGTTAGCAGACGACACCTTCAACCCTCTTGTTCAAACTCTACATATATGCATTTATATACAGATATACATATACTTAGTACATGTATACTAGTATACACATGTATAAGCCTCTCAAAAAAGTTCTGCAATTCAGCTTGATTACATCTTATTTGTTTCTTTTCTATCATTCTTTTAGCAGAATTTTTTTTTAGGGGTATAATGATATATCTCATATGTCCATTATAATACGTAGATAGCCTAACAAAATGGCATACGTCCTACATGTATCTATATATTTCTGAATTGATGTATGTATTATTTACTTATTTATTTATTTATATATTTATCTATTTATCTATTTACTTATTTATTTATTTATTCATTCATTCATTTATTGTTATTTCTCATACATTGATGTCGAGTTCGGCGACGAGATGACATAATGGTCTCGAAGGTGAATTAGGAATGTGATAACTACCAAGTTTGATTGTCCTTTTGCAAATGGCTCTTGGTATCGTTCTAACAATTTGGTGTAGTTACAATTTGTGCAACAACTATATACGGAGACTCTGAATAATGAATTATCTAATATTGTACGTGGTGTAGTTGATATAGCAAAATTTAACGCATGAATATATCTAGGGTAGCAGCTAAATATCATTATTCCTGATACCTCGAATTGCCTAAGATCTGTTAAACGAACAACTAGATGCAAAAGTAGGAAACTTTGTTTTACCACAATACACGGTATCACAGGCGCCAGAATGTTTAAGTTATAATCAAAGTGCTTGGTTCATTCCTCTGCAAGAATATCACTGCGTTAATTCTCAGTTCTGATTTGTTATCATGATGAAGAAAATTATATTTATGTATATTTTTGAACATTGTTCATTTTGGTATGCAAGATATGAGCAAATATGTACTTATCAAAGTATTCATGTATATCCGTTGGATTTGCCGGAAGCAAAACAAAAGTGAAAGAAAACAAATCAGAACGCCGCAAACACCCCTGAAAAATATCGCGACAAATACTGAAGAATATCATCAAAGAATATGATATCCTTTGTTAATCAAGTTTCTCGGAAACCTATTTTGCTGGTGTCTCAACCATAATTGTCGATCTTTATCTTGAACCATCAGCGCAACTTTCGTGACCAGCGAAGACAGGTACTGGGAACAGGTGAAATCGGTGCCGATTTACGGACCAAGTAAGTACATCGACAGAAATCAATTGAGATCTCGATTTCATTTCTCTTCGACTGGCTTTTCGGCCTCAGTCATCATAAAATGTCAGTTGCCATAGCTGTCCATTTACATGTAGCACACGTTTCTTATCGGCCAACTCGACTTAAAATTTGATGAATCGTATTTGTCCTGAAAAGAGAAACTTCATAATTATTGCTAACATTCAATGAGTATCATGTAGAATTCAGTTTCATTTGTCTCAGTATATGTGGCATAATACAATGTCCATACATCGATAGAAGCTTACCGATTAGCACATCCCATTATGAGGTGTGTGTCACGACATGCATACATTCACTCTTCATGGAGCCATCAAATTGAAACTCTCATTTCCCAAACTGAAACATACGTTGTATTATCAGATACACATTTTATCAAGAACTATGTATCTGTTGCATCTTGTACGTCGGAGATGGCACTAGAGGCAATATCACTCTCATAGTCCGTTACTCGGATACGAAATAAGTTTATCATAGATATCCATGTTCCATAGAATTTCTCTTCACTTCCATCAGTGTTTACTGAGCAATCATGATTTCATTTGCACCTGTTCATTTCCACGTAGCATCATACTGTCGTGATAACGCGGGTGTGTGCCAAAATGGTGGAGTGTGTTACGACGACACATTCAATGTGTTTCGCTGTGACTGCGTCGGCACGGGCTACACAGGACCGACGTGTCTCGTCAGACGTGAGTACGGCCCAGCGAAATATAGGAAAGGCGCATAGTTAATACTAACTGTATTGATTTTGGTAGATCACAGATTGTGTAGATCACATTATTTGTTTACATCGCATGCTTTTGTCAGCAGGAAATTCAAATTTGATCAATATTGTGTTTCCGGTTTGGTTAATATTTCTGTCTTTGTACCGTTGGAAGTCGTGTATGCGATCCTGGGCAGGCTGCCGATTTGCAACTTTTTCACATCTATAGATGACGACATAAGGATCTGTTCTTCTAGAGAACTAGATTTCACGCTAGAGTGTCCACTTCTTTTCCACCATCCATACATTGCATTTTCCAGTCAAAGAATGATTCGTCGACTACATAATATTTCCGTCGAGATTTTCAACTGATGGATGATACAATTATGTATGTATATAATTAAAAAGGGTGTGAGGCAAACCTAATGTGTAGACATGACGAACATTGCTGGAAAACTTTATTAACATTGTGATAAACATTCTGTCATCTTTCGACAAATAGGACAATTGATATGATTATCTATTTATGCATAGATAACCTAGAAATCACGTTAAAAGTCGACGATAACTATTTTGTCATATTCAAGTTTACCGATGCGCATCGATGTCTGTCCATGAATAACGATTCCACGGTAATCGCTCTAGTTCGATTCCGTGCTCGATTCCGTGCTCGATTATGAGTGTATAAACAGTAACAACTCGAGAGTCTCCACTTTTTTTTAATCAATAGTCACGGTTATCACATTTTTGTTAATTTTGTCTGCGTCCCTATTTCCCGCCATTTTTACACCTATAGTGACGACATGCGAGGACGCGCCATGCCAGAACGGAGCCCTGTGTTTCAACGCGGCAAACGGGCAGGGATTCTTCTGCCAGTGTGCATCCGGCTACCAGGGAATCACGTGTACTGAGTCAGGTATAACGAATGCTTAGTCTTACTACAGGTTTTCCCATCCATTTTCGCACTTTTGTCATTCAATTTCAAAAATTTATTATTTCAATTTCGTCCCGAGAAGCACGTGGAACGCATATCCAAACTTCGTCAATTGTCAATTTCGTCAGTTGTCATTGTAATTCGTTTTTCGTCAAACATTTTCGAAGACATAGCATTCAAAATCGTCAATTGTCATTCAAATTCATCCCTCCCGCTGACGGATCGCAGAATGTGAAGATCAAAGTCGTTTTTGTTCACACAATTTCATGAATTTTTCATTTAAATCAGCCAGATGTTGTCGTATGCGAGACGGTATGTCTGTTTGTATCAGTGTGTACTCGGATTGCTTGTGTGTGTGTGTGGGGGGGGGGGGGGGGCACTTGTGTGCATGTTAACTCCTGAATGTAAAATGTGAATGGTTACAGAAAAAAATAAATGAATGACTGGGAAATCACACCGGATAGAGATATGAGACGAATATGAATGAAAATTTAACGAAAATGATTGACAAAAGACGAAATCGATCCTGCTGTTTTGAGTGCTGCGAGTGAGACTGACGAATTTGAACTGTAAATGACGAAAATGTATGCCAAATGACTAAACTGAATGAACTTTATTTGAAAATGAACGACGAAAGACGAATTTGAGAGTAAGATTGGCCTATTCCCGACATCCCGCGACGAAATTGAAGTAAAAATTTTCTGAAATTGAATGAAAAAAGTTTGAAAATGAATGGAAAAACCGATAATAAAGGCATGTGTGTCACGTGAACTATATCCTTTGATAACACTGCAAGGAGTTGTATATCTGAAGAAGTGTATGAATGCATCTTCCAGATCACTGCCAGACGCTTAGTTTTCTTTTGTACGGTTTGCGCGTACAAAAAATGTACACCACGTTGCCTCCGATATACATGTATAGGCCTACGTTGCATGAATTCGACCAACTAAAAGAACTTTAGGCGCGATCAGACTGGCAAAAATTCGAGAAGTTTAAGATCGCGATCTTTAAGATCTCGAAGGTTTGCCAGTGTGACCGCAAACTTCCCGAGAAACTTCCCGCGAAACTTCCCACTCCAAATTATAGGGATATTTCCCCTATGCCACCCTCGCCAAACTTCTCAATCTTTTCCCAATGTGACCGGAAGATAAAATATAGCGAGGACTTCGCGATCTTAAACTTCTCAATCTTTTGCCAGTCTGACCGCGCCTTTTGCAATCTTATATCGCAGCGGATTTATTTCACAATATGTGTGATTAAAACACATCCAATTTGTAGACTCTTCGCCTGACAAATTGATAATCTTGTTGATTCAATACCATCAGTATTACTAAATTCTATAGTTATCACAACTGTTAATCTACATTGCACGTATACATGAATTGTAACTATTTTCCATTCTCTCTTGTTGTGTGTAGATTACTGTGATCCGAACCCCTGTCAGAATGGAGGTACGTGTAGCCACAACGCCCAAGGAACTGACTACGTCTGCGATTGCGGAGGACAATATGTGGACAAAAATTGCACCATTCTGGGTAAGTCGTTTTCATGCTATACATTCTATGTCGTACATGTACCTATAGCTTTGAAGTTAGTTGACCCATCGGTGTGTGGTTACGGTATTGTGCCGTGTTCAATAATAAGTGCTTGTCAAATATATCCAGCATTTGTTCACGATCAAAGAACCACACGTTTCAGTTTTCCGCCATGATATGGTTTATCTCTCATCAAACTTGGATATGGGATATTCCAGGTTTGTTTTTGTCTCTGAAAGTAAAAACATGGATGTGATCTTTTAATTCCTTCGTGGTTACAAGATTCTCATGATTGTTAATAATAGGGCCTGATAGTAATATGCTATAAGTTAGATTTAGGTTCATGGTTACCATGCATGATTAGGTAATTTGATCTGCTCTCCAAAACAGTTTTTTCACTTTTTTTATTCATCAATTTGAATTGATCAAGGAATGTAAGTATTGTATCCTCTTCTGCATTCGTGATACCAAACTGTAATAGCGATTACAATGTTATTCTATACTTGTATGTTGTATTTCTTTGAAGATTATTGCGTGGGTACACCGTGCGCCAACGGACGGCCATGCAGTAACAACGCCGACGACACTGGCTTTGAGTGCGACTGTGGTACGGGGTACCTCACCGAGACTTGCGCTGTCGTCAGTAAGTCGTTTTGGGAAAGGTTGGCTCTTGTCTCATAGGACGAGTATACTCCGCCTGTATAGGCCCTACTTTTTTCTTAATCTTAACAGTAACCATTGTCTTGTTAACTAAGTATTAAGGCTTAAATTAAACACTCAGAGTATCTATAGTACGACAGTCCAATGATTAGGTGATACACTCTAATAATGGTTGTTGTAAGTTAACAAAGGAAAAAAAAACTAGTAAACATAGACAAGTCAAGATATATTCTTCAAACGTGGAAAAAAATGAAAGAAAAGCCATTAAGAAAATTCAATGCAGAATTTGAGATGTGTCAGTATAGTTTGATCAGAATGAACTACTTTTATACAGACAGTTCTATTGAACATATTCTATTGAACAACTTTGTTTTGGACAAATAGAAGGTAATATAATTTTTGAACCTGACATAATAATTTCCACATTCTGTGTCCAATAGTTTCTGTTTGCATGCAAACACTATTTCATCTTACTTCTTACCTTTCAATGCTAGTAAATATGGATTATAGAGAAGAGAGAGAGAGGTGGGGGGGGGAATGGATAGTGAGTCTAATATGCTTCCTTTTTTTAACCTCGATCTCTCGTTTCCCGTAGATCACTGCGATGGTGACCCCTGCCAGAACGGGCGACCGTGCAGCAACAACGGCGACGATTCGGGCTACGTTTGCAACTGTGGACCGGACTACCTCGGGGACAACTGCGAGCACAACAGTAAGCTTCAATGATAACTATCGGAAGCTGTAAAACTGTGAATGTCATCGATTTACAGATTTGCAATCTTTCTTAGTCCTCAGATCAAAGACAGAAAATTGAAAAACAGATAATATCAATACTTACCGGAAGTTCATGGAAGAATAATAGTCGATCTTTCAGAAGGGATAAACTTCTCAATCATATTTAGTGTCATAATGATTATAAGATATATACAAGTATCGAAAACGATATTTCTTTTTGTCTCCTTTTCACAAGTCGTGTTTTGTTTGACAAAATTGATGTTTTTAACCATTCCCACCAGACTACTGCATAAACTTCCCTTGTTTGAATGGAGCATCGTGTGCCAACAACGCAGACAACACAGACTTTGAATGTGACTGCACGGGTGCCACTGGATTTGAAGGACCGACTTGCAATGACCGTAAGATTGATCGGATCATGAATTCACATCTCCTTTCCCTTTCGTAGCAATTGTGGTATTCCCCGCCTCAAATACATAATAGGTGTCTACTCCAAGCAAACAGCCAAATCTATAGCGCTGAAATAAAAATGACAATATTTCTTGATCGTGATTAGTGTTTCAGTCATCATTTTGTTGCATGTTACTAATTTATATACATATTTACGACAACGCGGTAATTATGATGATCATATTGTAATTATATGCATTTCGTAAACTGCATGACGACATTATAATTTCTAAAAGTGTGGGTAAAAAAGGAGATAAATTAATGAGAGGAAGAGGAGAGAGCGTGCAGACGCTTCAGATGAGGGAGTATTCGGACGATCATTTCCAACGAAAATCTGCCATCAGGACCAACACTTTATATAATGTATAAACACCACAATATGTGAGAACATCACTCAAATCTCACAAACAAACATGAGAAGATCCAGACACTTGCCAGAAGAAAAGAATTCAAAAGAACAACATACATACAAACCTTAGAAAAGTAAGATCATAACAATGTCATCAGAATAACATATAGGGAATCCCCTCCAATTAACATCTATTATCTTCAAGATATCAATCTTACGATAAAATACTACTGCTATCAGAAGTTGTCTGAATGAGTTACGGGTCTTATGTCTGTTGATTGCCCAGAAAAGGGAAATACATGGTTATAGTATATTTCATAGCAGAAAAAGATGCACTGAAACTGATTGATAATTGAAATACTTTTAAAATCATCAGACATATATGGAAACTGCATTTCCTTTCTCCTTTTTATCCGTCCCCATTTTTCCCCAACAGCTATCATCCCTCCCCCATGCGACTCTTCCCCCTGTATAAATGGAGGAATCTGTGACGAACTCAACGGTGGATTTGCCTGTTCGTGCCCCCGTGGATGGATTGGAGTCACGTGTGAAATACAAGGTTCGTTAGCAATTCATTTAGGGAAGTAAACTTGTTTTTTTCTGTTCCCAGTGTCGGGGAACTATAAAATAGTCTCAATTCCTGCATCATATAGACTTATGCCGAATACATTACTTCATGTGGTAAAAGAACAAATCTCATTCCTTCTGTGACTATACTGTAGTCGTTAAGAACATTTCTGTTCTTCATTGTCTCCAGCTACATCTAGCTTTCTTCTCATTTTCACCTATCTTTAGTTTTGCCTAGACATGCAGTAGATTTTCCGTTGTCTGAATCGAAAAAAAAAAACCCACCAACCAAACAAACATGTAAGCAAACAAGAAGTGAATAACTCCAAATCAGTTTTATCAATAAAAGAACATTTTCGATTACAGATTCAACACAAATACAAATAAAATAAGGTCTAATCTACATGGTAATCATGATATTTAAGACATGATAGCTTTTGATCGAACAAAAGGCGGCTGTTCTCGTCAAACGGAAGCAAGCGACATATCAGAATGTCACAAATTAGCTGTTCTATGATTTTTTTTTTCCAACGTATATGTATGCATCCAATGACCCAACTTTTCAGACTTCTGTGTGGACGAACCCTGTCAGAACGAGCGACGGTGTTTTAACAACAATCTTAACACCAATTTTCGGTGTGCGTGCGGAAATCTTTACCTGGGACGAACCTGCGCTATCACGAGTAAGATTTAGCGACGTCAGGAAATAATTATATAATACGGTGTTCATAAATGTATATAATATATTGCACTTCACTCCGATTAATATATCTTGGTTTGCGCGTGTAACGTGAAAAAAAAAGGTGATACTGTAAAATATGCTCCACATTATGTAGAATTAGAAACATCGTGTCACTCTCACCTTTTTTCACAACTTCACTCCACCATATTCATTTTAACATTCTGCATGCATGCTATTTTCATCTTTTATCCATCATTCACACATGAAGTCTATTCACAACACCGTTTCGTTTTGTATTTCAGTTGTATTAACCGCTGTGTTCGCAGAAAGCGGGAAATGCAGGTGCAAGATTGTTGTATAATGTTCTCGTTCATCCTGAGTTTTTTTTTTTCTAACTCCAGATCTGCCTTGCACGAGTTTGTGTGAGTGTCTGATAATATTCATGGAGTGTGTACATAACGAAACTTGATTATCCGTCCTTCTTTCATTGAATTTATTGTAGCAGCCCTCTTTTGAAAGCCCTCCAATTTCAAACGGAGACAGCACAACAATATATATGTTTATATATATATATGTATATATATATATATATGTATATATATATATATATATATATATATATATATGTATGTATATATATATATATATATATATATATATATATATATATATATATAAAGAGAATTAGTTCTCATATTCATGGACCATTGCTGCATAAATCATTTATCATAATCATTATAATATATTAGGAAGTGACTGGAAATTGAAAAAAAAGGAAAAAAATTAAAGTGCCTCATAAACTTTTTTTTTTTGAATTAGGCTTCTCAGCAATCGCTTGTGGAAAAAGATTTCCCTTTCTCGTGGTCGTGTTGAAAAAGAGAACAACTGTAATACATCCGTACTTTATGTGTTTATGCTTAATAAGTCGTTTCTGATATCATGATGATGATATCCCTTAACTTTAAACGATGCTTTCAAAATGAGTGCTGCTACATTTTTGTAATCAATTAATATCGGTGTAACAATGTCTTCATGGATTTTTTTTTTTTTTTTTTTTTTGGTTTTAATTTCATTTTCATCCTCTACATTGGTCTAGGTTCTAGAGGAAGAAATATGCAAAATATATATTTTGGTTAGGTTGTATTAATGTTCTTTAATTTGCTCCATATCCAAATCAACAGGAAGTGTACTGCAAAATCTTGTCCCTGATCAGATACTTTTTAGCGTCATTTCCCCTTGGCATCTGCATACCATGATATATGCATCACGTAGTTTTCATTCTCTTTAGATTGTAGTGATACGTGTATGTCACATACCCAGGAAAATCATCCAGACGAAACTTGGAGCACAACGTGGACGACTCAATTCTGATCGGAACTATGTTTCTATTCCTAAAACTGTTTATTTATGAACTTAGAATAGAATAAGTTTCTATTCTCCTAGAAAAAAAAAGAATAGATGCATCAACCTGATCGCCGTCAAAGTCACCAATAATACAGCCTAAGAAAATACAAGAGAAAATTACAGATTTTGATATGATTGCAATTCGCAATACACAGGGAAAAGTGCCAAGAGAAAAAAAGAAAACATCTTTTTCTTATTGTGATCATTCAGTGTATGATACGTTACTGTAACATCAATAGCCGAAGTTCGATGTTTGATATTGTACTAATTAAAGTGTCGAAATTCATTCGCCCATTCAGATGTTAACGAATGCACTTAACAGTGTGAAACACACTTTAACTATCATCATTTGGTGGAATTAATACGTCTTAGAATTGTAACGCGAACTATTTACAACGATTTACGTAAGTTTAGTTTTCATGTGTTTCACTCGAACATTTTTTTTTTGTAGAGAAAATAATGCACTGTTTAATATGTGTCAAGTCTTTGAACTTTAAACTTGCTTTCCTTATTTCTTTGCATTGAAATCAAGTATTGATTAGTCAATGAATGTGCAAATTACGGAACATACCTTACGCAGTGTTCAAGTTTAAAAAATATTTCATGATGTGGTGCTTAATATGCATATGGATTTTTTTTTATTACCAAGACGACTGCAAGTATATATTTTTATTCAGATGCCCACAACATCGTATCAGTAAGTTCTTCCAAAGTACCTTTGCCTACTATTATCTATATGAAATATAATTTCTAATATATAAATATGTGCACAAACATTTTATAGATGTATCACAAAATAACAATGCAATACAGTGCAATGCAATGTCTGCATACAGATGTAAATGAGGTAATTATCATTTCAAGTCCAAGGTGTTTCATAGTGAAGGAGTATGTAACTTATTTCACTGTGTCGCAACATCACGCGACTGTATTTTTAGATTACTGTGCCAACGACCCGTGCCAGAATGGGGGCGCGTGCTCCAACAACGCTGACGACACCGGATTCGTATGCGATTGCGGGGATGAATTTTTAGGTGACACCTGTGAAGAGACGAGTAAGTGCGCGTATGAAATTTTAACAGGCGTCTTTATTGTTTCGTCTTGTCTCGTGGAAGTCTGTGAAGCTATCGTAAGTTCTCTTTCTGCACTGTGTTTGTGTTTGTGTTTGTTTCTGTTTTGTTTGTCGAACGCCATCCTTTTTGTAGCCTATGTGTATGTGAGCGTATGTCTTGTGTGTTATGTTATCCTTTTAGCCGTTGATAAAATTTCTGCATGGTCAAACTTCCTGTTGAAGAGCGTTGCTTTTTACCACTTGTTAAATGTGCATTATAATAAAATTATCAAAAACACAATCATTATAATACACGTGTACCAGATTTGTGTTGCAGTTTTAGAACTATCTCTGTCCAGCGAGCTGTCGATAATAATGATAAGATATCGGATGAGGTTTTCCTGCTTGGAGAAAGAGAAAGAGTTGAAAACATGAGCTCTACTGCATGGAAATACCTTTCAGTCTCTTCATTAAAGAACATTCCTCATGAAGCTATGCGTAGTAATTATTATGTGCTCAGCTATCCTCGCATAGGAATAGAAGATAATGACGGCTGTATCTTGTGCGCCTCAACGTGCTTGGCGTCTTTCGACGTCAGCGTCACCTCTTCTGATTCCTGAACGTCTCCTGAATGACGCCATCTAGTGTTCGCACCGAGCCTCTCATATCATTACGTAATTGTGTCTCAACGAATAGCACAAAGCTGCTTATACGAAACTTGTGTTCTGATACACTCGATTTGTCCTGATTTACAGATTTCTGCGCCAACGACCCTTGTCAGAACGGACGACCGTGCAGCAATAATAATGATGGCACGGGATTTGTGTGTGATTGTGGAGACGACTATCTCGGAGACACGTGTGAAATCCAAAGTAAGTACAAGTGTACTGTATTTTTGATACACAACTTCGTTTCATTTACCCTTATAAGAATGTATTTATTCGCGCCTCGTTTTAAACCTAGAATTTAAACTTCTTTGGCCGAACGGTAGGCACACGTACTACCTCCATGACCGAAGGCCTATAAAAGGGCTCTTTTGGTCGGTATCGCCGACAGTAATGCTTACCGTCAACCCATTTAAAATATTACTTGTTTTCATAAGTGCCTTGAAAGAAACTGGTATAGGAGAAGCTCAAGTCAAGAGCAAGTTTATATCCCCCCCCCCCCCCCCCCCACATCAAAAAAAGTTTTCCACTAACACTCTCTCGGACAGATACTCATGACTATGGACTAAGTCGAGCAAGATCTGTCCAAATCAGACATAAGCTTACACACTTAAAAAAAAAAATGTACAGTATCATCATCATTACCATCGTCATTGATAAATACTATTATTATCACTATCATCAATGTCATCATCATCAAGATTTTCGTCATCGACATCAAAAGATTACTATAATATTGGCGCCACCATTGTTACCTTTATTCCATCATCATCGTCATCATCATCATCATCATCATCATCACCACAGTTACGGTCATCGGTGCATAGAACGCATTATAGCAAATACACATTGGAGTGTAGTTGTGTTGACATAATACAAAAGCTTGACTGTAGCCTTTATATAGGATCGAGAAAGTTTCTTCTGCGTCCAGAAAGGATAAAAAAGCGCCCCAGCCGATGGAAGACAGTAGAAGTCAATCTTCATGCTGACTCCTTGTCGGGAATGTGCGTAGTATGACATATTACTGCAGTTTATTAATAGTATATAAAATATCATCTCCAGCAAATTTCGCTGTAGGAGAGCTGTTGTGAAGTGTTGTATTAATAATACAGCGGAGCCAGTCTCAACGTGCAAACATCTCCACCTCGACAACACGAGAACACTGGATTTTGTTTTATTCCATTTATTCCATTTAAGCCCAGTAAAACAGCTTTTATTTCATCCATTATAGACAATAGGTGGCGCACTGCACCTTCGCAGCAGAGAGACATAATGGTATAGGGTGTCACAACATCACTCGAAAGCAGACGTTTGTGGCGGAGATATGCTTCCAAACTATTCAGCTTGAATGTTTAATGAAAAAAGTATATATACAAACATAGCGACGCGTTTTGTTCTGATATATCGTTTTTCTTTTCCCTTTAGTCCCGGAATATATACTTGTCTTCAGTTTCATTTGTGTATGTCATTATGTTTGTTTGTGTAGATGTCCTTATTTTACTTTGTTCTGTCTTACGTGTTTGATGCACTGTATAGTCATGTTTCATAGATCATGTATTTTCATGCCTCAAAGGAAATGCCACGGATTGAACTGGATATCCTCCGATACATGATTACTGATTATGGAAAGCTGCTCAACATTTTGTTGCATATTTTCCTTGTTTTTATGTTATGATGCCTCGTATAACTCTATAACATAAAAATGAACTAATCAACGCAGCAGGTTGTGCTTTAACCAGCTCAAGTGCGTTCCAAACAGGTTGTAAATGGCATAAGATAGACAAGAAAAAGATTATGTACATTAATCCGTGTTAGCAGCCAGTCCTGTTCAGTGGAGATGTCCTTTGACGTTGTTCCAGATTTCTGTGCAAGCAACCCCTGCAGAAACAATCGGCCCTGTTCCAACAATGCCGACAATACCGATTTTGAGTGCGATTGTGGCGGCCAGTACTTCGGAAAACGCTGCGGAATAGAGAGTAAGTAGTAAACTGAATTCATACCCCTCCCCACCCCCACTCCGCATTTTTTTTTTTTTCGCATAAAATCGATAGTTTTAAGAAAACTGTCAATATCAACTTTGTGGAAGAAAATTCGGTCGGATAACACCCTGCAATGTTCAGCTCTGTTCTAATGATATAGTTTAGCTCAACAACTTTATACATGTAATATATAAAACATAATTTAATGAAGGATAATTGTGTCAAATATTCAGCAAAACACAGGTAAACTGGTTACACTGAATAACATCTTAATGGACGAGTACGGCGTTTGAAGATGCCGAGTTATTCAAAACCTAATTTCTGTATAGTGAGCAATTCATGGACAAAACTTTCGGAAATTCAGCTCGCGATACTATGACTCAAAGCCTCATGGATATTTACACTATGTCTGTCATGTACCGTCTTAGATTTCTGTGTGAACGACCCCTGTCAAAATGGGCGGCCCTGTTCAAACAATGACAATAATTCAGGCTTCGAGTGTGACTGCGGTGATGAGTACCTTGGGGATACGTGTGACGTCCAAAGTAAGTTCTGCATTCACCTTGATCATTTTTTTTTTTCAAAAAAAAATATTCACTTAAACATTAAGGTACAAAATAGATGTCACATACAGTACATAAAGACAAATAATACAAAATTGACAGGCAGCTACAAAACGTCTAAATATTATAAATACAAAATAAAAGAATAGAAAATGATATAAATAAAATAATATAAAAAAAAACCTTTGTCAATTTATGACAGTATGATGGATTTCCAGTGGCTCTTCAATTCAAGAGTAACACAAAATTTCTAAGAAATTGCACTTCTAGGATTTAAATTTTTAGAGAAAGACGTCACAATCTGACATATGCCAATGACGTATACATGCCTGACGAAAGCCTGAAGTATACCTACGATATTGAGCAATTTTGATGAACTTTGACTATATGAACCTAATTGCAACCTTCATCACTAGGAGTGAAAACATGAATTCATAAGGCAGTAAATACCATACTTCTCACACCATACAGTGTTACCCGTGTCAAAATATGATCGGCGCGCTCGAAGATATTGCCAAATTCGTTTGTGGGGGTTGTAACTTTGAGGGGATACATATGGAATTTAAAAGCGATTTTCAAAATACATTGGCGAATTCATAAATCTTGCGATTCTGCGATTAATGTATTTGTTTGAAGTGTCCTGAGCACAAATAAGGAGCATTAAAAGCATTAAAGACATAGCCATCAGCACTTCATCAATCTGTTGTGAAAAACTGAGTGAAAAAGAAAGTCAGAACATTATAAAACGTTAGTAGGACCCTACAATGTACTTGTTTGTGGTTTTACGTTGAGATTTTGTTTTTGCACATGGTTATCTGTATGCAATTGTTGTTATCTGTTGAGATCTATCATCTTTAATTAAGTGATTCATGTTGTCTTTAGCACTGTAATGTACCAATATATATTATGTACCTCCGGTGCACCAGTGGAATTATGTACTTGCACCCTTTCAGATTTCTGTGTGAACGACCCCTGTCTAAACGGGCGCCCCTGTTCAAACAACAACGATAACACAGACTTTGTGTGTGACTGCGGGAATGAATACTTTGGAAATACGTGTGAAACCCAGAGTAAGTTCATTTTGGTTCACTTGAATCTACATGATAATGATTCCGTAAAGACACCAACTTGTCAAGAAGATTGCGGAAATCCTCACTGGTATTTTCTTTATATTCAGCCTCCCACGAACTTCGAGTCTTCACATCAAGTATGTCGGAACTTTCTTGATATAGTACAAATTTCACGACTGTCGCCGCATCCTCTCTGGTTCGGCTAAACGTTCAACAAAACCGTAGGCTTACTTTATGCGACTAGGTTTGGGGACAGCAAACTACTCGTATGTTCTACTTTTTGCTTTGTTGTGTTTTGTTTTCCTGTTTCGTTTTGTTTGACAAAATGTGTGTAGCTGGTACACCAGCACCAACGTGCAGTTTGTACAATGATCTGTCTTTGGTAAGATATTTCGTCCAAAAACACACACAGTGTAAATAAGCACTGAATTGATCAGTGTTTTATTAGTAGCCATGATTTTTTATCATGGCTACTAATAAAACACTGATCAATTCAGTGCTTATTTACGTCGATGTAGGGCAATTTGTCAATCAGTTGCAATGAAAACATCTCGACGAAAGAATTTCATGAATTTGAATAACACACAGTGTAATCCTAGTAAATTTATATACACCCCTATGTACATGACTGTGTCTCCAACCATTTCAGATTTTTGTGCCAACGACCCCTGTCAAAATGGACGGTCGTGTTCAAACAACGGTGATAACACAAACTTTGTTTGTGACTGTGGAGATGAATACCTTGGCAATACATGCGATATTGAGAGTAAGTTTTTTTTTTTTTTTTTTTACATCTTTGAATAAATGAAGGATTTATGATGCAAATGCTCCATGGAATTTTCGCGAATGTATGCATAAGTAAGATACAAAAACTTTATGAACACTCAAATGCTTCTCTAGAAGTAAAAAGCCTTTGAGGCAAATAATCCACTTTTCAAGGAAAGTTTTTTCATTTCAAATTTCCAAAAAGCACTGATATTCGTACTTGTGTTTGTTTGACAGCCCCGTTCTGCGTGGTGTTTCGTTTTGCTGTTCTGTTGTGTAATCATCTGTTCGAGTATTTGCATGTGAATCGTGAATAGTGTAGAAGTGGCAAAATGTAGTTAATGCCGTCTCCACTCACCCCCCCCCCCCCCCTCCAAAAAAAAAAAAAAAATCTATCAGCCGCTACCTCGTCTTGTCTCATACCAAGTATAAGCTTCAGTCAGATGAAAACATTATGTTTGATGCTCCAGATTTCTGCGCGAACGACCCCTGTCTAAATGGGCGCCCCTGTTCAAACAACGCCGATAATACTGACTTTGTTTGTGACTGCGGGAATGAATTCTTAGGGGAAACGTGCGACATTCAGAGTAAGTTTTAAAGATTTGGCATTGATTTTATGACTAATTACAATCTTAATACATACTGTTTGATAATTTCTTTCTGCATTATAGATAATAACATATGTCATCAAAGAACACATATTATAGGAACAAAATTTAGTGTGCATCACTACATTAGTGTTTATCCAGAAGTATAGGCCTACTTGATGGTATATTTTTCTCTAAGTAGGTAAATTCGGTATAATTCCTCTACTCTGATTTTTGTGTTGCGTGTTTCGTGTTTGCATATAACTTCTGTTCTGTTATGTATTGTAGATCTCAGTGTCGTTTATATCATGTGCCTGTGAATTTTGAAAGTGTGTGGCAGCAGGGGCGGATCCAGGAATTCCGTAAAGAGGGGGCGCGTTTACAAAATTAAACGGGGGGGGGGGGCGCACGCACTCCTCCCCCATTTTTTTTCTTTTTATTTCTTTTCTTTCAACAAGAATAAAGCTGGGGGGGGGGGGGGGGGGGCGCCCGGTGCGGTCCTCCCTGGATCCGCCACTGGGCAGTCATGTATAGTAATGGCAAAATATAGTCTGCAGGGCCGCCTCAAAGTATCAGATTCTCTTTGGCATAACATCAATATTCAAACATCCGCTGCTTGTTCATCTTACACCAAAATGCTGCCACCAGTCAGATGAATACAATGTCATTTGCTGCTTCAGATTTATGTGTGAACGATCCCTGTCTAAATGGGCGCCCCTGTTCAAACAACGCCGATAATACAAACTTTGTTTGTGACTGCGGAAGTGAATTCTTGGGAGAAACATGCGACATTCAGAGTAAGTTCCACGTCTTAACATCGATTTTTATACAATTCTTTTCTTCTAAAATGCATATGAAATCTCGACTCGTGCACAAAAAAAAAAAAAAGGGTTTAACGTGTCAATATCGAGACCAAACAGAACATCAAACGAAAAAAGAAGAAATATTCTGGTAAATTTGTTGAAGAATATCGGTATATGATTTAGAGGAACATTGAAGAGACCACTTGTTCGTTTGTTTGTTTGTTTGTTTTTGTGGGTGGGTGCTGGGTGTTGTTGTTTTTTATATATCAGGTTCAGGTAACATGCCAATTTATGTACTCCATTTCTTGGATACTCTGTTTCTTGGATTTTGTTGTTGTTAAGTGTATCGCCTTGTTTATGATGACTCTTATGTTTGCTTTTTTTTTCAGTCGTGGGAAAATCTGTTTAATTACCCCGTCTTGCCTATCGAACAGTGTAATGCGTTGCAACATGATCTATGTAATTTCCCACCACACACTGATATACAATGTGTACATTTGCTGCCAATCTTGTACCGCTTACAGATTTTTGTGTGAACGACCCCTGTCAAAATGGGCGCCCCTGTTCAAACAACAACGATAATACAGACTTTGTATGTGATTGCGGGGATGAGTACTTTGGGGATACGTGTGAAATCGAGAGTAAGTCGTCAAATTGTTGTCTATTCGTCTTTTGTTTTGTTTCTTGTTTGTTTGTTTGTTTGTTTGTTAATTTGTTTGCCGTTGTGATGAGAGTCTATCACTGCTCATGATGCTTCTTAAATCTTCTGACACTTTCTTAAAGTGTTTTTTTTTTTGAAGTAAAATTAGATCCTTTACTCTGTGTCTCCTCGCAAGTAATTTTTTTTCTATTCTATGCCGATTATATATTTTTTTTTAATCGTGAAAGCTGAATCATCTTCTTCTTGTTCTCTGACTTGTAAAAATAGAAGAGATATCTCTACTCGTTTCTTTTCATGTCAACTCAATGAATGCTATTTGCCTCCAAAGGTGGTGATTGTTTCGTTGACATTTTTCAATGAAGAGCGCAACTCCGCTCGTTGTAACACCATTAATGTCTTGGTAACAAGCGTCTGTGTTGCGGAGTATATGGATGATTTCGTTTGTTTTTTCTTTTCCCCGTCACAGTATTTTCAGTATGTATTCATATTTACAGGCACAAGTAATAAGCCAGTTCGGGGTTCCATTTTGAACATGAGCAGAAAAAGGTCATCTGTACCAGCAGAGCATGTTGGTTTTTAAATTCACTGAGATAAGCATCTGTGATGTAATAATTATTCAAGTGATCCCTATAAGTGGTGCTTGCCAGCACATCCACCTGACAGCAAAAGCGGTATCTGACAATATCAACAGAAAGAGATTGTTAATACATTCAATGCAAAATAATGAAACGGATACTTTCCAAAATGTCAATGGAAGGATCATTCTGGTCACCTGGGGCCCGTTTCATAAAACTTGTCATAGATGTGACAAGCTACTGAAATACTTGCATCTGATTGGCTGAGAGCAAATTTGTCATAGAAATTTGGGAGTTGTCACTGATGACAAGTTTTATGAAACGGGCCCCTGCATGGTCTAAGCAAGTTCATCCTTTGTTTGAACATGACTGATGAATTCCATAAATTGTTACGTTGGGCAAGCTTATGCCTTATGTCGCTTGAAACTAGTGGAGTGCCTAATCAACTGAGAAAGAAGAAAGGTCATTTGTACCCATGTGCCCATGAGCTAACCCAGAACTGGCTAATTAATCTGTCACGCAAGTCTTTGTGAAGTTGCACTGGTTATACCATGAGCAATTTTTGCCGTGGAGTTATGCGTAAACTCCGAATACATTTTTAAACGCGGTCTTGTACTATTCGGGAAAGCTTGAGACAGGTTCTGAAAAGGTTATTTAGCAAAGAAGAAACTAAGAGGGGGGGGGGGTAGTAATCTGTGAAGGCGAGTCGTAGGAAACACTCGCGTAATGTTCATGTTGCTTTATACGGTTACGTGGGCGACATTTTGTTATGATAGTCCATTGCAATATAAATATTAGAAGGTATGAGTGTGGTTACGTAACTATAAATACAATTCATGATCAGAAAAGGAAACAAAAGAAAACAAAACGGGATTCTGAGGGCGTGTGACAGAGAAGAATTTTACAAGCAATTAGGAAACTGTTTATTTACCTTTATAGCATGTTTATAGTCACATATCTTTATAACTGGATAATGTGTAATAGAGTGAAAGAGAGAGAGAGAGAGTGGCAGTGACGGAGCACCTAGGTATAAGACCATAATAATTATTTTTAGTTGAACCCAACCCCGTCCTCATGTAGGAAATAGAATACGGAAACAGACCAATTTGTGTTCTTAATGTATACATTGATGATAGATAAACATTTCATCACTTTGTGTTACCCTTTGTTTATTATCTGTGCTTTCGGCGCGTGATCAGCGCGTGCAGTGCACAAGAAGAGAGTGTTATATACGAGACCCTTTCACACTTTAAAATTGTTCCAGATTTCTGTGCAAGCAGCCCCTGCAGAAACAATCGGCCCTGTTCGAACAATGCCGACAATACCGGTTTTGAGTGTGATTGTGGCGACCAGTATTTCGGGAGGCGATGTGGTATCGAAAGTAAGTCACTTTGCACGAGGCCACTCAAGTTTATTTTCACTTCAGATCAATTATTTGCTCGCAAATACACTTCAACTCAATTTTCTGAAATTGCTATGATTTGCTCTGAAGAGAAATAGTCTCAAATAAAAGTAACAGAACAAGTTTGAAGTATGAATAACAAGATCAAACAAACAGTGTGTCTGAAGTAAAAAAAAGAAAAAGAAAGAATGTTATGTAATTATGCCATTTGGTCCACTTTCGTTTGACAATGGCTGTACTTATCGACGAGAAGAATCAGCATTATACACTAACGGTATATCGCTTGTCAGACCTTGAATCAGACCAGAATCATGTCATACTTTACTTTTTCAGAGCACCTCTTTCTTGGCATTCACGCTGTAGTTTTTGTCTTCGTATGAAATTCAACATTGTGAGTCCAATTTCTTAGAGTGTTGACTCGGATCGTCTCTCTCATACCTTCCTGGCTATAGTGCACATCGGTACTTCATTTCCTCATTGTTACAGATTTTTGTGTGAACGACCCCTGTCAAAATGGCCGCCCCTGTTCAAACAATGACGATAATACAGGCTTTGAATGCAATTGCGGAACGGAGTACTTGGGAGATACGTGTGAAATTCAGAGTAAGTTTGTTTTTGTTTTTTTCACTAAATAACGTTTCGTCAATTTCACGCTTGACGAATCATGTCCCATCCAAAATCATCAAGGAAATCTCGAAAAATCTTGAAAATCTCAGATCCTAACAGTTGTACATTCTCCATCATTGCACTGATTTCGGATGATTAAATGTTCTCTTTTACTCCTTGTTTGTTAATGTAATCGTATCAATCTCGTACTAGTAACAAATTTATATTGTATGTATACCATGTGGCGAACAGGTATTCTTCGATCTGATGAAAGAAACATTTTGGATGCGGGGAAAATGAGGTTTATTCGCATTAATAATTAGCAGTTTGCACTCTTGTTTCTCGTTCACTATACTGACAAAAACCTTCTGTAATAAAAAGTAATCCCACCATATAAAACAACATAAAAGTAGCCTATCAGCTGTTAGCTTCTTGTGGTTCGTGGGTTGTGATGGAAATTCGATTAATTTTAGGAATTCAAAATTATTGCCTTTATCTGTCAAATCTATAACTGTTCTGTCTAATCCGACGATCTCTTCGTTACAGCGACGATGACCCGGGCTGGCTTTGTTTTCGATCAAGTTTTGAAAAGATGCGAGAGTGGTATCACGTGATTATGTTATGTTTCTTGCGAGTGGTATTTGTCTGTCTGTGTGTTCTACTGAAGAGTTGGATTTTTATTGTAAGTCAGAGTAATCGTGAAGTATTTTTGATGGAAACTGCACCATGTTTCTTGAAAACTGCGAGTTGCCCCTTGGTTTAAAGCACCTGCGTTTTTTTATGACCTTTTCTTTTTATTATGACGTCATTGATAGTTGATCTTTACTATACCACTGAGTCTATTTGACAGAAAAGCGGCACTGGATAGTTTTTGTCCAGCAAACATCTGTCGTTCACTTTTATGCAAACATTATTTAGGCCTACTATTTCCATGATAACTTTTAGATTTCTGCGCCGACACCCCCTGCGAGAATGGACGACCCTGCTCAAACAACAACGCGAACACCGGTTTCACGTGTGATTGTGGAACCGAGTATTTGGGGGAACGGTGTCAGGTTGCGAGTAAGTGCGTTGCACCGTTGTCAGTGACTGAGTCTTTGCAATATGCTTTTCTTTTCTCATTGATATGTAGTATTGTGTGTTTAATACACTCGGTTGCAAAATCCACATAGATAGAGAATTGGAACATGCAAGAAGTTGTTTTGGGGTGTTGTTGTTTTTTTTTTTCAAAAGGAAATCTCTTTTGACATCTAGGTTGGTATATTAATGATTCTATATAGCTCATATAATCATTATGATTGAAAGCCCTTTAACTTCAATGTGGAATCATCTAAACCGTCAGGAAAAAAAATCAATGTCAGGTTTTCAAGCAGAACAAGACAAAACAAGAAATACATATAGGGGCAAAAGATTGCCCCATAAGCACTCTTTCACGAGTATTGGACAGCTTTCCACTCTCGTACCACGTACAGATTTCTCAATCCTGAGTATTGTTCTCAGACTGCTTACTTGTATGTATAGTGCCTTCGTAGATTCATGGTTAAATAAAATGATAGATCGTGGTATACATAGACCATAATTCCCTCTTTTGCTTGGTTGACGAACGGAGGGGCAGGGTTTAGCAGTGGCGGAGCCAGGAATTCCGTAAAGGGGTGGGGGTGCAAAAAAAATCTGGTGCCACTTTCGGTTTTAATCAGCTGAAAAGCAAAACAAAACAAAACACAAACACAAACAAAATAGAAGAGAACTAAAAAGGGCGAAAACTTAAAGGGGGATTTCTTTTGATTTCAAAAAATAAAAAGGTAAGGGGGGGGGGGGGGGGGCAGGCCCGTTGCCCCCTCCCCGGATCCGCCACTGTTTAGGCACATTGACGTGAACTGTCTAGCGAATTTTGGTTGATTTGAGAGCTTTGTATCACTTCCAGATGACTGCGCGAGCGACCCATGTCAAAATGGGCGACCCTGTAGCAACGACAACGCTGGTCCTGGCGTCTTTTGTGATTGCGGAGATGATTTTGCGGGAACTCTGTGTGAATTTACCAGTAAGTGTGAACAGACCCGCCCACAAAGCCCATTACGTAATAGGAGGTATATATAGAGATTATGATGTCTATATCACAAGAGTGATCGGAGGGATACCACACAACCTTAATGGTGTATTATGTCATAATGCTACAAAACGCTATGATGCTGATACAAAATCTGGGCACCAATTCATAAGAGATGTTACAGGATAACAACTCTTGCTGGATTGAAATTTTTCCATAGCAACAGCCAATCAACAAGCGGGATTCTTGTCGTTACCATAACATTTTTGCCAGTCCACCAAGGGTTACTGTCATATCGACTTTTTTTTTAATATAAAATGGGACCCTGATATACGTTTGCAAGCGGCAATGTATAGAATCTCGATGATTAAATTGGAAAATAAAAGTTTCTATGACGATATTTGTCATTATAATTATACATGCTGTTGATTTTAGTTCTCATTCCTGGAGGTAATGATATCAGAAAAAAAAATGTTACATTTTCACTTCTCTCTCTATCAAGATTAATGTTAAGATGATTTGCAAGTCCCCTAGCAGGAGTGTAATTAAAACCGTTGGTCCCGCAATAGCTCGCTCATAAGTATTTGAGTTCTATACTTGTAGCTCTATACCTATATCAAATAAACCCAGACAAAACTATAATTCCAAAACATGTGACATGTTGATGACTTGTCAGGAAATCATATTTTGTGGTTACAGAACTGTGTCTTTTTTGCTCTTTTTGTAAAGGGAGTAAAACAATCTTTTACGTCATACCTACTTCTCACATTGTTCATCCTTTTTTCTCACCGTCAAAATGAGTTTAGGGATAGAATATGATAAAGACTACATACGTGTTCGAGATCAAATTATTTCTCCTCACTCAGAATAACTTTGTCGACTTAGTGCAGCGTGGTATCTATATAACAAATAAAAATGTAAGAAAACCTCCAAAATGTCACGATGTAGACTTCTGCAAAGATGACCCGTGCCAGAACCAGCGACCGTGTGACAATAACGCAGACAACAACGGGTATAGCTGTGACTGTGGAGATGACTACCTTGGGGAAAACTGTGAAACAACGAGTAAGTCCCCGGGGACGACTTGTGGAAGGAGACGTAACACTCTTCCCTGGAAAATGCTTGATTTCAGTTTGATGTTAGCATGATAATCCGTTGCGACTAACTGATACTATATACGATCGTGATGAAACGTACCATGTCTTGTGTTAACTCTTCGTGGATTAGATAACTTAATTTGATTTAGCCGTAAACATTGTGGGCAAGTGTGGTGACATCTACATAATATACATAATGATCTATAACTCCATTCCTTTGTTGTGCCCCCAAGCTAAGACTTATTATGTCCTAACGTGTTTAATACTAGTAGTCTCCAGTTAAATGAAAAGCTTTCCATGCAACGTCACTATTGTGTTGTATTTGCGATATTGTATGGTATACATAGATAAAGAATGCTGTAGTGGCAACGCGAATGGGTCCGAGAAATCACTCATGTACTAGACATGTGACTAAGGTTTTAAAAAGAGCCCTTTGGCGTTGATCGATGGCATGTTCCTCCCGTGCTCACTGCGGCATCTTTGCATTGGATGGTTGTGTTTGTAGACTTCTGCGCAGGCTCCCCCTGCCAGAATGGTCGCGCCTGTACCAACAACGCCGATAACACGGGTTTTACGTGCAGCTGTGGAAATTTGTTCCTTGGGCCCACGTGTGCCATTCCCAGTAAGTGATGTCGCCATGGTAATCTCTCTAAATGCAATTAATATTTCCTATGCCATTTCATTTGTTGACTGAGATCGTGTCTAATTTTCAGTAAAATCACATCATTTATACATTTTAAGTAAAATCACATCATTTTAACTGGTCCTAACATTTGATATTATTGCTTTTGTTGTACAATTTCAAGTGGACATGTTTCCAGCCTTCAAACTAATGCAAACATATATGGATATACTTCCCGTTGGCCTTTACTACAATGAACACATTTTTTCCTCTTTCAATGATAGTAATCTTATGGGAAGAAATATCTTCATATAGGCCTAGTACAGGCTAAAACTAATGATCACGCACATTATGTATACATTGTAGTCTGTAGCCCCATTCATTACAAGTATGGTTATAAATCGTCGGCCTCATGCCAAAAGGGCCTTAACACCATAGACTTTGTACACTGTTGGGGCCCTTTTGGCATGAGGCCGACGAAATGTGACCAGCAAAGGCAAGGCTGAAGTGTCATCAGCATACCTTTACAATTACTAATTCCATTATCATGGTAAGTTCGAAACAAAGGATCCAGATATTTAAGTAAAATTTGTCGAAATTATCAAAGGGCAAGTACACAGGAACAATTAGTAATTAAAGTCGTCAATTTCTTTTGGAAACTCCGCTCAAATAGAAAACAGGAAGTGCATAGCGTTTTCTTTCTTTGGACAAATTTCATGACCTGCGACGTTTTGCTGTTTTTCCTCCGATATTTGATCTTTTTTTTCTTTGTCCTCATTTCCTTGTGATTGTCAGTATTTGAAAGGCATTTTGCAGTGTGGATGTGAGAAAGATAATTGAAAATATCGTGAAAGAGTTGACATGAATTTGACAACTTTGAAGAGGAGGACGACTTAATTATCGATTCTTCGACTTCCCGGTCGATTTCCCGACCATGAATTCCACGAATATCTGAATTGCACAATTGCCTCTGTGCAGACAAACCCGCGTGTACAGATAAAACGCGTGACTTTTAATACGTTGACACGTTTGTTAACACGAAATCCGTTGATATCACTGTGCATGTTTGTTACATACGAACTGAACAATTATATCCTTGCAACATGTCTTTTCTTTCCCTGGCTTCCGTTCCGATCAGATAGTAGCTGTGGTCGTTACCAGAAAACAAGTTTCTACATAACAGTTTGCACTTGCTTGTAGTCATATTCTATACGGCTTGGAGAGTGATGTAATTAGAGCGGAGTGATCTGGTGTGATGCGCGAAAAGTGACAACAATATGAAATGTCGAACTAACTTGTTTCATGCTCTGTAATACATGCAATACGTGTCTCTATTAATTTTGTTTTCAGGGTCTCAATAATATTATGTATGAAAATAAGATATTTTTGCGTGTTCCTTACGTACATGCTTATGTTCCAGCATGCACTTACTACATTGATTTAATGTTGACATTTAATTAATTGCTTGCACTTGTCTTATGGTTGTACAGGAATGCTAGTGTATGACTTACCTACAAACTACAGTACTTACAAGACCGTGTACAATACGATTAACTGAAGAGTGTTTATTTTACTTTTTTTCCAACTAAGTGTTCATTCTTCATTTCATTTCGTTTCTAACAGGCTCGGCTCTAGATTGCAGTACAATCTTTCGTGACATGTATGATTTCAAGCGTAACCTTTAAATGTTTCCTTATGAACCTTCTTTAATCATTAACTCACTTTGTAATTTAATTCGATACTTTTGTTTTCTTTCATTTATTTGCAACAGCCAAAGCACATGGATATTGAGTATAGAGACATTACAGTGCACGATGATGCCACTTTTTTTTTTTTTATATGTGTCATTATATAGTCACCACATACGTGATCATTATTTTCCTTGCATGGGTTCACATAATCAGTCCAACATCAGCTGGTTGAGTTCACCGTTTTTCTTTCATTCATTTAGTATGGTCTGTATACATGTTTCATTTTAAACTGATTTCACTGGCCTCATGTGGCATGATAAGCCTGTATGGGCACGAAATCAGTCGTATACACAGCTTCACTATACCACATCCCTGTACGTTACCTCTGACATGGTGAAAAGGGTCATAATATTCCACTTGATTTTCATATCTTGGCAAATGCTCTACTAGTTTTCCCCACTAACGATAAGCCATCGTCCTCTCTTTTAGTTGGTACCGGAAGGTGCCCAAGTTTGCCGAGCTGAAATTTGTCGGTAAACACGCTGTAATTCTATACCGGACGGTGTTGATATTTGTCGGTATATACCGGGCGGTGCCGAAATTTGGCGAGATATACCGGGTGGTGCCTAGATTTGTCGCGATATACCGAACGGTGCCGATATTTGTCGGTATATACCGGGCGGTGCCGAAATTTGGCGAGATATACCGGGTGGTGTCTAGATTTGTCGCGATATACCGAACGGTGCCGATATTTGTCGGTATATACCGGGCGGTGCCGAGACGTGCCGCAGAAGTGAAGTGCCCGATGGGGCATCGTAATAACACACACACACACAAAAAAAACTCCCAATAGATGCACCTCAATATCTGTATTTTATGTTATATTTTGGCACGTTCAGAACTGCACATGCTGCACATGACATATTTGCTTTGCATCTCGGCACGGTGCCATGATAATAAGGTCAAGCTTTATATTTACATGGTATTATGCGCACACGCACTTCCAGTCGTTTCTTGGAACGACGGTTACAAATGAAATTTAGAACCATATTGCAGACAAAATCAGATTTCGGCGATAGGAAATACTTTTGATAATATTTCGATGTCCATTGGGTTGTTTTTTGTCTAGTCTTGTATAAATTGCTGAGAATTAAATGCTTTCATTATAAATTACCCTTTCAAATTGGCAACGTCCCTCCTGACTCCGAGAACCATGAAGGTATCGGATCTCGAAAAAGTAATATGGTCCTTGGGCTTCTGCTTTTGAATAAGCATTTGCCACCAATGAACTATAGTACATGTTCCACAATGTGATGGCTGCCAGATTTTTCTTTTTCTAGTTTCATATTTCACTCTTCAGTTTATTTGCGCCCCTTTCCCCCGATGAGACATTATAAAACCCTGCTCTTAAGTTGCTATGTTTGCAGAGAATAACTCAGCTGCCGTTTAGAGAGATGCCGCTTATATCTCTTACATCACGGTGTTGTTTTTTTTTTTGCATCAACTGCTCTATTTATTCTCTATATTTTTGTCTAATTGTTGTAAGTTTCTCTTCCTCTCTACGTCTGCGCACATTCCTCACGACCTCTTCTTTTCCTGCTCTTCGTTCTTACTCTCTCTCTCTCTCTCTCCTTTCTCCCCTGTGTCCATCTGTCGCTCTTTTCTTTTCCTTCGCTTCATCTTCCCGTCTCATATATTCCCGCATTCTGTGTAGATCAATGCGTGGGGTCGCCGTGCGAGAACGGAGGCATCTGTTTTAACAACGACGACGATTCGGACTTCGAATGCGTGTGCGACGGGACCGGTTTCGTCGGCCCGACGTGCGAGGACCGTAAGTTATCATCGCGAGTACAACAGAGGGACTGATTTTACATAATGTCTCTAAAACTGTGGTATTTAATGTGAAAGTTTAAAGCATATTCAAAGTTGGTTCCCATGTCTGATGTGTGTGTGTGCGCGCGTGTGTTTGTGTGTGTGTGTGTGTGTGTGTGTGTGTGTGTGTGTGTGTGTGTGTGTGTGTGTGTGTGTGTGTGTGTGTTGTATGCGTTTGTGTGTCTGGTCTCGAATGCACGTGTGACGAGTGTGTAAGATTTGTACCAGCGTGTCTCGCATTCGTTTGAGAAAGAGTACGGTATGTTTCCTCAAGTAAAATTAAGAATTTTCTTTTCCGATCAATGGAACCCTCTTTCCATTTTTTAAGTTGAAAATAAAACGAAACCGACTTTCTGCAGATGTCAAACTCGATGGCAAAACTACCACACAGATGAAAATAAATCCGAGTTTCTTAGCTTCTTCTTCTCCTTCTTCTTCTTCTTCGTCTTCGTTGTCATCGTCTTCGTCGTCTTCTTCTTCTTCTTCTTCTTCTTCTTCTTCTTCTTTTTTTTTTTTTTTGGGGGGGGGGGGGGGGTCATTTCGATACCCCTGACCCATTTAGACGGATTTTTCTTGTGTTCTGAGGAGACAGATAGGGTGTTGTGATTTTTATTTTCAAATAATCATGAAGATTGATGTGTGTATTTCTTTTTCATTTTTAAATGTGCTTCGTAAATTTCTGTTGTCTGCGCAGTTAGTTAGTAAAACTTTGGTTGCGTATTTGTATTCTTAATTCGAATAGTTCCTTGCGATGCCTCTCCCTGCATGAACGGGGCCGTCTGTACCAACGTCGGGGACGGTTTCAGCTGCGAATGTCCCGCTGGATTCAGCGGAACAACTTGCGAGGATATAGGTAAAAAAGACTAACTGTAACCCTATCGTATATCAACGTCCGGACGATATAAAACCGAATAAACCAAATCATCGTTATTGAAGATTTCATCCACATTCTCACGGAACCTTAAAAGTGACTGCAATAAATATTAATGATAATATAATAATAATAATAATAATAATAATAATAATAATAATAATAATAATAATAATAATAATAATAATAACAATAATAAGTATAATAATGATGACGATGATAATAATAATGATAATGATAATAAAATGGTAATGAAATCAATAATTTACAGTTATAAAGAGTAGAATGATTATAAATTCTCTATGCGTTTCCGTGTATAATTGTCAACACAATATCCGTCAAGAGTTTTCGGTCGACATGTTGATGTCTGCCAGCGATAGACCCATTTACATTAACAAGAGTATGTCATTTCCACTCTAGGTTAAAGTCTTTAAATTGGCAACGTTTTTCATCAATGTCATATACTTTAGTGTAAACAAGGACCGAGGAAGCTTTGCCTTCGATATCAAGTATGCAGGCAAATATTCAATGACTGTATAAATAAAAGTATTCGCTAAATTTGCTCATAACTGTGTTTATTACGAAAATGGATCTGCCTCGTGGCTCATCCGTTATTGCTCGAAACTGACCCATTTGATCAGCCCCTGTGAGTTTGCAGTGATTAGACTGTCTTGAGATGTTTTTAATATTGATTGCCTGGTGAGCAAACTACATATGACGTATTCTTCTGTACGAAAGCAGGTGACAGTTTAATTAAGTTGCAAAAATGCTCTGTCTAAATTGCTGTTCACTTAAAGGGGATGGCTAGTAACTGATCAGTGGGAATCAGTGGGAATGCTGGGGGGATGATTGTTCCAATTCTTGTGGGATTCATTTAAGAGTATATTATATATCTATTGTTGTGTGAAAATTATTTGCTTCAGAATGGTCTCATATTCAAGTCATGTGCAGTTTAATGCCCCGTCACTGTACAGGCATGCTAACCTGGAAACATTAAACTGCACATGACTTGAATATGAGACCATTCTGAAGCAAACAATTTTCACACAACAATAGATATATAATGTACTCTTAAATGAATCCCACAAAGATTGGAACAATCATCCCAAAGCATTCCCACTGATTCCCACTGATCAGTTACTAGCCATCCCCTTTAACCTTAACGTAGGCCTACTCCACTGTTCACGAGATTCCTGTCAATATTGAATATGAATATACTTTTTCGACAAATCCATTTCGTACCTGCCTATATTGCAGAATATGATGTTTACTGGGTTAATCGATGCGATGTTCTAACTATCGGTTTTTTTTTTCTTAACCTTTTTTAGCTGTCACCACTAGTGCAGAAACCCCAGTCATTACCGAACTTCAGACAGGCTCACTGGCGGGATGCGGCGGGCCGGACCCGTGTCAAAACGGCGGTCTGTGCCTCAACGGGATTTGCGTGTGCCCTAGCGGATATGAAGGTGCCTTGTGTGAATCGAGTGAGTTCTGATTAAGTCACATTGTGGCTAGGGTGTGGAGATAATGACATCCAAATTTTGATATGAAATATAAGTTGTATGTGTACACATTTGAATATTACAAGTTTGCCCACACAAGTGGTGTAAGCCTTCCAAAAGCGTCACATCTGGCGACTTTTAAGCGTCTCTCACAATGTTCATACCATGTCATGTCATGTGCATGACCTATACCGTATCGTCACACCTATAGCGTCTTCCAAGTATCTCATGCTCATGCTCGTAACGTATTATACGCGTTACTCTTAAAGTGTTATCATGGTGTGTCTTTCCAAAGCTCGTGGTTGTACGCTTACCACAAACGTATTTCCAAGTTATCTTCCTCACGTTCGTAGTGTGGACCCACCAAAAGCGTCATATCTTGCATCTTTCCAGGCTTGTTCAGTATAGGCCTACCAAGAGCGACGCATCCAACCTCTTATTCAAGTGGTCTTTCCCTTGTTTGCAGTGTAGAACCTGCAAAAACGTCGCATCTAACGTTTTCCAACGCTTGCTTTTTTTTTAACGTTTCGTAGATATTGACGAATGCGGGTCGAGCCCATGCCCCACGGAAACGTCGACCTGTGTGGACCTCGTCAACGGGTTCTCATGCGTCTGCTCGGCCGGCTACATGGGCGTCCTCTGCAACGAAGGTAAAGATTCAGGGATTTCCATACATCACTGTCATCAAAAGCCACTTCTCACAAGACAAACAATCACTATTCTCGATATATATACAACTGTATATATAATATCATGTTCATTGCGCCCCTGTCGGAACGCAACGCCGAAAGTTGGCACGTTGAACGTTATTTATGGGACTTTGTGAATTGTGATGATTTAAACCGTTTATATTGTATACTAGATAGGGCACTGAATGTAATTAACGCCCTATCTGAAGCTTGACAATACAGAAATGATATTCGAAAGGCTCCAAAATACGTCATAAAGTACTTAAAATAATTCATCATTAATGGTATATTATTTTAAAGACCCAATGAAGATGAAATCTACAAAACATAATCTACACGTTTGTTCTTTTGTGACCATGTTCCCCTTAGTTTCCGACGGCGATGCCAACAGCAGTTCGTCTACCGGAAGTAATCTCTTAATTGACCCTTGGTGGGTGGCACTCATATGCCTCATCGTTCTCATGGCGCTCATACTCGCATTACTAGCATTCTTCACATGTCGCCACGCCAGACCCTCCAAAAGGGAAAAGCGCTTCAACGGCCCGTAGGAGGCGGCGAGATACACACGTGTATTTCTCCTTGGCAACAGCCTTTATAAGCCACGCTAAAAACTGCAGTATGGACTGTTACTCCATGGGAAAATAGTGGCAAGGCAACATTTATTTACAACAACAGTAGCTCATTTTAATGACGCCCACACGTTAAGTCGCCTTGAAATTTCTGTGTCAACAGTAACTATATTTTTTCAAAATTTGTCGGAAACACAAGTGGTAGATTTTGGATGCAAATAATTGGAGAGCGCACTTTTGCGGTCATCTGTTATGGAAATTCTCCCTGTTTAGTTTAAGTACATGACATTGTATATATCTATTTTTTTATGTGAAGTGAAATATGATGACAATAATTCTGTCTCCCTCTGGGAAGCCTCATTTCATAAAGTTGCACGTAATGTTGATTTTAAAAAAAAAGAAGCTAAATCAGTTTTAGCAATGACAGGGACAGTTCCGTCACACTTAAAAAAAAAAAAAAACATTATTGACTCTTAGCCGCCAGTTGTATGTGTATTTTGATTCTTACTTAAAGGTATTAGCCCACATTTGTAAACCTGCAGCAATTGGTCTCATAGTTAGCATGGAGTTTGGGTATGATTGCAGTAACACCTGTGCAAAATTTCGTTCCAATTAGTCCATTACTTTCATAAAAATAAATGAAAATGCACCGTAATCCGTATGCATGCGTATAACGCTCGCTAGCTCCGGTCCACGTACGTGTTACATGTACAATGTACGTAGCTATAGCCCGCGCTCGTAATTCGATTTTGGGTCGGGTTGACCCGGTTTGAAAATTGATTTTAAAACGATGTTTTTCTCTCTTTTATCGAATGGTATAGACAAAGAGCGACAGGTGAGGTATGTTACTGTTATAACTTGTACTTGAAGTCGTATTGGACCTGTTTTAGGCAGTTTTGATTTTCGTGGGTTTGCAAATGTGGGCTAGTACCTTTAAATTGTTTGATAGGTGTGTGTACTCAAGAGAACATCAAGCGTCAGAAAGATACATAGTCCCACAATACGTTGAAGATATATTCTTGTATTTTTTTTTTATTCAACAAACAAGAGCGTTGATGGAAAATCATTTTTTCTTTCTGGATGTGCAAAGTTCAACAACCGACACAGACCATTCATCCAGTAGCTGTATTTCACACTGAGTCTTTGAAATAGTTTTTAGACAAAGACAGACTTGTCCTGCCCTTCTTTGATGAGTTTGGGGCCGACACAGCGATCATACTTCAAACGATTTATCTGCATCTCTTGACCCATTACAAGTAATTCTTGTCTTCCCAAAGCACATTTAAAGAGATGACTATGTCCTGAACTTGGGTACAAAGGCGACAATCACCCTACAAAGAAGCAAAACTTTGATAGACAAACACTTTCACATTTTTTTTCTTTTGATATAAGAGCACTTATTCTGTTTTACTGTTGTAGTGCTCTTCTCATGAATTTGACTTATTTTCCGATTTTTCATTACCAATCGTATTGTATATTTTTGTGGACATAAGTTTTATACTTTTAAGAATTTTGGCAATTTGTTTGTGACTCATGCTTCAAGTGCTTTTCATTCTTTTTTTTTTTAATTGTGAGTTGTGAGTCGTAATGATGATAACTGCAAATCAGATCGGTTCTTACTTTCCGGTTGAGCATCCTCATCGGTGAAAATGCGGGCATTTAATGAATGGTTTATTGCATGATGTATCTGTTGCATGAGGAAATTTCCTGTTAGTGTGAAGGGACACAGGGACTAGATGTAAATGTGTGCACTCGTTATTTGTAAGACCATGTTCACTTGAGCCTACACTCTCTGTTTAGACTGCGCAAAAAACTTCCATCCATTGATTTGTCTTCTTTTTCGATATAGGAACTTGGGCACAAGAGTTAGAAATATTATGAGGGTAACCGTGCACTTCTCATTTCTTAGTTTACCTTCCGTAAGAGTTTTTTTTTAATATGCTGAAAAATTTGACTTGCGAATTGACTTTTAAATCATATTTTATGTATTTACTTTGTGAGTAAATTTCACGAGGACATTAAGCTTTGTCTTTCAGCATGTTCGGTGTATTGTATTGGAAAGAAGTTTGTTATGTAGTGCCCTATTTCTTTATCGGCTGGAAAATACGGCAGTGGTCTGAAGATCGTTTTATCTTACATTATTGAGAAAAGGAACAACTTTATTGACAAATTGATACAAATGAATTTATCCGAATATTGTGAACATTATGATTACAAAGTAATTATTGATTGTGGGGCTAACTGTAATCTTTTCTCTAAGAACTACGTCAAAAGCGTGTAATGAGCACAGATGATATATGTTAATTTTCCCGTTCAGCTATATTCCGCAGTAGGTGTGTGTCTGTATATTTCAGTAACGTAGACCTACTATTCGAGAGTTAAATGTCGTTCATCTTCTGGCAATAATGCTAACCATTCTACTAACGTCTGTTTTTTATTGTGAATGTGAGAATGAGTAGCAAAATAAAAGTTCTGTGAGAGAATCTTCGAGTGATTTGGTCGTTGTTTTTATGTTTACCCGAAAACATCAGTGTTAATAAGACTAGGTTTACAGTTCACATTCCTTCATTTTTGAGAACCCTTTTAGAGGATCTTTTTTTTTTTTTTGTATCTTGTGCGTATACAAATATACACGTCCATGGAATCTTTGCTCTATGTTGCTGCTGTTTTCATCTATCTCAGAAATTCTCTCATTCGCTTTTATCTTCAGGTACTCTTCTCTCGTTATTACCATCTACGAAACTGATTTTCGTCTTTAATCATTTCCTTTTAATTCTGCAACACAATTTGCGAATATTCGCGTATACCACATCACAGGAAAGTGCCACGATTCACGATTCGATAGTAATTGGAAGGTGATTCAGAGTCTTCTTTCACAGTTTTTTTTTTTTAACTAAGACGACATATGGAACCTCGGACAAAACATGATGAAAGTGTACTTGAAAAAAAGAATTAAGTCGTTAACAATCACACATAAATCATTAGCCCTCTCTTACATCGCTGAAGAGGAGTTATATAAGAATGACAGAACTAAAATGGTGACGCGTCTTAAGGGGAAAATTTTAAGCTAAATTTTGCCTTCCCATCCTCGTTTAAAGGGAGAATGCTTGTTAAGCCAAGGAATTTTCATGTCACCAAGGGATCAATTCATCTGAACATTTGTTCCTTCGTTCGTTCGTTCGTTCATTCTTCCATTCATTCCTTCAATCATCTAATCGTTCATTCGTTCGTTGGTTCATTCATCGTTCATTCATTCATTCATTCATTCATTCATTCATTCATTCATTCATTCATTCATTCATTCGTTCGTTCGTTCGTTCGTTCGTTCGTTCGTTCGTTCGTTCGTTCGTTCGTTCGTTCGTTCGTTCGTTCGTTCGTTCGTTCGTTCGTTCGTTCGTTCGTTCGTTCGTTCGTTCGTTCGTTCGTTCATTCCCTAATACAATTGTCATGCTAGACGTCTTAAACGCTGGGATCGTGATAGGAAGCACACATGAGGCTTGCTAGAAATTATCCTTTACAAACAATGATTATTACATTTCTACAAGGGCAATCATCACATGATAAAACAAACATGGGAGATGCAATAAAAAGAGAAAAGAAGAGACAGGGGGAAACTTTGCATACTCGTACGCATAACTTCAGGTACACGGTCATCAAAAAGGAACTTTTTAATCAGGTATTTTAAATTGACAGATGGGACAAGGATATTCCAATAATCAGGCCATTGTAAAATATAGAAGATTGTGTGTGTGTGTGTGTGTGTGTGTGTGTCTGTGTGTGTGTCTCTGTGTGTGTGTGCGTGTGTTTAATCCGGTTTGATGGGGGTATGAATATTTTGTGCATTCCTAGTGTTATAATCATGAATGGAGTAATCATCATCATGAGAGCGAAATGATTATGAAATACTTCAAAAAATATTTCCACAAAATTTTAACATAAAAATAACAGGAATTAGTTCTTCAACAGGTAGAATTTTCATCTTAGAAATTAAAGGGGAAGGCTAGTAACTGATCAGTGGGAATTAGTGGAAATGCTGGGAGGTGATTGTTCCAATCCTTATGGGATTCATTCAAGAGTTCATTGTATATCTATTGTTGTGTGAAAATGATTTGCTTCAGAACGGTCTCATATTCAAGTAATGTGCAGATTAATGCTCCGTCACTGACCAGGGACGCTAACCTGGAAGCATTAAACTGCACATTATTGTATTTGATTTTTGAGAAAAAAATGTGTAAATACATTTACACCACAGTAACACCAGTTGGTGTGGTCTCCTATTGAAGCTGGACGGGTGTTATACCATTGAAATTAACACCACCAATATCAAATCAACACCATGCGGTGTCATTAATGAATTAACTCTAGCGCAGTGTCAAAAATATCACCAGCTACAGTGTCAAATCAACACCACGAAGTGCCAGGTGAACACTTTTTAACACCGTCACAATACATTTTCTACACCTGTGGGTGTGGTCCTCTATTGAAGATTGATCGGTGTTAGATTTAACACCCATGGTGTTAAATCTAACACCGATGTTTTTATGGTGTAAGATATTTTATACGAGATGAAACAAAGGAATACCTACCTTTATACTAATTGATCATTTACGTGATTTACGTCATGCAGAGAAATCTCTAAAGGCGTTTTGAAGCAGTTTCAACTTACTGGACAATAATCACAAAGGTTCTGTTCTGAAAGCAGTAACACGTAACTAAAGAACAGTGTTCGCTGAACCGTCTGAACAAGGGTAACATAGAATAGAGATGAGGAAATTATGCCTTGCACAAAAAGTCCATGTGAAACAAACTATCTTTCAAATGTACATAATCTATATATGATATGTGCATCTTTCATATACAAAGGATCTATCTAATGTTACCAAGCTGCTGTGTTCAAATGGCAACGAAAACACAGCCTACAGCCTATGAGACCAGCGCAAAGACTTGTACAACATTCTGTGTGTTTCCTAGTTTTCTATACAGTACTCTCCGCATAATCGGGTAGGCTCGAGCAGAGCTTTTCTTACCCGATTAAGCGGAGTACCTGATTAACAGAAGAACACGTCTCACTCACAATTGACACACACAATGTGTGTGTACATGCATTTTAGACTGCACCAAACACCTACACTGTATACCTGCTCGGCACATTATACACATAGCTGTACAGGTGTACTTTACACTTGCTCAGTCACGAACAATAATTTACACTCATTTTATGGACAAATATCTTCAGAAAACTTTGTTGTTTGACTATAGGCTCTTCGCTAACATGCAGGCGTTTTCCGAAATGAGCGCGTCTCTTTGCGTGCACTAGTCACGTAGAACGTCGGGTTACTTTTCGAGAAGTGAGCGGGGAAAAGCAAAATTATGGAGCTGGTGCATGACCTGATTCTCGTTGCAAACTTCTCGCATTGTGAATGTTGCTGCGGAGCACGGGATGAGCGCAAGTGTATTCAACTCCTGTCTGGTCTATGTAATTGTGAGTGCCAGTTATATGTGTGGGCCTAATGTTCGTTTCCGTGTGGCAAGTCGGTACTTGTACATGTGTTTTCATGTTTAATCACTCCCCGAATGAGCAGTCTTCTTTGCAAATTAAGCGGAGAATGCGATTAGCCGTGGAAAATTTGACATTCATGATTTCATCTGCGATGAAATGTGGGTAGAAATTAGATTTGAAGACAATTATTTACCCGTTTATGCGGAAGGGCAACCCGATTATCAGGTAATTTTAATGTGCACTGGAATTAATTTTTGAATTTACTGCCCAATTAAACGGAGTACCCGTTTAAGCGATACCCGATTACGCGGAGAGTACTGTACCACGAATAATCATGAAATATCCATCGATATGAACACGCGCATATCGGAATCGCTACATCCGCGATCACTCCAAGACCAGCGTGAGGGCCTGAACAGGAACCTTCGGCTGACAACAATCATTTGAATCAGAATAACAGACCGACTGACTAACATATCAAAATTTATGCAGATCTTCATAGGAAAAGTTGTTCTTGACAACCAAATAGCGTATACTCAGACTCAAACGACAGTTATTACCATAGGGAAACACGAACAACAGAAGTAAGCAAATCTAGGTTCCATTTATTGAAATATATTTAAAGGTGCTGGGAAAACTTTTTATAAACGTCTTAGAAGAAAATATAGATCTGAACAAGTTTGTAGACAGCGTATTGTTAAAGCTGGGATATATATATATATATATATATATATATATATATATACATTATATATGTATAAATGAAGAGTTTGTTTGCAAAAACCGATAAGTCCATATTTGTCAAATGGAGATATTCAAGTGCGATTAAAGGTCAAGAAAAATAAAGAGAATAATAAGAAAATTCTTGCTTCTTTTGACCATAACTTCAAAAATATACCTTGTGTAGTGACCAATATATCATTTAAAAGGTATTATTTTGTACTTTATGACAGAGATCGTAGTTCAAAATCTTCAAAAATGGACTTATCGGTTTTTGGAAACAAACCCTTCATATATATTTTTTTTTAAGAAAAACTCACCACGTGAATACTTGACCTATACGTTCAATGCAAGGTATTGTAATTTATCTTTTAGTGATCGTGAATTCTGTAATCTCATTGGTCAATCAACAACTGAATATTTTCCGTATTCCGTGATAAGGTCATATTGTGCGCATGCGCTAAATCCGCCACTGAACATGCTGAATATTTTCCGTATTCCGTGATGTGATGACCATGATATCATGGAATATGGCACCAGACCGTAGATATTTGCCCGTATTTCGTGCACAAGCAGGGGGTAACTAATAATATTCCACTTTACAATGCCTTAAGATCCAGATCCCATCCTGTATTATAATAATGTGTAATGCGACCAAAATATTAGTTGTTGGGTGGGGCGAAATTCAATCAGAATAAAAAGTTCTATCAGCTTTAGACAGAGAGTTTTATATTTTTCTGTGTTTTTTTTTCTACCAATCACAGAGTTTAGTACAAAGCGTCATTTTGTCACAGATTCTGCGACTCATATTTACATAATACACAAGAATTCATCGTTCCTCTCTAAAGTCTTCAGATTCCAAAACATGCCATCATTGCCCTTTAATCTATCTGTCCTTCTTGTGATTCCTCAGAGTCCTAAAGCACATGTTGAAAATCTGTGTATCCCCAAAGTATCGACAGCTGATAGTTCCATAGGCACCTATGTTTTACCAGCCTAAAGGGATGGTATAGTTTTGGTTGAGATGGGGATTCAGGTTTTAACTTTTTTTTTTTGCGAGATAATTAGAAACCACGTATATGGAATATTACCGAGCATACAATTCTACAAGATTTAAAAGTTAATTCGATGAAAATCGGTTTTGAAATTGCTGAGATATAAAAAAGCTAAGTAAAACAAAGAGGTCTTAATAAAAGATAGGACACATCTTTTATTAGGACCACTTAGTTTTGCTTATATCTGAGCTATTTCATTTTCATCATTTAGACTTTTGATTCCTCTTAGAATAGTATATGCTCTTAATATTTCATATACGTTGTTTTTGATTATCTCGCGATAAGTTTAAACCTGGATCCCCATCTCAACCAAAACTATACTATCCATTTCAGTTAACACCTCGTTTACATTCTCCCATCGTAATAGTGGATCGGGTTTCGGACGACCGACTGGTCAATCACCAAGGTTGGCAAAGGGTCCTGTGGCTGATTCCGATGGTCTGGGTAATATGCTGGCTGTGGACGCAAACGACGGCCGGAGCCACGCCTGCCGAACTCGAAGTCGCTTGCGGCTCGGCGACTACCGTAGTCCTCGAACACTGAATCCGTGTCGTGATTGCGGTGACCGTGATCGCTGCCGAACATCTGGGGAGGTGCGCTCACATGCCCTTCATATTGAGGTTGCACTTGTTGAAGGTGTTGTTGATCTGCTTGATGTTGCTTTTGTTGTGGTGGTGGTGGAGGCGGTGGCTGAGATGATGGGTGCACTGGATCCACGTACTGAGTGTTGTCGACCCTACTACCGTCTGCATCTTGCTGTCCGACGGGCTCCTCTTGGATGGTTGGTGGATGGGCGTGCCTCATGTTCAGACGGGATGGACCGGGGCGTGGTGTCACCTGCGAACGGCCGTCCTGATTGGTCAGAAGTTGCCGCTCTCGCCTCGATTCTGACTGAGTCATCACCTCGTCATGGAGACTGTAAGAACGTTGACATTTCAATGAACCTTACAACATCCGGAAAATCTGTGATGACCACTTAATGTTTTCGCAAACACCGCATTTCACCTTTGAAATCAAACAAGAACCAATGTAATTGATTTATCGGTTAATGGGAGCATTCACTATGACACAACATTCTCAATCAGTTCGTTCATACTTTAGATTAAAATATTGCTTTGGCCAATTAGTGCAGAATTTTTGAAAGCAAAGAGAAACTTTATACATAATTTCAAGCTGTATAAAAGTACAGTGTAACAGAAATGTGAAATAAAACGATTATGTTTAATCGCATTCAAATACAACGTAGGTCTACAAAGTAGAAATGTTATAGCTTCATCTTCTGTACCAATCAATAATTTGACGATGAGTCGTTGGCATCTAAAAATAATATTTCTTACATAATCATGAACGTAAATTTTGCTATAAAGTATGAGACAATAGTGATAATGATATTTTCGGCACGTACGCCGGTGTTGGTAAGCATAGCAATACGTTGTTCGTGTTGCCAATTTTGTTAACATTAAGTCCAGGTCGGGTGCCAAAGTAGCTGTTTGCATAATTATCTAACCTACCCTTGGGGAGGGACAGCCGCTCTTAGCCCTGTTTCCCGGTGGTGTGAATGCGTACTTTCCACACTCCCATCCACAATGGGAACGAACTCACGCGCAGGGTTGTACACGGCGCTTTGTCTCTGTCCAGGAGGGAGCGAGGGCGTGCTCGGTGCGGGATACGACGGCGGCGGGGGAATTGCACTGCCCATACCTCCTCCTGCTGGACCTGCGGGCAGTGCGTACTCGTCGACGTACCCATGGTCGGAGAGAGGAGGCAGGCCGGGGAGTGCTCGCTTGTCGGCAACGCGGTATTCGCTGGGGGAGTGGGCACGCCGCCTCTGCTTCCTCGTTCTTTGACGAGACCGACCGTACCTTTCGAACAGCATTAGAAAAATGGGGAGAAACATCGTCAATCAACGCCTTGATAGTTTTTTTTTTCTGTACTCACGCATGAAAGTACGCTGAGATCTCTATGAGGAAAAGGACATAATGTATCATCGTGCTAGAGGGAAAAAATCGCACAATACGAGTGATCCGTTTAATAAAGAGAACACACTGGAGTAAACATACCGTTTGCTGATTTTCACGATCTATCGACTAGATATTTACACTCTTTATCAGTAAAGAAATCTCGAACAATGTCAAGAGTGAAAGCAGAGACTATTAAAGCAGATTGAGAGGTGGAGATGCCCTATGAAAAAAAAAAATCAGTTGTCTCCCGAGCTCTATAATGCATTTGTTTATTCATTAAACTCTTGCTTTTATTATTCTCTGTATTATAATGGGCCACCATTTAATCGGTTGAGATCGGTTTATTTTGGTCGACAACAACAACAACAACAACAACAACAACAACCACAACAACGGCAAATGCCCACCCCTAACCTCATTTCGTCCATTCGTTTCTCCGTGATATGGCTGTAAATGAGTCGGAAGACCAATCCGACAATGGTCACGAGGGTGAGGGCGATGAGCACGGAGACGATTCCGACGAGCCATTGGTAAATCTCCGTCCCATCAGTTTCTGTGAAATGATACGATATGGTGTTATAATCATCACTGACAAATCGCGTATATTATCACCCTGAGAGCGCTCATGAAGAAACGGTGACTGTTCATTATTCCAAAGGTTCGTTAATCCGAAGATGAAACAGCGTTGATTGATCCGAAAATGAAATAAGGATTAACTAACCTTATTTTCTTTCTTTCTTTCTTTCTTTCTTTCTTTTTTTTTTTGATGAACAAACCATTGGAATAACGAACCTTACTTCATATTCGGATTAACGACTCTTCGGATTAACAAACCTTATTTTATTTTCGGAATTATGAACCTTCGGAATGACAAACCTTATTTCATTTTCGGAACTATGAACCTTCGGAATAACAAACCTTATTTCATTTTCGGAATTATGAACCTTCGGAATAACAAACCTTATTTCATTTTTGGAATTATGAACTTTCGGAATAACAAACCTTATTTCATTTTCGGAATTATGAACCTTCGGAATGACAAACCTTCTGAATAACGCCACAAATGATAGGAATAACAAACCCTTTTTAATCTTCTAGATTTTCGAACCTGTAGGCATGAGGAATTTGTGTGTTTCGAAACAACGAACCTTCGGAGTAACGAACATCACCACAACTGGACGACACTTAAAACTGCATCTGTAGCAGGAAGCCTAATGTTAGATAAAATATACTGGACACTAATTTGGATGATGACAGTCCGTAAATTCACGTGTATTTTATACTAAAAGTCTTGTTATTGGAAACATCAAGAAAAGAAATACATTGTAGGTACAAGCTGCATGAATCTACAAATTACACAAGCGCAGGTTGATTCATCGTAGTGTGTTTGTTGGGATCTGGTTTATCCCTTCAACAGTGGAACCAAACCAAAATTCTGGCAGAAGTAAGGAACTTTAACAGTGTTTGATATATTGCATTATTGTGTTGTCCCGCAGAAGAAAGGTACAATAACGAGGAACTTCGCTTAATGATTTTGAATGAGATAATGCATTTATTTGACAATTCATATCTGCATACGTGTGGGTAAAAACTTACTGTATTTACAGTCGGAAATGTTTGCAAAGGTTGACAATCTCACCTGGGATTACTGAAACGGGCGGGACAGTTGTCGTACATCGGACGGCTGGAAGAGCTGTAAGCACTGCCGCCAAAATCACCGAAAATCCTCCAGAGATGTCAAGCATGATCTCGTCACCTGAAGTTGACCTTCTCGTTCCCTTTTCGCTAAAATTAAAGCGATGAGCTTCCCTCGTACGATCTTAAATCGAAGCTTCATGGAGTCATGGACTCAGGATTTGGCCTCACTGCTTCGTTGGCTACTGCACTTCTCTCTCCTAAATAGATCAGAGAAAGTTGTCTTCTGTTTCTTTTCACAGTTTGTCTCCGTCGTTGCAATGAAAACTCTTTTTTATTTAGATTATAAGCTTTAAATCGCAGCAAACCTCTTCCATTGATTCAGAAGACCTCTCCCTAAAAGTCAGCAAGGGGCGAGTCTGTTTACCCTCCCTGTGAAAGTTTGCCCTTCTCTTTTATTCCGATGGTCCTCTGACATTGTCAAAGGAATGGAGTGGCGTTCTTCTCCGTTTCGGCAGTCCTTCTACTCAGGCATTGTAAAGCACGATAAAATATTTGTTTTACGATTAAACCTCCCTGGTTTGAAATTCGCTGCCCTAGCTTGCACATACAACCTTGCAAGTTAGATTCCTAAATGTTTGTATGGGGGTTTCTCCCAAAGAATGCGCAATTAAAGTCAAATCGGAATCGAGTATTTGCCGTCATTGCAGTGGCGTACCGTGCAATATTACAGAGATGGATGAAGGGCTCAACCAATATGAGACTGTGTCTTGTACACATGTGTGCATGTCTGTATGAGTGTGCGTGTGTTTATGCGTGTGTAAGACTGATACATTTCTTAGGTTTTCTTTTTACAGCGACTTATATTTTACACAAATGATTAAACTAATCCATGTATTGCACATGAATAAAGGACATTTCACAGAACACATGAGTTGTATTGGTTTAATGGAGGTTATCCATGTTTCATCCCTACAAAGTAAAAACGTACAAAAATATTGTATATTCCTACCACTTTAGAAAATGACGATAACAACAAACGAACAGACAGAAAGACAGAGAGACATGCAGAGATGCTCATTATGTGGCAGTTTGACAACTCTATCCAGTTTCTGAAATTTAATTTGTATAAATTTGACATAAAAAAGAAGGCTATATTCAATCGAAGTTCAAGTTTCCAGATATCTCTACATATATTTTTATGTAGATTTCAAACTAATACAACTACTTACACAACAGCGAAGCCCCCAAATCAATATATATGTGTTAAGAATAATAGTCAATCAATCTGTTATACGAGTAAAAACTAAAAAAAAACTAAAAAAAAAAATCTCGTTTACATGTTTGTAAATGAGTAACGGTGGGCGCATTGTATTCAAAGCAACGATTGCTGTGGATCAGTTTACAGGACACAGTTTTGTAGTCATCAATTTTCATTCTGCATATCATTTATTCTAATACACTCTACAAGAATATTTGCAACACGCACCAAACCGAAAGTTAAAGTTTTATCAGCTGATGACGAATTATCTAAAACATGTTTTAATGTCAATCTCTATGTTTAGGTAGTCATTTCAATGCCATAGGTTTCTGGGGTTTGGTTTTCATACTTGTATATTCCTTGACAAAGTTTGGTCATGTCACAACATTATAATCACTCCATCCGAACGACTTTACTGTTCGAAATTACTGTACTCTGTATAGAGTGTATAAGGAGACCATCCTAGATGACTGAACTTCAATTCAAGATAAAAAAAAAATCGAAATCCTTTTAACAATTCCCAAAATTAAAGAGCGATTCCTGATACTGTCCTTTTTCCAGTCAATGACATGTGCAACGTGCGTATAAGACGCAAAATGCCAAACACGCCCTATGCTATAATAATTCAAGTCAATTGAAGTTCAGTCTAAATTTATCTTTATTTTCAACAAAACAAAAACATAACATACACTTCTTTCTTTTAATTTTTGTGACAAAAGAACAATGTAAACGGTACAATGTGAAAGGAATAGAGTTAACACCAAGAGCGAAACATTATAATATACAGAATTGGACTAACAAGAAACATTTCAATATATCACCATGAAAAAAAAAAAAGATATCGTGCAATACACGTATAAAGGATACAATGAAAAGACAATGCTTATAGTAATAATATTATGTGCCACTATGAAAAAGAAAATCAATACAAAAATAAGTTTGGAATTCCACTTCAGAGACAAGACTGACTTGACAACAGAACGATATGAAACAAGACTACATAACAAGACAAATAAAGAAACAAGTAAACACAACGACCTGAGACAACGACCTGAGCAGAAATATCCCAAGAAGGTAATGTGGTTATAAAGTGTATAAAAGAGGGAAAGGAAAATAGAAGAATTGAGGAAATGACTTGAAGAAAGTCAAAGTTGTAATAACCGCAAACGTTTATAATGGTAGCAATAAAATGAGATATAAACATGATGAAGGAGATTTTGCGATTGAATAATAACATGTCTCCAATTAAGTGGAATTATGTGAAATTATGAAAGAAAAGACTCTAATCTCTTTTTAAATGAATGTAATTGAAAAGGCAGTTCTGATATCGTTATTCAAAAAGTTGTAAAAACTACAGCCAATATGAATAAAGGTGCTCTGAGCTAATAATCATCTCCCCGACTAAATAGTAAATATCAACTTCAAAAGTGGATTCGAATCTACGTTATAATGAAATAAACACCCACAAAACCAGCAGAGTTTGAAAGTATATATGAATACAAATGTTAGTTAACCTATCAACCGTAGCAAAACGAAATACAGAGATATCAGATAGCGGCTAACACTAAAAACAAAGAGATCAGTAACACGCGCCAATCGCTTATTATGCCTATACTACGTTTACACGGTGTTCCCGGTGGTCACGGCAGGCCCGTTTGCGGAACGTCGTGCGCCGTGGGATTTCGGCCATTTTTTGTTTTTCTCCGTATAAGTTTGGCCTTCTTTCCTCACAGCCTGGCCTTGCTCCTTGTGTTTTGGATGTAGCAATGTGTTTTCGACAGTTTAACAATGTGACCAGGCATCCAGACAATCACGGCCCATCAAGTTTGCCAATCTCTTCCAACCAACCAACCCCCCCCCCCCCGCCGCCCCGTATTGTCTCACGTAGATCCCGTTTTGTCCACGGTTCCCCAAAACATGATCATCGTGGCCGCACGTCTGCAGAAACATAATGTAAACTTGGCGTAAGCAAGGCAGCAAGTTCCCAGTTAGTTTTTAGTCACCGACTCTTATTCAAATTGGACCCCGATATCCACTCCCTTCATCTCCTTCTGGAACCACTCGTCGAACTTTTCGTTTTGCGCGACCGTGAAATAGTTCTTCCAGCGACCTGTCTTTCCTGGGTATGTAAGAATATCAAAGAAAAGAAAGCACTGTTCAACTAGTGAGTCTCAAGCGTTTAATGTTCAGTTCATTAACGGTTGTGGCCAATGATGAAGAGCTGTTACACATAAAGCAATAATGCATTCAAAATAATGCATGTCTTGTAGTACGAGAAACATGATACCGGCAGGTGTTTTAAATAGAATGTATGCAGACATAATACTAGTAACGCCGTTATCATTTTTAGGGTGTGTCTGAGGACTGTTTTTATCGTGACTCCTTGGATGATTAGTAGCGGTAAGATTAAAGCTCTCCTGTTTTTGTTTTTGTTTTTTGTCACTGAAGCTGTCAGGTTAAGAAATAAGCCAGATCGTCATTAGCAGATGTGCACATTGGTACAAATGATGTTCCTTTTTTTCTGAGTTGGTTGTATAGACTCTTCACTCATTTTCAAAGCGACATGATACTTGATGCTTACACAACATTGATTTAAGGAATTCATCTTTGAAAGAAAAAAATAACTTGCCTGTACCATTTTGACCAGAATGGTTCGTCTATTAACACATGGGGAAGCATCCATTTCATTTTTTTTTTTTTTTTGCGTTGATGCATTAACAAACTTTTTCTTCCATTAACATTGCCAAATACCAGACTTGCTGTGAGCGTGGTGAGGTGGATGTGCTGACAGGCACCGCCCATAATTGTGTATAGAGATTACATGAATAATCATTACATCACAGATACTTATCCCAGAATTTAAAAGATTTGTCAGTGCACTTAAATTTTCTCTACTCATGCGCAAATTGGAACTACGAGCTGGCTAATTTGACACGTTTGTGCTTTGTCTTGATTTTTGTATTATGGTTCTGATCAAGCTATCTTATCGAATTACGCCCACTCTTTTGATCAATGAACTACAAACTATTGTGGAAGAAATCATTTTGACGATGATCAAGAGTGGCTCTTTGCTATAATCTCCCTTATTTCCAGCGTCAATGTAAGACACTGATGGCGATATTTACTTTACCTTTGTTGAGGAATGGCAGCCGAATGAGCTCAGAATTGGGTTCCGCGTTTTCTTCCGCTCTTTTCTGGTAGGTCTTCCGCATTCCGGGCATGGAGCTGTTTTCAACAACCCGCTGCAAGGCTTCGTCCGACAGAGGGCGTCCCATGTGATCGGCCACCATCCGGATGTATTTCGCAGGGTCCAGAAACAATTGTGTTAAATAATTAGTGAATACCGCAAGAGTCGTCTCCTTCTTTTTTCCACTTTCAGTTCTCTTCTTAGTCTTCCCCTTTAATCCCACCTCTCATGCCCCCTCCCTCTCTTCGGTTTCGTCCGCTTCCACTCTACATTTCCTGATTAACACCTGATCAATGCATTGAAGTCAAAACTTGCACCAGCGAGAACATAAACTACCAGAAGAAATTCAGATGACAAGATAACAAGTGTTGAAACATAAGGAGTGCTCAAACAATTCTAGATAGCGAAATATAATAATGGTAACCATTAAAAAAGTGACATACGGTAAGTATTGTTATATCAATCTCCGATAGATCTCCATAATCGCGCTTTTCTAGTTACTATTAGATTGAATTTGTTACGACTTGCAAGAGACGGTGCATGTTCAGATTCTTTTTTTTTTCGTGAAATCTCTACTCACTCAGCAATAAGACCAGGGATAGATGGTAAACCTTTCACGTGCTATAAACCTGCGAACGCGAAGTCTCATAATTAGCTAAATAACCAGGCATGAATATGATTTGCGAATACTGTTCTACGCCTTGTGGTCATAGATTTATTGTGACGCACACTGTCTCCCACTCAATTCATACCTGTAGGATGTCTTCGTAGAACAAGAAGAGCAGATTTTCTTCCTGTCGGATTTCCCAGAATTCCTTGACATGGTCAGGCCATGGTCCGAATTCAATGTCTGGGGAGAGACGTAATGACACAGACTTAGAGAAAAATTATATTATATCTTGCTCTGTCGATTAAATCCTCATTATGTTATCCTTACGGCGCAAAAGCCGACTATTATGTTTATGTTAGTTTTCATTAATGTAATGAGGCAGAATAGAAGAAATTTCATCAGTGATTAGCATTCTATCACAAAACATTGATGAAAGTATGCGAAAAAAAAAGTTTAGACAATAATGTCCTCCCCATCTATCTTCCGCCTTGGTTTGAGCGCAAGAAATAAAATTTTACTTGATAACTGAGCAGATATAAATTCGTAAAATTCATTATTAATACAGGGAACATAATATTTCATATCATGCCCCCCTTCCCATTCCCATCATTAAAGACTTTATAGAATTTTGTATAGACTTTATATATGAAATGACATTACTAAGTACAGTTGAACCTCTATTATCCGGCCTCCCTTTATCCGGATCTCTCTATTATCCGGACGCAATCTCGCCGTGATTTTGCCCAACTCCTTGAGAACTCCTACACAAACACACATGAATTACATATTACTTCCAACATGATTAACATACATTACATCAAATTTCCTTCCAAATTGCTTACCCTCAGACATTTCAACATCCCCAAACATCCCCAAATGTAACAATGAAAAAGTTGCAGTATACACATTACTACATGTGGTACTACAATGGGTTACATCAGTACATGTGTATGTATGTACATGTATAAAGCATTGAGTCTCCCGTATCCGGCCAAATCCCTTATCCGGATGAGCCCCGGTCCCGACTTGTCCGGATACGAGAGGTTCAACTGTAACTAGAGAAGAATGCGAGGTATACTAAGTACATGTACTAGATATCACTTAGAACTATTTTGGAATTATAATCTCAATTATATTGTTAAACACAGTTAAGTGTGAATTGAATTCTGGTGGTATACCATTACTGCAAGACTCTCTAAGTAAAAATATCCTGTAAGAGTATTAGTCTTGGTTTCGGTAATGAAATGTTATTTTACCACAGGGAATAATAGTGGGAAATTAATTTCGAATTATTATTTGAGATACTGAGCACTGGAGAAATCTAAAACTTACAGAATTCATATGATTTTTGCGTCATGTAAAGAACCCCAGTTAAGCATGTGGATAATTTGATGGCTGGATACATGTTTGTATGGATCTATTCATGGAATAATCTTGTCTACACTCTATATTGTGGTCTTTGTAATTGCATAGTGTATTCAGAAATAGACGAGCCATAAAGATAAATACTATGAAAATTTTCATTGAGTCGATACTCACTTCCGTTGATAACCAATTCAATAGTTCTTTCCCATGTCAAAGGAACTTCGAAAGGATAGTCCTTCAGAAAGTTGTACCAGGAGACGGCAGTATCCTTTGGGTTGCGGGCGACGTAGATTACCTAGCAAAGGATTATTGATATAATGCGAATGTGTTTTATTGACGAATGAAGATCTCTATATCGCAAAGTTAAGTGAAATGTGAAAAAAATCAATTCGGTGCATGCCTACTACCTCACAAGGGGAAGGTGTGGAATAGAAGATAGAGGAACATTTGAACTTCTTTTATATCTATTGAATAATAATACAACGCAAGATAAGAAACGAGAGATTATGAAAAAAGTAGCAAATTTACATGTCTTTTGTATTAATTATTTTAAACTGTACGAAAACATGCAGCAATGTGTTATGTACAATAAACCTATCATATACGATGTATGATTTATATCAATCAATTGAAAATGATATTAACACTTACATTATGATTAAATTGATCAAAGGATATCCCTTTCTTTGATGTATTATTCTACCTTTTTGTCTTCTAGTTGTGCATATACATGTATTATAATAATGTGTGTGTATGCTGCACACACACAAGATTATTCTATTATGATGTATGTATATATAATATACATGTATGTGTGTGTATAATTATGTATCATAATTATAATGCATTTGTGTGTGTCACACGGTTCAGTCTATACCAACCTTGCCTGTCTTCAACAAATCCTCGGGCATGTACTTGAGCCTCAGATGGGTCTGGATAACTCTCGGTGAGGGCGCTCTCGCTATCTTCTCCATGTTTGGCGCCATGTCTGGAGGGCTGTGCTCTTCTTCCTCCTTGGTGTCGGGCAGCTTCTGGTCCAGGTCGATCATCTCGACGACGGTGGAGCTGGAAATCCGGTCGATTTTCTCCGGGTAGCCATCCGAGTTGATGAGACCGACAATTTCCAGCATCCAGTGGGTTCCTACGTGGGAGTCAGACAAAATTCTTTGTCCTTTAAAGGTCCTATTTATCTTTGGGAGCAGTGATTTTAAAAATGTTCAAGATTTTACTTTTGATGCATATGTGAAGGTCAGTTGTATCACAGAACATCATACCATATAAAATTGTCGCAATAAAGCCTAAAATATAATGAGATATCACTATTTTCTCATTAAACCGTAACTATCTGACTATAGACGATTTAGTCGGGAAATATTTTTATTGTAACTATTATTCACATTTTGTATATTTAACAATGCTTAACATCAATTATACTGGTTCAAATTCTTACATTGGTTGTTTCTATCCCTAACTCACAGTTCTATCCCTAACTATTTTGAAGCAGTAATGCTGGTTTTTGTTCCATATGCAAAAGGTAAATTATGACTTTAATTTCTTTTCTGTTGTGTTACATTCCCCTTGCGTTGTCTTCCTCAGACGAAAATTTTGTCATACTAGTGATATTGAAAATACTAGAGAAGTTCAAGTTATTCATCTGTGTGTGTGTATGTGTGTGTGTGTTTTGTTCCTTCATAAGGAGGAACATTACTGTATACAAACCAGAATGCCCAGAGGTCGTTATCCAAGTCCACTGACGAATTGCCTACCGTTGATAACGGTCTCCTCTACCTGTATGGGCCTACGTATACTAAAACGTAATTACCAATTTCCAATTGTTGATTTTGTCATCATGCTTTATTTGTACCAATGGAGAAATAAAACAAACTGAAACTATACGGCTGAAATTTTACCATAATAATCGTAATTCATTAATGTTCTTTTGTGTGTGTGTATGTGGGTATGTGTGTGTGTGTGTGTGTGTGTGTGTGTGTTTTCAAAACTGTGCAAATTCGACAACTAAGAAATATACCTGATTTTGGATAGGTCACTACCCAGGTATCGTCGGGGCGGACGTTGAATGTCCGCAAGGCTTTGATGCTGGAATCCAACACAAAGTTTAAATAGTTAATTCCATCGTACTCGTGCACACCTCGGATGTAAGAAGGCTTCGCTCGCTCTGCCATTCTCATGCGAATTCCGGAACTATATCAGAGATCTGTGCGGAAACACAACGGAAGTGTTAGAGAACAAAGTGTAGTGGTGCAGAGGATATGTATCTGGACTTCCACACGTGAGGGTCCTAGGTTCGAATCACGTAATATGCTTACATTCATGGACTAGATACTTTGCTGGCGCAATCATAGCAATAGCAGGGCTCTCTGAAAGAACAGCACAGCAGCACTGAAACGGTAATCTTTCAAGCTTTCAACGCAAACAAACAAACAAACAAACAAGAAGGTTTGTTTGTGTTTTTATTCGTTAGAATCAAGTCTCCAAAAGCCATGTTAGAAATGGATGACAAAACTACAAATTTGAAATTCACTTTTCTTCCTCTGACAGTATACGTTGATGTCATGTCCTTTTCAAATCTTATATCATGATGCTTATAATCCCGGTTTCTAGAATATTCAAATATTGTAGTTCTATGCGTTTTTAGTGCTCTTTGAATGATATCAAAAGGCAGACAGACAACAGTAATATTAGGCGCTCAAAATGGGAAACATATTATTCCCTATATCTACGACAGGTGACACGTTCAAGAAACATAGTTGGATTCATGACAGTTTTGTTTTTAGATCGTTATTCTGCTTAATGGGATATCGATCTTAAACCGACCTTGTGTTGATATGCATAGCCTAACAATAATGCGCTTTAAAGGAGATGTCCGTGTACAAAAGGTAATCAATAGGAAAAAGTACATCACTTTCGTCAAGTGAAGATGTATCCCGAAAATAATGCTGCGATAGTTGCAAAACGTTACATTCCTGCCTATTGTAGTTTATAATGGGACGCTGGCCTGGGCCTCGAAAAAATTATCATATCGTGATAATATCTTCTACCTTTGACTTTTGTATGAAGAGAGAGAGAGAGAGAGAGAGAAAGAGAAATATAAAGAAAAGAAACATGATGTACAATATAATTGACATGAAATAAAAACGCGCATTGCCAACAGAAAAGGTATCAAAATCAAGTTGTTTCCACTTACCCAAATCACTTCACTCCAACACGTCCAATTACAACTGCCGTAACAGTGCCACCCTCCAAAATGGATTACAAACCTATGATGTGTTGTACATTCTAGGTGATCCGCCGCTACAAAAGGACCCAAGAAAATCGCGTTAGAACTCAAATTGTCAGAATTAGTGAACCATTTCTCGAATTATTTCCTGAAAAAAGTAAATGATCGAATTAAAGGCCCCCTCCCCCTTTAAAAAAGTGTGTGTGTATGTGTGCGTATGTGTTTCTTCGTGGATTTCAAGCAGTTAGATACAAGTGCGAAGCTTCAGATGGCTGTACTAAATACAATGTACTAGTGTTAGACTCCACCCCTCGTACCAAGGGAAGCATTATCATTGGTCACTCCGCTGTTTTCGTGCTATCCGAAGCGGAAAGCTCGCGCAATATTTAGCGCGTGGGCGTGCGTAAAGTTTAATTTTTTTTTTTTTAACTTCTAGATCCGCCGATTAGCTTTATGTTTTTGTTTATGATTTTGTTTATGTTTTAGTTTATGATTTTGTTTATGTTTTTGTTTATGTTTTTGTTTATGCTTGTTTATATTTCTCATGCTTTGGTTTGCTTTTTGTTTGTTTGTCTGTCCACACAAAATAACTCTGAAAGTTAAGAACGGATTTGGCTGAAAGTTACAAAAAAAAATGGTAATGACACAACTGGAGAAGATGATTAGATTTTGGTAGTGATCCACATAACCATCTGGATCTAGTTTTTTTTTTGTTTTTTTTTTTAGCTTTTTATCTTTTGAAGGGTTTTCATTGGCAAACAGGGCCTACAAATTCTTCTCTAGTTTCCTTTAGTTTCCTCTTGGTTTTTTTTTTTCTGGATCTTTCTCATGAAAATGTAACCCTAATGATGAAAGGAGGGAGAGTGTCTTTCTGTCCATATACCGTGACCATGGACGCAAAGACGCAAAGCCACAAAGCTACATGAGCAGATTCCAGCTGTGATACATTGTCATATAGGCCTACGATTTATTCAGACGACTAAAAAATTGCCACTTACCGGTACTTATTGCTTAAGGCATATCAAATACCTCCAGAAGACTGAAAATTGTCAAGTCTGTTTCCTTCATAAGTACATTAGCATTGACTACAAGATCATGCATCTCAACTGTATGTATATAAACAGAAGCTATATCAAGGTTAAAGTCCTTGTGACTGGTGTACTGTACATGTAATGAAGTATGTTGTTATATGCAATATCTTATCTCCATGTGGATCAGTCACAGGACGAAAATCTGTTTTGAGAGTATTATAATGCTTCGCTACTTGGCAGCCAATTTCTCCCCTTCCGGTACATGATTGTCATTTCTTACAATTCAATTCATTCCATTAAAATAATTATATTTCTATATATTCCAAAGTAAAACAAGGTAATGTACATAACGCTTACATGAGTAAACAAATTGAAATCATACAAATTTCAATTATGTATAATATAATCGTTGTAATTTTGTCTTTGTATTTCGATAAATGAACTAATGATAGGACCTAAGCAATTAAACTGATGCTTAGAACACGGTTCCATGACATTTGCTCCTGCGGCAATATTGCTCCTGTGAAACATCTGCGTGCTGAGCTAAAATATGAAATCTAACATAAACACACATAAACAGAACTCTAATCCTAGTCCTATAGAGTAAACCTAAAACCTTATCACACCTCCAACCCTTACCCTAAGTCCTTGGAAAAAATAAGACCAGAGGAACTGTCGCTGTCATGTCACCTTAGGACACAACATGACAACAGAATTTAGGTCGAACATCCTTTGCGGCGCTACTCATAATGTAGGAATTTAATGACTGGAATTATAGACGTAACTGCAAATAGATAGGATTGCAAATAATTTTCCTCCTCAGTACGCACAGAAATTTGGCATAATCTGAAAGCCAAGTATGCTACAAATAAACATATCAAGACCAAATATGAGTTTACACCGGTATTATAAAATGTTGAAAGGCAGCGCGACATTTTGAAAAATGCAGTTTGGTGGTGGTGGTGTTGGTGTTGGGGTGCGTTTGGGGGCGAGAGGGGTGAAATCCCGAGCTGGGTCTAAAAACATGTTTTCTGTTTCATTCATGCATATAGTAAAAGTTAACGAGTTCATCCTTTGACGACTTACAAACTGGTGTTGGGGGTACAACACAGCTCGAATAATATACACCATCAAATCGAGTCATCCTATGAGTATGACAACAGCCTGCCATCCCTCAGTTGCTTGCCTTTCTCAACGCTATATATCTCATCCATGCTTTACTATGTCGGAAAAACATGACACAATAAACTGTTTGTACCTTTCTGCACCAATCTCTGAAAAAATCGACATTCCACACCACAGTCCAATGATTAGGAACCATTCGAGAGACATAAATCAGACAATCACTCGACATGACAATGATAGGAAAAAGAAATTAAAGGCATAAGCATAACGGCAGAATTCAAAGTGAACAGTAGGGCGTGATAGGCGAATATTTCGTTCAAGTAATAGCGGTTTTCTTTTCTACGAGACCTGCACCTCATGAAAGGCAAACGTAGGATACAGGCTCAAATCCTGGCAATTAATATAACAGGTCTCTGTTTGCAAAGTTATAATGTAGCTTACGCTTTTTTCCCCTAGGTGCACTTGTTAATTTTCATTTCCGAAAGAGTTATATCTTATACAAAGAAAATATGTAAGTATTGAACATGGCATAATTCAGAACATGAATCAAAGTTAAAGGGACATTCCAGACGATTTTCATAATTTCTCATCATGTAGTACATAAATCGACAACTCCATGTATAGATTCGTGGAATTTATTGAGCAGAGCAGAGAAACAATACTTTCAAAAATCTTAAACAAATTACACTGAACAAGGATGATGACATAGGAGGTTCACATATTTCAGAAATGTAGCAGTGTAATTCCATTGCAATACCGCTTGCTTGCGAGTTCACCTGTGTATAATCTATGCATGTCTTCTTCTTTTGTTCTGCTTCCTTGAGCCCCAACACATGCATTCTTATGGTGATTCTGATATGTCATCATCCTTGTTCATTGAAATTTGTTCTAAATTTTGAAAATATTCTTATTCGTCATCCCAATTATCACAAATTCTGAAACTCTGTCCGCAGTATAACTAATTTATATAGTTGTTCAAATGTAAAAATCTGAAAACCATCTGGAGGTCTCCTTTTACTATCCAAACATAATGAAACTATTACGGTATTGATGTGTAGCGAGTATTGAAAATTGTAACGGTGAATAGCCCACTTAGCCCTTAACTTCCAAGGGAAAAAAACACACACAGAAATTGCCAGTGATATGGCAACAAAAGGCCCTGGTGTGCGATTATAAGTTTAACAAAATAGACAGGCAGTAAATTAACAAGACGATATTGGCTTCATTGACACAATGTTTCTCCCACTCGTTATTTGTGTATCTCCATCTCTCATTCTGTTTTTTTTTTTCTCTCTATTCTAAAAGGTTCTTTGTAGTTCGCTCGTCTCTTCCGATATATCTTACACCAGTACTCCTTTAAATCCTTCAAACTTTAAGAATTGTCTTGTATCACTTATATAGAAAGTGCGGTGCAAAGTAAGTGTGAAAAGATAAAGAAAATATACAGCTATATTACAGCAGACTAGTAGATGTGATATGAATAGTACTCATCAAATGGATTTGACAAATATGCTAATTGAATGAATCTATCTCAATTCAACTTAATTCGAATTTTCATTTTCATTTTTCCCAACAAAGCATAACATAACGTAATTACGAATGGTCCTATGTATACATTTGACTGAAAAAATTAGTGATAGTTAACAAGTGAAGATAATACATGCATACCGGTTAAGTACAAATATATATTCTATATATATATATATATATATATATATATATATATATATATATATATATGTGTGTGTGTGTGTGTGTGTGTGTGTGTGTGTGTTTAGCGAGAAAAAAAAAGATCTGAGATGTCCATGAAAAAGCATGCTTGTATATTGCAAACCACTCAAAGAATTCTCAGAGAGTACAGTGGAGTACTTCAACTGCAAATACCTAACATCAAATAATTCAAAACAGGACGGAACAAAACAGGAGAAACAGAACAAAATGACATTATTGTGGGGTATTCAATGAAAAGATCAGCAACAATCGCTTTGTTTTACTTTGTTTTGGATATTCAACCATTCAAAAAACCGATTTTCATCAAATTAACTCTGAATTCCTCTTAAAATAAGTATGCACTGTAACATTTCATAAGTGGTTTCTTCGTGTCTCGCAGGAAAAAGTTGAAAAGCTCAATCCTCATTTCAACAAATAATCTTTGCAAAAAAAAAAAGAATTTATCTAAATGAATCGCGCTATGTATCAAATTAAAGCAAAGGAATTAAAAGAGGAGACCAGAGATTCCGCGGGATCATCCCACAAGACCGACACCCATAAGTTATACAGCCCACGAGTTCGACACTAGGCAAATTAAGCCCATGAGACCGACACTAGGTAAAAACAGCCCACGAGTTCGACAGATACAACACGGGGTTTAATGTGTCGGTCTCGTGGGCCTTATTTGCTTAGTGTCGAAGTCATGGGCTGTATGACTCGTGAGCTGTATCCGTAGGCTGTATGACTCGTGGGTGTCGGTCTCGTCATGTGCACCCGATTCCACCACTCCAGACATTTTGCTTCTTTTATTGAAGGGCATGGGGTCACATACTACACAACTCAGTAAGCATATTGAAGAAGTTTTTGATGAGAGAGAGAAAAAAAAAATAGCATACCGCCCGGGTCACCATAGTCTCTGTTCACAGCCTCTCTATGCTTTAAAATACATTAAGGAAAAAATCAGGGTTTGGGATAGACGAAAAGGTTGAAAAGTCACGACAGCGTGGCTTTTTGTGGAATTATTTTTTATCACCTAACGTTCACTGCCCTATCATTAAAGGCTGATTGTGTACACATTTTTACTTATAGGAGAACGTTTCATAGATAGAAACTCTTGGAATATCATTTTAAATTTGTTTGGATTGATTTCTGGTTGTTTTCAAAGCAACTTTTGTCACATTGTCACTTCATACAGGCTTAACAAATAGTGCTCTCGCGTAACAACCAGTATGAGTGATGTGTAATTGTAGCTTGTGTAAATATCATAATCATTATCATAATCAATAAAGATTAAATATAAGTGTTGTGGTGTACCCTGTGTTGTACTGGCACTACATATTTGAGTAATAAAGCTGTTGGGTACACAGGTAAGTGCAATCTCAAGTCAACAGGCATTTTGGCGCACACACAATGTCATTTTGCGAATCGACAAAGTGAAATTCATTTCGCTCATTACACCGTGACGTTGAAAATTTGTTCATCCATGGTGTTTGACTGTCAGTGGTTGTTACCCCTTGCCATGGTGTGTATGTGTGTGTGTGTGTGTGTGTGTGTGTGTGTGTTTCTTTTGTGTAGTTTTAAATTTGTGTACAAAATAATGTCGTATGTCTTTCGGGTCATGCACCGACTGATTTTTTTTTTTTCCCGTTGATCAAGCATATTGATTATATATTGTGTGCATCCATTCAAGATGAATGTTTTGTCATGTGAAATCATAGAAATCGAATAAATATTTTTGAAAAACAAATAAAAGAAGTGTCTCTGTGTGTGCGTGCGTGTGTTATAGCTGACTACCGTTTGACTTCGTGCTATGTCGGAATGGAATCATTTTCCCATGCGTAAAGGGCAAGTTCACCTTCATAGACATGTGGGTTTAGTGAATGTAGTAATATTGGGGGCATCCCACGAGACCGACACCCACGAGTCATACGGTCCACGAGACCGACATCAATAATAGGTCCATGAGTCATACAGCCCACGAGTTATACGGCTCAGGAGTCATACAGCCCATGAGTTCGACACTACGCACAAAAGGCTCATGAAACCGACTCTAAGCAAACATAACCCACGAGACCGACACTAAGCAATAAACGCTCATGAGCCCGACACTAAGCAAAGAAAGCCCACGAGACCGACAGTAGGCAAAAAAGGCCCACGAGACCGACAATAAGCTAAAAAGGCTCACGAGACCGACACTAAGCAAAGAAAGCCCACGAGACCGACAATAGGCAAAGAAGGCCCACGAGACCGACAGGATAAACAGCGCCATCTACATGTCAATCACCTGTACAGGGTGTTCCATGAACGAAAAAATAACATACTGGCGGGTGTAGAGTTTCGTAAAGCTATCAATTGAAAGATGGTGACCATGTACATAATTATGAACATCATCAAATATGTATTTCTACATACTTCTGGAGGAGGGGGGGGGGGGGCAAGTGTATCAGGGAGCGACATTGTTATCAAGTAGAAAATTGAATTGTATTCTTTATGCCCCCGCTCCCCCTCCAAAAATAGAAGAATTAGTATTCTTCACCCCCCCCCCAAAAAAAAGACAAAAACACAAATGAATTTAACAGAGGACAATAACGAAGTATGAATTAATTTTAGAGCATTGATAATGCCATCGTGCTATTTTTAATAGGCTTTCCCAGTTTTTAGCTAGAAATTGGACAAGATATAAATTTTACCTCTTCTCTTTCCCGATTCACTAGTTACTTATTCTATTTTAGATATTCTACCCTTCTGCTTTGTCGTTTTGCAGTAAGATCTATTTGTAATTTTCTCTGTAACTATGATGTAATTCTATTGATTAAAACGTTTTATGTCGCAGGGATTCACCTCAATTTTGTGGCTTGTGTTATTCTCCTCCGAACAGTAGTACAATAACTGTTTTCATGGATATATCTGTTTTTTTTTTCCAAATCCCTAACGCTACCTTAGTAGATGATTACGTTATTTTTTCATTTTTAATTGATACTACATCAACACCCTCGCAGGTTTATTGTAGAAAGATCTGTTACACACTTTTACTGTACTTTGCTCATTTTTTTTCCACAAACACACACCCATGCAAACACAATTAAAGATCCTGATCATTTGGGGGGGGGGGGGGGGGGGGCAACTGATGGGGTAACACCCTGCCGGAGATGGCAACTCTTCTTTTCCATCTCTCATATCTTCCTATGCTATTATCAGGACACCCTATACAATTTATTGGTCTATAGGTGGCGCTGTTCATCCTGTCGGTCTCGTGGGCCTTCTTTGCTTAGTGTCGGTCTCGTGAACCTCTTTTGCGTAATGTCGGTCTCGTGAGCCTTGTATGCATAGCGTCGGTCTCGTGGACCTTTTAAGTGTAGTGTCGGTCTCGTGGGCTTTGTTTGGTTACTGTCGGTCTCATGAGCCTTTTGTGCGTAGTGTCGGTCTCGTGAGCCGTATAACTCCTGGGCTTATTTTACTTGATGTCGAACTCATGGGCTTTATTTACTCAGTGTCGAACTCGTGGGCTGTATAACTGGTGGGTTGTATGACTTGTGAGCTGTATGACTCGTGGGCTGTATGACTTGTGAGCTGTATAACTTGTGGGCTGTATGACTCGTGGGTGTCGGTCTCGTGACGTGCACCCGTAATATTGATAGAACACATCAGCAAGAGTTTGAGGAAAATCGGACAATCCGTTCGAAAAGTTATGAATTTTTGAAGTTTCTGCTCAGTCACGGTTGGATGAGAAGACTACTACGCTACGGCTTATGATGTCACATGAGTACAACGATATAAAGAAAGAATAAAGAAAATTCAACATACAACGTATTTCCATTTTTCTCGCATAACGAAAGAACACTCAACTTCTCTTTTTCAGAAGGCAGGAGGAATAATATTACCCTTAATATACGTCAGTGACAAGTCGAAGAAATGTGCACTTTATTCAAAAAGTAAAGTTTTGTGAACTTCTCTTTTTATTTTCCTTATTTCGTTGTACGCATGCGACATCATGCACTGTAGTAGTCTTCTCATCCAGCAGTGACTGCGCAGATACTTCAAAAATTCATAACTTTTGAACGGATTGTCCGATTTTCCTCTAACGTTCACTAAATGTGTTCTACTAATATTGCTGCATTCTCTCAATCCTTATGTATATGAAAGTGGACTTGTCCTTTAAGTATGAAAAGCCTTCTGTGTTAAAAAGCTTTTCAGACTGCTGAAACGCTAACAGGTGCATGTGAACGAAAAAAAAAGGGGAAAAAAGAAAAAAAAGGTCGCATAACATTTGTGCTTGTTTGCTCTTTTTTTATGTTTTTTTGTTTTGTTTTGTAATTATTTTGGTTTGGTTTTCACCCCCATAAATCTTTCATGTGAGCTAGTCTTGGCAAAGGAAACAATTTGTCAGACCAAATATACAACCATTCGGATTACATACACTTATCTTTCTAGTCTTGGCTTGTACTACTATTTTGCAGCATTTTTTCCGTGTTCAGATTCTGTACATTGTAAATATACATTTTAAAACTTCCCAACGTTAAAGCAAGACACCAAGATATTCATTACATCTATATGCTGTGGTTGAGCTTACTTTTACCCAGTGATCGTGATTATTTACTGATGCTAATCAGTAGAAACTTTGATAATCAGGTTTGATCCTATATAACGATAGAATTTACATATATAAATGCATGATATATATAATTATATATATATATATATATATATATATATATATATATATATATATATATATATAATATAAAATATTTCATGCTACATTTAGTTTCTAATCGTATGTAGAGACAAAACAATTTCTAAAGCATTATTTTGATACATATTTCGTTACATATTTCGATCACAAGTAAAGTGATCGCGATTTTATTTGACACCATAAACATTATCACCGTTTTGGAATGGTTGTTGATAGTTTCTTCCGATTTTGTACTTTCTGCGCATATTTGTTGGTAAGTTAATTTTGTAATCTATCTTATGACTCAACAGGGATAATATGCTTAGTTGAAAGTATTTAGCTGTAGGGATATGCGTAGTAGAAATAAACAGATGGCTAGAAAAATGTAATTGTTATATGTACTGTATGAGAGATTGGGTTGTGACCAAACTTGAAAATCTTTTCCTCATGCAGTAGGCTTGGTTGATGTTCATCAGGTATTGTCATCTCTATTTCTTTTAAAGAAAAGTTTTAAAAGAAAAAGAGAAGGAGACACAGCGGATAAAAGTATACTCATCCCACCACAATACACTGGTTCATTCTTACGCTGATGCTGATAACGCAGTTATTTGCTGATACGCAGTGTTTTGATTGTCAATGTTGAATGGAATAGACATGAAATAAGGCGAAGATAATTCGAATGATATATATGTAATATAATTGTCAATGCCTAAGGTTTGATCTGCCATGACCTTCACGTATATCCCATACGTTTTGTCTCGCGGAACAAACGCATTGACGTGGCATTCCGGTTTAATTGTCTGCTCTGCCGCGTATATTCCACATTTTGTCTCATGGTATACAAACCCGCATCATACAAGACACTGTGCTGCTCTATTGTATGCCTTTTCCAACGAGTCTGCAGAAGTTCTTTTGAGTTTTTTTTTTTCTCAAAATGTTCTTCTGTTTTTTTTTCCCTCTTCATTTTATGAGTAGTGTCTGAATGTCTGCAGCTGCATTGATGGCTGTTTGTTAACATCCTACGAGACCGACACCCACGAGTCATAGTACAGCCCACTAGTTCGACAATGAAAAAAAAAAAAAGGTCCATGAGGTACACAGCCCACTCGAGTCATGCAGCCCATCAGTAGGTAAAACAGCCCAAGAGTTCGACATTGCAGCACGGAACTTAATGTGCCGGTCTCGTGGGCCTTGTTTGCTTAGTGTCACACTCATGGGTTGTATGACTCGTGGACTGTATAACTCGTGGGCTGTATGACTCATGGGCTGTATGATTCATGGGTGTCGAACTCGTGACGTGCACTTAAAGCGACGAACCATTCAAAAGGGTATTTTGTGTCGGTAATGCAGGACATTCATCGTTTATGTATCGTACTATTTTTTTTAGATTGTGGCAATACAAAAAATGCATTTGTTTTATTTTTGTGCTGGAATATATAGAATATGACAAAAACATTAAAAGACTTAATTTCATTTCCTAGTTGTTCTTTTCTTCTTTCTTTCTTTCTTTCTTTTTTTCTAGCTTCATATCACCTTTTGTTTGCTGTGAGAAAGTTCTTAATAATTGCCCTCATATCATAAGTATCTCGTATAACAGTCACAATTGCAATACATTCATGCCAAGTATATTAGGATTATCAGTGAGGTTTATTGCAATCCTTATACAGCTGGTCCTTGCCATCGGTAGTTTTTAATCGTTGAATTCTTATATTTACTTAGATTTAAAAAAATAACGAAAACAGAAATGAGCCAGCATAAATGTGCTAAGACTTTAAGTCTGATCGTTTGCCGTTTTTGTGCGACTTCCGCTGATGTGTGTCGTAACAACATAATCGTACAAGTTTTAGTACGTACTGTCTGTCACATGATGACACATACGAATGACAACAAAACCAGCTGCTGACGTGAAAAATGACAGTTTTTTGAACAGAACAATTAGCTTATCATCGCTGAAGAAAAAAATTCATTCTATTATTGGAAACCGAAGTTCATAATACAGTTCTGATTTGCCCATTTTTGATTAACTATCTTTGTTAAGTGGCCTAGATCGTTGTCTCACCGTCACTTAATAATAACAATAAGGTCTTATTTACCCAGGGTAGCCTCTTCAGTGTTGCCACTGCTCTACCAGAGGGCCCTGTTATTATTATTACCCTAGCGTTGTCAGGTACCCATTCATACACCTGGGTCGAGAGAGACACAGTGGGTAAAAACATCTTGTCCAAGGACGAAAGCACTGGGCGGGATTCGAACTCGGGTCTTCAGATCGGGAGTCGGGAGTCTTATCCACTATGCCACAGCGCCCCCACTTCGCAGTCTGGCATTGCTTTATCTGCTTTCTTCCTCTTCTCCTTCGTTTGTTTAAACTTCCTCACCTTCTTTCCTCCTCTGTCATCTTGTCCTTTGTTAACGTAGCGTTGCCTTCCGTGAAGTTAAAGCTAAACATGTTATTTTATGCAATGTACTTCGTCATTATCATCATCATCATCATCATCATCATCATCAACATCACCATCATCATCGTCATCATCATCATAATAATAATAATAATCATCATCATCATTATCATCATCGTCATCATCATCATCATCATCATCATCGTCATCATCATCGTCATCATCATCGTCATCATCATCATCATTATCATCATTCCTTTCTTCTTCCCCCCTCATACCCCTCTAAACTTTATCAACAACATCGCCACAGTATTTGGTGTATAAAAAAACAACAACATCGGTTCTTACTGTCTTAGCCATTGTAAGAACTCAACAAAGCTCTTCAAAATTGTGACGTAGAGGGCTCTGTACACACTTTGCCCGCAAGTAGACGTTGACGTCAGTGCAGTGTGAAATTTCCCGATTCCATTGCACATTTTGTATCAGATACAGTTGCAGATTGAAATGAAAAAGAATGATGATGAAAATTTATGATAATGACAATGAATAACATTTATATAGCGCTTAATACTGATGTTTCTAAGCGCATCAATCCGGGGGAAAAAAAAAGGTGTGACATTGAGGTAAAATATGCAGCATTATGTACATAACGACAGCAACAACAACAACAGAATTAAGGTTGAGTAAACAAATAAGTTTTCAACAATGACTTGAACTTATCAACATTTTCAGCATTACGAATATAAAGAGGGAGTTTATTCCAAAGAGATGGGGAAATAACAGAAAAAGCTTTATTACCATAACATGCAGGTATACGGGTGCGGGGACCATGTGATAATTGGAGAGTGGAGAGAGAACGGAGAGAACGGGTTGAAGTGGAGGAGCAGAAGGAAATAAAGTCTTTGAGATAAGATGGGGCAAGATTATTACATATTGTAAACAATAAAGAGGATTTTAAAGGTGATACGTTGATGTATGGGGAATGTATATCTCATGTCATCATTGTGATCATGTTTGAAACCTGCAAATTCCACGCAAAATATGTCCTTCTAATATTCATTATTTGGAGAAGCTCATTACACGATAATGATGAGGATTTAGCGATAACTGTGAATCTTATATAAATCAACGTACCTCAGAGTTCATCTTTTAGAAATGTAAAAAAAAAAAAAAGTCAATCCCGAACATTTTCCTTGTTCTTTAAACTTCTTTTCAGACTGCTTTGTGACATTATATAAACAAAACAACACGGAAAGTATTAGGCGTAGACCTGCGTACGCGTGAAAAACAACAGCAGCAACTAAACAACAAAAGCAACTAACATCTGACACAATAAACACCAAACGAATAGTCCGCAATTTTGATTAACCACAAAAGTTTCGAAGCAAACTGTCTTGTTCAAACAAGCAGTGTACTATTGTTTTTATAGTCGATCTACACACGAGGAGGTCACCTCTCATAGAGTGGAATTGACTCCACAGGGAATAATTTTATGTTCGGGGTTGTTCAGGGAAAAGAATTTTTATTGTGAGTGGAAAATCCCTTAATTCTGTGGAGTCATCCAGCGAAAGAAAGCGTGACGTAACAATAGGATACGCGCCTTCGATGGCTGTCGTATACATCGTATCGTCTGCGGGGGGCACTAAGCGACCGTTCGGATGATCGATTTTTTCGCCTATGCGTGCAGCTGCCCATTGTTGCCGCTTTAGATACAAACCTAATGATCTGTATTGTTAAAGACAACCCAATGCCTCTTTTCGTGTTACTTTTCAATAGGCTTTGGAGGATTCATTCACCCCTACCGTAGCTCACATTGATTTGGCTAACCTCTGTACCGCAGACCCTATTTCTACCTGACGCATCAAAAATGTCATCTTTCCCCATAATGATAACAAATCAACAGTGTTTCTAGAGTCATGCTCTTTTAAAAGTAAACAATCAATGCTTAAAATAGATTAAATTCATGACTTTTACAATACTCCAAGTTGCAGCACGTCTTTTGATGCGAGGATGTGACGCCCATTTTGTAAAACGCGAAGCGAAGTTCTTGGCAATTTTAACTGCAATTGATTTTAAGTATAGAAAGCCCATTGCTTTTATAAACATGCTTATAAGATGGAAACCCAGTCCATGGTGCCAAATTTCACGTTTGGCATAGGATGATTTATCTATCAAATCTGGATTTTATCTGTTAATTTTCACCACCTTCAATAATAATAATAATAATAATAATAATAATAATACATCAAATTTCTATAGCGCCGTTCTCCACTTTGATTAAATGCTCAAGGCGCTTTACAATTGTACATCAAAGCAAACAGACTGAAGATACAAGTACATCACCGTAATAGAAGAAGATGAAGAAGCAGAAGAAAAAAATACACAATTTGTGACGGCGTGTGGTGTATCTTTAATTTGTCTGTTGTTGCATCTTGTTGAAATGTTTTTGCGATTTTCCTACATTGTCTCATGGTTATTCAAAATGAGATGAAACTGATGGGTGGCCTACCACTGTACATCACATGATGATAATGAGATACTCATTGCTATATCATAAGTACAATCACAAATGTTTTTATCATTGATACGATTATTTGGTATCAATATGTTGGTACCTGTATGATTATACAGGCCTAGTACTATGTTTTTTCAATGTTTTCACTGAAGGGAATTGCTGTATAAAAAAAAAAGATAATCATTCAAGACAAGAATCGTGAAGGAATACATTATAGTGTTTTGTCTTTCTTGAATAGTTAGATTGTCATTCATTACTGATCGCTAAATGGTTGATGATATCTAGGATTTAACCTCTCTCATAAAGAAAAAATATGAAGAAGAAAAATTAGGAAAACTGATTTAAACCTACATGCCAGTGTTCATGTCAATTTAGCTATAAATCGATTGTAATACCTAGGAAACAAAATCTAAAGATTATTGTTGTGGAAGAACTAAATGATACAAATTATCTCATCGAGAATGTTAAATATACGGCTATCCACTCCTGTTTTTGGTTGCAGTAATTCATTTTTATTTATTTATTTTTTTACACTTCTTTGCGAAGGATATCTGCGAAAGCATGTAGATGGGAACCTTGTTTGACATCAAAACTTCGGCCTAATTGCGATCCATAAAATAACGGTGCTTTTGAGACCGTCCAAGTCACTAGCCTTTATTCTAAGCGAGCGCAGATCACTGATACACACGCATGCACACGCACACACAATCATCTTGGCGGCTCGAACAGGTGCTGTTCCGTATCGATCGCAAGACGCACCCCTATTCTTGATCCGTGGATAGCTACGGGGCCGCCGCTTGACAACGCTACGTTGTTTACACTTCTAATACTTTGATCCACTTTAGATTACCGGACGGGGATAGAGCACACACTTAGCTGACACCTTGGTACATTATTGCTCCATGTTTGAAGTTTCTCGAACACCTGACCTGAAATCAACGGAACTAATACATTTTGCTTCTACTGATCATTAAATTGAAGTGGAATATATTTCTTGACGACGAAATGTTGGCAATGGATTTTCTGTGAACTTGAACAGGAACGGAACAGGCAGCTTTGGAAAGCACGTGTATAACCGCACTGTAAAGCAGTCTCAACAAGGACGAAAGGAAAATCCTTCTCCTAAATTTACAACGGTGAGTATGAATCAAAATTATGAAATTGCACAATTTGTATGATTTTACTGTGGAATATAAACCGGCATCTCTCTTGAAATCTTGTTTATAAGTGAACCTTTGTGACTTGATCAGCCTTAACGTCTGGTCTCATCTTCTTACTGTCAAAAGTGTGAGTTTTTCATTCGAATTCATTTTACCGATATTCGGGTAAAAACATATTTGACACAAGTGTAACTAATCTGTATCGAAAAAGAATCACTGATGACTATGTTTCGAAGACGATGATGCATTAATATTTGGCTCATAATTGGAAACACTGACAAAAGTCTGAAACTTTTCTGGCCCCGAATCAAGTTCGTCCGTAAAAAGCACTACACTCATTAATCGTTTCTCAGTACAGTGAAAGATTTGATGCAAGGTTCTTAGATTAATATCACATTCAACCTGCGATTGACCATCTTCATCGTAACCGTCAATTTTGTCACGCGTTTGATATACATATAAATTGTATACATATATGTGTGTGTGTGTGTGTGTGTGTTAGGGTGGTCATTTCCATCTACATGTCTGAAATAGGGAAAAAGAGTATATTTTTGATAATCTAATTGCAAATACCATGCAGCACGATGCTGAGATATTTCATATCATTTATATTACGTTTTATAATTTCAAAACAAATTCTTTCGGATTACATTCAATTTCCAGGAAGTAATATTGCATCAAAGGTGAAGGAGAGAATCGTCAGCTCTTTTCCCCCTTTTCTTTCCAGAGAATATTAGGGAAATATTCAAAACCTGTTTTGTTTATTTCATCAGCTTGTTGTTAACTTTAACAAGAAACACAGCAAACAGAGTCTGTACTGATCCAATCTGTCATAAAAATTGCCTGAACAAATCAACTGGGCAGGCTTGTTCAGTCCTTTCCACCATGTGTTTGTTTTGAAATAACTATTAAATTATACGTGCTGCATTAACGAGGTCCAGAATCTAGCATTTTCTGTGTACAGAACACAGCTGATCTACATTTGATAGGCACGACACATGACTTTTAGTGTTTGTTAAAAAATAACACATACTGCATCGCTGGGAAGTTAGGTCTACTTCTTTATCAGCTTATTGGAGGAAACGTATATCTTACTAGGTGCTAATCAGTAAATGATTAAACGATTAAATAACGCCACCCCTTTGTATCACGTTATCAGCCAAGACAGCTCAAAGAAGAATCCTTTACTACACTATGTAGAGATCGGGTTTCGAGTGCTTGACATGTACAACCTGCATGTTTACATTCGTTAGATGTTTAATTGAGTGACTGGTTTTGTTTTGTTTTATGTCTGTGTGTGGATTTCTGAAAGCGGGGGCGAGAATTTAAATGACGAGCCCCGGGTGAAAAGGAGGGATGCATAGCACAAATAATCAAGATTTCCGACCTAAAATGATCAAATCTCTTTCCACTCTGGGATATCCCCTAGTTTAAAGTGAACATTAACTCCAATTTTGTATCTCATCACTTCTACTGTGTATTGTTTTCATTTTAAAGTCGTTCCAGACCGTAGGATATTGAATTCAATATCCCACGGTCTGGAACGACTTTAAAATGAAAACAATACACAGTAGAAGTGATGAGATACAACGTTTTACGAATGAAGAAACCACAGACAATATCAATGCCACCAACGTGTGACCTTACAAAGTGACATAAAATAATCTATCTTTTCCCATATTCTCTGATACTCCAAATAGAATTTTCTCGATATTTTAGGCCATCTCTTGCGAGAAATGTGTGTTAAACTAAAATTGATGCCATATACCGCCATATACCCTGCTAGGCTATATACAAAAGTGCACAATATCTTTTCCTCGATTCAAAATCTTGCGCAACAAAGAAATAAGTCAAGTCACACACACACACACACACACACAAATAAAAAACAGTGATGACATTTTTCTACGTAGCATTCAATCAGCGAAATGTACAGGTTCTCATTTATTGTCTTCCAGAATATCTTTCTCCATAGACATATCATAATTGTGAGGTGATTAATCATATACCGCCATGACTCTCTTCATTCAACAACAACAACAACAAAATATTGACATGCTATAATGTGGACCAGCGTCGCCAGTTGCCATGCCAACGGGAATCTTGGCATGAAATCTCATCAGGATGTTTTGAAAGCACGAGCAAACTAGCAGAACGCCAATCTGCCGTTCACTCGCTCATAATGCAAATAGAAATAATTACTCGTTTATATCACATTCTGAAAAACGACAGGTGGTTCTGTGCAGGGCTATGAGCTGTGTTCCCTGATCATGAGAAACAGGGTAAATATTTCTGTTGCTGCGCTGTACACTCAAGGACTCGTGTGGGTGTGGGTTTCATCAGCATAAGATGTGGCGTATACAAAAACAAATACGACACGAAGAGACGGTAGATGATATACTGTTCCCGACTTTTCTTGTGTCACAGTAATGAAAGTAATAACCACGATGATATCGGTGATGATAATGATCTACTAATTCACTTGGGGCAGCATCTTGACTATGAGCTCGTTAGTGCTACTGAGTTCGCTGCTGATGAAAAAAAAAAATATCAGCGTTATCACATACCCATTAACACATCTGGGTCACGCGGGACGCTGTGAGAACATCTTCTTTGATGATGAGAGCATGGAGACGATTTGAGTCCAGAACCCATCATTTAACAACAACAACGACAACAACATCAACAACAACAACAACAACAACAACAACAACAACAACAACAACAACAACAACAGCAACAACAACAAATCAAACAAACAGAGCCTTCAGAAGTGAGTTTCTTCAATTTGTCTCCCTCTACAAATTAAATTTCATTCAAACAGAGCCTTATTTACTAAACACAACACAGTGCTGTCACTATACAACATAAAAAATGATTAAACGTTTGCAAAAAGGTAACGTGTTCGCAGTTAGTGGAGGCTGTAGTACGTCACAGTAAAACCGCTATGTGTGTAAGTAATGTGTATGTATGTGTGCTTGTAATGTTTGTGTTTGTTTGTTTGCATGTGTGTGTGTGTTTTCATTTACCGTCAATTCATGTATCCTGCACTCGCTCACACACTTCTCCATGACAAGGAGGTGATTTTACAAAGTTGCGTTTAAATTACATTGATTTAACGTGCATCTACTCATGATATCGCATCACCTTTGATTGATACTGATAACATTGGTTACTAATGTGTTTCTCTCTCTCTCTCTCTCTCTCTCTCTTCCGCAGCACCCTGTGTTACTGATGACTGAAGAGATGGCTGTGTGGTTGAAGGTGATGCTTTGAAATATTGCGTCCTTCGGGATTTTCTCTTCGAACAACACCACAAGCCCGCCCTCACCATGCTGCGGATCTTTGTTGTTTACAATAAGCTGCGATACACCTTCGACACCGACGCCAATGAGACCATCGCGTCGCTCCGGGACCGCGTCTGCGACACCTGTCAAATCGACACCCGCGGCGGTAACAATGGCGAGCAGAAGTTTGTGGTGCTGCAGTACCAGGGTGCAGATCTCCAGGACACTTGGAAACTCGGCGACATCGGCATCGTAGCCGGGTCGACCCTTCGCTGCTTTCTCCGTGAGGAGATCACGCCGAAGCTATTCGTCTACTGCGCGTACAACGACGAGAAGGTGGAAATCTTGGAGGAGGTTCGCTTCGAGACGGACTATGTCGCCGCACTGCGGTCAATTATCTCGCGTCGCGTTGGCTTGCCGGTTACCGTCTACCGCATCATAGATTCTGAAGGGAGGGAAATGTTTGACGGCAACACTCTTCAAATGTATGACATCACGTTCGGTTGCACCGTGAGACTCGAGACGTACGATGGGTGGAACGATTTCCTGCGAGCAGCGTCCATCGGTCATACTTCCCACGTATTTCACAACCTGTCGCAGGACGAGTCGATTTCCAAGTTCCAGACGCGAGTGGCCCTCTTCATTGCCGCACACCACGGCCACATGGACCTGGCTTCCGCCGTGCTCAAACTCGGGATAAGGTCCGACGAGGCCGTAGGGGACCATCCGACGAAAGAATGGTGCCAAAGCTCGCACATCGAGGCCTTGAAGACGCCGGTCCACGAAGCGGCAGAACACGGCCAACTTAGCATCCTCAGGATTTTCGTATACAACAACATATGCTGCGTGACCTGTAAGGATGGAAACGGTCTAACAGCTCTCAACGTTGCCCTGAGAAAACAGAAGCGTGAGGTAGCACTCTATCTCCTGACGAAGCAATGGTCCAATGTACAATACAGCGCCCTCATTCTGCCCTTGACTGTCTATTCGCAGATACGTAAGTGGTGCGATCGAGCAAAGGACAAAGTACTCCTGGTTCACGGACCAGAGAAGTCAAGTATGCGATACAAGAGAACGACCCGCCAGCCTGGTGCTCTTTGTGGTGAAGGTGTCCATGTTGATGGTTTCTCGAAGAGTGCTATAAATACCAATCCTAAACGTGGGTCAGAGATCAGTCGTACCAAGCGGAAAAAGCAGAGAGAACAAAGGAGACTCACCACAGCCATGACGGGTGTGACCGGACTTACTGGAATGTCCTCACCCGATCTGAGACTTCCTCGGCTAGCTGGCGTGAAGACCCCATCCATCGTCAACGAGTGCCGAAATCGTCTTCGCAGGAAGGAAGAAGACGAGGATGAGCTAGAGGAGGACATCTTGCCAACGGAAGAGGATAAGTTCGCCCAGTCGGGCCGCACCGACAGGATCCGTCCGCGGAGTAAAAGTTTAAATCAAGACAGAACCGTTGCGCTGCCTCAGATCAGCCAGAAGCATCGTCCGCGCAGCTCTTCCCAGCAAGGAAACGGTCTTCCTGACATGCGCACCATAAGCGCCGCGCCAAGTAGTATTGACATAGGCGCCGAGCGCAGCAAGATTGCATACATCCGCACGACGGGGACGGGGAGTAGGCGTTCGCGGCGCCCCAAGCCGCAAGCGTCAGAATCGTTACCCGCTAAGTCTATCATCATCGAAAAGAAGCCGAACTCGTCCACTGAACGCATGGAGAAGTTACGAAGGCAGCGCAAGAAGGCCGCTAAGATGGACAGTAGCATCCCCCTACCTCCTGTCAGCATCAACTCCGTCAACCGACCATTTTTCTATTCGGTGGATGAGGCGGACAACATACCGCGCGTCACCGTCGACCTCTACGACCAGATGAACGGTAAGACAACATGGGAGCGCGCACTCGACGCGCTGACGATCGCGTCGACGTTCAAGGAGAAGCCGTGGCTGCAGCGAGTGAGGATGGCCATGGTGTTGTCCCAGAACCACGTAAGGCGAATAAAAACGCTTCAGCGCCCTCCAACGCAGAGCAAGAGTAAGGGAGTAGCGAGTGTTCCTAGCTCGAGGAGAGGAAACACTGCGGACGAGCGGGGCATTGAGCGAGAAGAGAGGGGACTTGGGACAGAAACCGCGGTGAATCAGACTGAAACGAGACTATCGACGTCAGCTGTCGAACAGCGCCACGAAGAAGCAAGGGTGGCTGAAGTGAGCGGCTAAAATTGCTTGGAAGACTTCCTCAATCAACACAAGCAGCTTCCTCCTTGCTACAACATGTATCTTTCAAATGAATCACTTTCATCCTTCCAACTTCCTACATGTACGTGATTTTTATCATTGTATGATTAAGGCTTTATTGATCTGCATCAGATGTTGAATGCAATCATCATCATCACCATGGACGTTAAGGTTACTAATACACAGTCGCGTGTGCTAATTAAGTATAAAGGAGAGAGTGAAGAAAATACACCTTGTAAGTGTCCTCCTTTCATAGTTCATCTATTCTATTCTATTCTATTCTATTCTATTCTATTCTATTCTATTCTATTCTATTCTATTCTATTCTATTCTATTCTATTCTATTCTACTGTAACCCTGTATCATTTGCTATCTTGCCAGATGCTACCTCCTTTACATCAAGTGATGTGTGTAGGGAGTTAACACTCTCTTGTGCTAATCAGCCTGAACATCTTTAAGGCATAATCAGAAGGAAGCTTGTGTGATTAGAATAAAACCAAAGACTCAAAGTCATAGACTTTATGCTGAATGAAATTATTTATAATATTATTCTGTAAAGTTTGTTCTATTACACATGATAACCTTTGCTCATAGTCTGCCGACGATGCCGATTTCTTTTTACACTTTTTTTTTTTTTTACAAAATAGTTTATTATGACGAAACGTGTTATGTTATATCTATTATACAAGCTACAATGTGTGCTATCATGTAAGAGAATTATGCAGTATTAAATCTAATGTATTTAAATATATAATGTACATTTGTATTTTGGGTCTGTATACTGTTGTTCATTCTTAATTTTATGTGCGTATATTATGTGTCGTGTATGTGTGTGTGCGTGTGTGTGTATGTGTGTGCTTGTGTGAGAACGAGAGAGAGAGAGAGAGAGAGAGGGGGAGGGAGGGTGAGAGGAAGAGACAAAGAAAAAAATTTGGTTGCTATGGACTCTAGAAAATCCACAAACATTACATGCAATGTACACTTAAAGAGTCTGATTGCATCCAGAGGATTTGTGTGTGTGTGTGTGTGTGTGTGTGTGTGTGTGTGCGCTGAAAGATTAAATTCTTAGCCAAGTAGAGTGCAAAAAGCACTAACTAAGTGACAAACAGACGACAAGAAACCGTGAATTAATGCGAAGGAATTTCGCTCCGTTAATCTCTTGTTTGACGATCGGAGGCTGTTCCTATTGTTCGCCTGACAATGGCTGTCGCCCTCTGGTGAGCTGGGAAGAAAAGCATTTCGTTCCTAGCGAATAAAGTCATGAGGATGTTAAAGCCCTCAGCATGAACAAACCGAAAACGCAGTTCGCATCGATGTAGTAGAGACAAGAGGGCTGAAAATTGAAAAGGGGGTTAGAAGAACCTCAATTCGTCCTTTTGTCTGCTGTATTTGCATCTTGGCGAGAGGATATAGTTGAGAAGAAGTACAAATGGAGAGATCTAAAGATTACTGGCTCTCAAGATGTAAACAGAACCCACCGAGTCTGCGGCGGGAGGAGAATGACCAGAGAGTGAAGGGAGAAAGGGTAAAAAAAAAAGAAGAGGGAGAGAGAAGGAAATGGTTATAAGAGAAAAGAAATGGGTTTATATCTTGGCTGAGTGGCTATTCGAAAGTAACTTTGTTAGAAGAGAGTTGAAAGTGTGGCGAAAGTTGTAAATGACTTATGTGGTGGTGGTGGTGTATACTAAAAGTGGCACCTGGAAACGAGCGCCACTATGATGCATGCCTCGAGTGAGGAGTTTCAAAGTTCCTCCCCGTAGCTCGAGGGAGGAAAATGATGTGGCGCTACAGGGAACAATGTATCTAGACCAATGGATATCATACTGCCAATCAAAAGAAGAAGGGTCACAGGAAAGACGACTGAGGTTGCAAGGATGGCCACATAATGTTTAAAATTATAGACAGGACGTGATGATGTTTACATCACGATGGCCGAGACTTACTGTAGGCAGTCGCCAAAACTCGAGAAAGGATGTGAATTCACATTTTGGCATCTTGTTTATCTATAAACAAGCCAGAGAAATCGAATGTAACACGGCTGACATAAAGGGGAAAAACATATGTAATCGATAAGAAATTATGAGGTTTACTGTGGTTTCGCTTCGGGCGATGTTCGATGGTTTACCGACACGTTCCAAATGTTGTTAATTGACATTGCCATGAAGAGGTTAGAAATCGAAGAGGGTCGGAATCGATTCTGAGCTTGTTTGCTGGGGAAGGACAAACAGGACTTACAACACTTCAGGCTGACTTAGGGGCGTAAACAACGGTGAATGTTGAGCTGTTCGTCCTTCGGACGTGTAAAGACTGTACAAGCATTTGGCAGTGTTGGGACTGCTCATTGCGGCGGATTTGGGCGCGAGGGTAAAATAGAGGGCGCCCTGGGGTATGCAGACTGGCAAGAGGTACGCCGTGCGAAATCGTTCATGTCGTTGTTGCATTTAAAGTTTAATGGAAAACATTTATTTGTGGAAATCAATTTATGGGTACGTCAACAACAATTAAAAAAAAAAAAAGTGTCCAAAAATACACTGTATCTCACTCGCCGAAGCCAGGACTTCATGAAACACACTCAGTGGGTTATTTTTTCTCTTTTTCTCCTCTATCTTTTCTTTAAAAATTACTCTATCCCCAAAGTACACACTTGCCCCCACAGACAGAGGACAAACATGCTAGCACACACAGGAACACACACACACACACACACACACACACACACACACACACACACACACACACACACACACACACACACACACACACAACTGCACACATACATTGGTCATTGGTAGTTTTGAACACTTTGAATATGGTACAGTGTACAACAAGTGCAGACAAATGTGATCATTATTTCATTCTTGATCTAAAACATCAAGACATTTATTGGAATCACTGGTTCACATTCATTCAAAATGGATGACACTGCAAGAAGTGAGTAGTTGACTTGTCTTAATAAGTGAACAAAATGACAACATCACATTTTTTTCCAATTTGCTATCACATGTCATACATGGGACATCTATGAATTACTCAAAAAAGAGAGATTAATTACTTCTCAAACTTACAACCATCTAATAAACAAAACTCTGGCCTTTACTCACAAATCAACATTAAACTGGTGTCAAGGGAAATTATTAGTAACATGTACTCTATATCCACATGGGTGCACAAAATAAAGCTAAATGTATCATTCACAGGGCAAAATCTGGTCATGTCTTGTGTATATCACGGCATCAATCATAGGAAACTGGTAATATCTTGATAAAAAGGGCTACCCAGGAATATCAAAATTTACTTATTCTATGTGGGGGGGGGGGGGGGGGTGTAGGTATGATGGGGAAACTTCAGTTGATAACATGATTACCTTATTTAAATCTATCCTAAACATTAATTATAGTACACATGTTGACAATTTCACTTCAAATTACATTTCAGCTCAATCGTGGCTTGCCAAAGAAATATTTAAAATTAACTGATTCTACAGGGTTGGAGGAAAACTTCAATATACTAGTATTACATGTTTATCTCATTTAGATTTGAATATAAACATCACTCTATAAATGGAGACTATATCATTAACACTATATATACAGTGTATATTTCAGCTCAACCTCTGACATTTACTGGTGAACTCAATATACCTACAATGGCATTCCCTCTACCTTTAGGAAGGTTGTGAATTGTACATTGATACTGGCTAAAACACAGAAACTTATAGAATACAGTTCTTTACCCTAACAAGTGATCATTTTTATTTACTTATCTAAATTGGGGGGGGGGGGGGTCTTCGGACGTGTGCAAATAAGAAATATTAGTAGGGTTACTGAAAATATGTTCTGTCTATGCTGGCACATCTATTACTTGTACCTCAAAGGGCAAAAACAATTTACAACTCTGAGAAGTTTTTATATACATTGTATCTCCCTTTTTTTGTCAGATATAGATATGGAAGTTTTCAAGGGGGGGGGGGGGTGTTCTTCGGAATCAGGGAGAGTTGGCAGCTTGGTGGAAGTGAACCAAAAGAATGGATTAATGATTTTACTTGTTATTGCTAAATTCTGAAGTATGCATTGGTACTCAAAAACTACAATTTTGATAATGCATGCTGCTTTCACACTATATCCAAGCTTCAGATGAAACTAGACAGCTATGTCTGTCTGTCTGTTTGTCTGAACCCTTTTGGATATTTGGGAGGCAAATAGTTTGAATAGGAAGGCATCTATCTTTATGGTGGAGCATTAACCCTATAAAGCCCAAGGGGGGCACATTGTGCCCCCCTACCATATTTTCGTTTGCCACTCCTACACCTTTCACTCGATTTCAACCAAATTTGGTGACTTTTCCTAAAATCTTATTGCGAACATTTTGATATATAATTTAGCTATGTCCGATATTGCTGGTTGCCATGGCAACCATAAACTGACAACCATGTTCGTCAGATTTTGCATGATTTTCTGTTCAAATTTCAGTTAACAATATAATAATGGATGAAATGGGGGTTTTCTTGGCTATAATTTGCTGAAGGACCAAAGTGTGAAGTTATTATGGTTGTGAATTACCCTGAAATGGTCTTCTTGTTATTTCCTTTATTTTTTATATGACATAGGCATCAAACAATGGACATAATAGAAATAATCAAAAATACAGCATTTTCCAAAGACTACCCTTTTATTTTGTGTTATCTTCACACAAGCTTTGCCTGTAATATCATTTCTTCATCATATTATCAATCTGCAAACTCAAAATTTCAATATTTTGCAAATATGAAATATGATACCAATATATGTACCCATTCCAAGCAATACATCATAGGTTTCATATAATTCTTTATATTGCATTGAATAGCGCCCCCACATGTTGACCTTGAGAAATTTCAACAGTAACAAATAGTGAAGGTTGACTTGCTTTTCCTTTGTGGTAAATATGAAAATGATTGATATGAAATAAAAACATATATACTTGGGATAAAGAAATAAAAAGAAAAAACACGATTTTAGCATATTTCCTATGTATTTCGGTTAATATCGCCCTCAGTGGATGACCTTGGGAAATTTCAAATGTTGGGTCTTGTAGAGTATGAGTTGCTCTACCCATGGGCCAAATATGACGGTCATACATCATATAATAAAGAAGTTATATAGGGGGGCACAATGTGCCCCCCCCCCCCCCCCCCTTGGGCCTGGAAGGGGTCAAAATAGCTTGGGCTTTATAGGGTTAATGAGTGTTCAATGAGTCTAATCCCACTGATGCATTACAGTTGAGCACTTAACCCATCTCCTACCAAGTTCTTAGACACCCATAAGCTTTGTACATGACTGCCAGAAATCTCGGAAGTAATGGGATAATGGGGAAATATATGTCTTCCTCCCCCACCTGTTTAACCCTTCAATAACTACCTCCCCAAGATGCCATAGATAGCATCTGTAAAGTGCTTATGGATGGTGACCGCAGGGTTAACATGAATTTCATTCAGTTCTTTGGGCAGTGTCTTAGGAAGTGGGAAGTGATGTCATTATAACACTGTTCACAGGACAAACATTGGCATTATAACACTGTTTATAGGACAAACCTTCAAATTAGAAAACAAAAACAACTGATGCTGCAGCCATTTAGATATTGCAAACTGCCTGATTCAATGAGTGCATGGTATTTAAAGGCATCATTACTAGTTTAAGATAATATTTTTAGACATGGTAAAATGCAGCAATCATTGGCAAAATTTTCAGATGTCATGCCCTAATAACAAACTGTACCATGTACAATGGAAATCCGGCAAAAAAAAAAAACACCTGTTATTTTTATTTTTAATCACCTGGAAGTACCAATCACATTGCATACCAAGTCACAAGTTGAATCATATTTTGTATAAATCTTCCATAAATACATGTACCTATACATCCCTGGAATGTAATAAACAAATGTAATACAACCTAAAATTCAGCACATTTGACATTTTTCACAGTTGCATTTCAAAATCAGCAAAATCAAATTCAAACACATAGCTTGCACAAAAACACAAATATAAAACTAGTGAAGTGGTTACAAAATATCAAACCAATATCAAAAGAAGAACATAATATCTATTCACACAACTGAACTTCAAACAGTCCCTAACTCGTGGCAGGTGAAAATACAAAATCATCATTGTGCAAAAAAAAAAAAAAAAAGAAGCAGAAAAAAAAAACCCACCCCAAAATCCAACAAATCTTCAGAAATGCTTTTCAAGGAAGAAAGCCTAATTTGCCATTTTTATTATTTATGTATTTACTATTTATAAGAAATACATACATACATTTTTATTTTTTTACTCTGTTTATTTCTTCTTCTTTTTTTTGGGGGGGGGGGGGTGGTGTCGGGGTTCACTATTAGAAAAAAATGATGTCGGGCACAATGTCTTACAGTGATAACTACCCACATACATAGATTACATCAATGTACAGCAATGGTGAACTTGTTTCTTTTACCACAGGAATCAGACATAAGTGCCAGAGGGGCAATTTGAAAATGGGGAATTATAAAAAAAATCATGAGAAAATCCAAAAAATGATTTCATTCCTCACTGTTTAAGTGATATTCCAATTCATGGTCAGGTTGGTTTGTAAAACAACAAAGAAAGTAAAAGCAAGCCAACAGAAAAGAACAAGTTTCAAAGAGGTACGTTTCATTCAGGTAAGTTTCATCAAGATAACTTTCATTACGATTGGATGGAGAAAAAGAAATTTCCAGCATTGTATTTTTTTTTAATATCCTCATTTTTACAAAACAGTGATATTTCGCACAACCACAAATGTTAATCAAATGAGATCACAGTGACATCAGCTCACTACTCTCTACGTAGTTTGTACAAAAAAAATGTTATAAAACTCATGTTTTTGATCTCGTATTGCCCCAACTCAGACTCCTCCCCAGAAACAGTCACCATTGCTGAGTTGTTACAATGCTACAATGATTTGATGCAGAGGATATAACTAACTCTTTCAAAACTTTATTTCAAATCAGGAAATTTGGTGAAAATTAGCGTACAGGTCACTGCGAATTGAAGACATAGTGCCTTCTAGTATGAAAATGTGGTTGTGAAAAAAAAAGTTTTTGAAAACATGTGCAAGTTAGGAATACTGTGTTTTTCTTCTTGTATGTCCAATTCTAATGTAAGGTTTACCACTTGATGTGTTTCATTTTATTTTATATACTAAAATCAAATTGAATATGCATTGGAATTTCAGTTAAATCCTGCAGGTGCAGGTACAACTGTTTGATAAAACTGAATAAATGTTATTTCTTTTGTGAATGCAATCTCTTGATGAGAATTCAGGGAGAACTTGAGAAGGCTTTATTTTTCTTTGTAAGGGCTTAGTTGCATCCAAGCAACTACAACAGTTCAATATGCCTTTTTCCTGCTGTCTCGACCTTATCAACGTAACAAAAGGTATACTCATTTGACTCGGCTCAAGAAGCGAACCAATGTCAACATCAAATTACACAACAGATTCATGCCCTTCGATTTGCAATACAAGTTGAACCTTTATTTCTTTGGTGAATTGGACTCCTGAATAAATCTTTTTAGCACATTACTCATTCACCACTTCTCACAAGCTAATTTTCAGAGCAGAGCAGAGGTTCAGACTAGATGTTATTGCCTCCTGCAACAGACTAACCTGCCAATATTGTTATGGAATCACACTTTTTTTGCTCCTTTTGCCAGAAAAAAAAATTCTTCTCACAAAAGGCAATACATGCATCAAATTTGAAATGTCTGAATTAGCACAACAGACAAAAAATTGCATGTATGGGCCTATCAACGTATCCACACTGAAGGGTAGTTCTGGAGACACATAATGAACACTGATTCATAATAATGTCATGCAAAATTGAACATATTCTTCTGGTTTCTGTCACTGCAATCTTAAAAGAGAACAAAGTGAAGTACATTGGGTGTCTCTGCTCTGCTAGGTATCATCATTTGTACAAATCTATGAGCAGTAAACAAGGAGTGTTGCCATGGAGAGTTGGTAAAAAAGTTCAAACTCTGCGGTTATACAGAACGATGGTTTCATTGCACAGGAAGAGCACTGAATGCAGTATGCTTAGGACCTCAAATCATTCTTTGATGGTCTTACTACAGTAAGATTACTACAGTAAGATCACAGTTCTGCTCATGATTTGGCTGATGACAACTTTAGTAAAACTTCTTCTGTAAGAAGCACGCACCCTGGCATCACTACAGACTGCGTGACGCGCAGAAGGCAATGTTATCTAGCAACACCTACACGCTTTACTTGATGACAGCTCAACTTCGGCAATCTTCATATCAATGCCTACATGATCGGCCTTATCATCCAACAGCTGCCGGGTCTATGTATCTTTAAAGACTCTGCGATAGATAGTATTAAATTTTAGCACACTTTCCCTTGCTATCATCGCTGCAGTCATACAGTTCTTTCATCACAGACTCATATTGCTACACTAAGTCTTGCATTGTATTATGATAGACAATAAAATCTATCTCATATAAAGCTTTGTTTTAGTTTTCTTTTCTTTCTTCAAATTTATCTCATATGAAGCCATTTTCATAGGCTGTATACATGGCCGAGTAATTATCACCCCGCCAGATTGGTACAATTCTGTACATCATACATGTTTTCTTGGGGGGGGGGGGGGAAGAGCACTGGTAAAATAGGTAAAATAATGTTTTTCATGCTGTAATGGATTAGCATGATGTATGACAATCGTGAAAGTACCATGCAATATGCTTCAAATCATTGGTCAATATACACTTGGATTGCATTGCATTGCATCACAAAGCGGTGAATAAGTACATATTCGGATCTGCCAAAAAATGATGTTTATGGTTTAATTTGATACAAATGTATGTAGATGATGGATAAAAATGTAGCATGGCAGTTATTTTCTTTCCCTCTGTGAAATGCACTCGTATCTGCTCAAAGTGTCCCTCGCCTCATGTCCTCTTGCAACATGGAACGGCAAGAAAAGTACAGTCTCACACTCGCTGAATAAGTGACACCAGTAGACGTGCGCTACCGATGGGTGGGGTGAGTGGGGGACTCCGTGTTCGGTAGCTACCGCCATCCGTCGCTCCCAGACAACATTGCAGGACAGTAATATCGTGTCTCAGTCTCTCACATCCTACAGCTTGAATCATGATGCGGTGATCCCTGGCAAGTATATCAATCTACCTCTAATCTCTGAAGGAATCTTTGGCAAGCTTTCATTGAAAACTAGATGGATAGATAGATGAATAGACAGACAGATGAATAGATAGATAGATAGATAGATAGATAGATAGATAGATAGATAGATAGATAGATAGATAGATAGATAGATACATTGTAGATAGATAGATTGAGGAAAATATATAGTTAGATAGATTGATGGATAGATTAATAGATGAATAGATAGACAGATAGATAGATAGATAGATAGACAGATAGATAGATAGATAGATAGATAGATAGATAGATCAATACAGTGAGACAAACTGATAGATAGCTAGATAAGCAGATAGGCAGGGAGGGAGAGATAGAAAGAGGGGAGAGACAGAAGGAAGAGACAGAGAAAGATATAGAGCAATGGATAGATAGATAGATAGATAGATAGATAGATAGATAGAGAGACAGATAGATAGATAGATAGATAGATAGAGAGACAGATAGATAGATAGATAGATAGATAGATAGATAGACAGATAGATAGAGAGACAGATAGATAGATAGATAGATAGATAGATAGATAGACAGATAGATAGATAGATAGATAGAGAGACAGATAGATAGATAGATAGATAGATAGATAGATAGACAGATAGATAGATAGATAGATAGATAGATAGATAGAGAGACAGATAGATAGATAGATAGATAGATAGATAGATAGACAGATAGATAGATAGATAGATAGAGAGACAGAGAGGGAGAGAGAGAGATAGAAAGGATACAGCACTACCTATATTGATCCCAGCAGCATGCAAAGACAGATATCTACAATGTGTGAGATAAAAGAAAGAAGAGAGAAAGAAAATCACAGGTCAATTTCTGGGCAGACAGTAATTTTTATATACCAATCAACTCAACAAAGACATTAAAGGGAAAGGCTAGTAACTGATCAGTGGGAATCAGTGGAAATGCTGGGAGATGATTGTTCCAATCCTTATGGGATTCATTCAAGAGTTCATTGTATATCTATTGTTGTGTGAAAATGATTTGCTTCAGAACGGTCTCATATACAAGTAATGTGCAGATTAATGCTCCGTCACTGACCAGGGACGCTAACCTGGAAGCATTAAACTGCACATTACTTGAATATGAGACCATTCTGAAGCAAATCATTTTCACACAACAATAGATATACAATGAACTCTTGAATGAATCCCATTAGGATTGAAACAATCATCTGGCAGCATTTCCACTGATTCCCACTGATCAGTTACTAGCCTTCCCCTTTAAAGTAGTCACTTCAAATAAACCCTTACTGATCACAGATCATTGTTTGCCTTTCCAAAGGATGCTAGCCTCTTGACCAACCTTTTGCAAGAACATCCCGATATGAAATAAATATATATTGCTATACAAAATTGACATTGATACACACAATAAGAAAAGATACACACCTCACAGATGATAAAACATCATAGTTTCTTTGATTTGGTTAGGAGAATTTTGCCTTTTACTTCATGAGAAATGGTTAAGCATCTCAGTGAGGTCTCCAGATAATGTCCTGTCTAAAAACCAAAAACCAGGAGGCAACTTGGTCCAGAGGATGCCATACTCCCCTTATACATTGAGGGCCATCACCTCAATTTCAATTGGGACCTAGTCATGGCACTTGCCAAGTGTGGGTGCACCTTCTATCAAGTAAAAACACTAAGACTGTGTTAAGGTGGTCTAATAAAGGTACCATACCCATGCCAAAGGTGTGCTCAAACGTTCCGTAAGCACAGTGTGCCATACCATACCAGTCCAAGAGTGGATCACTTCCCGATGTGGTCCAAAAGCGTACCATACAATTTTGTACCCTGCCGTACGATACCAGAGAACGCTCAATGCAAACTGGTCCAAAAGTGCACGGTTTCCAAAGTTAAGATGCAAAGAATGCGTGTCACACACAGCATCACAATACAAAGAGTTGATTCTCCTAATTGGGGACATCTGTATGTAGCATACACGCAAGGTGGTTGTGTTGGTTGCTACAAAAGGTGTGACCCCTCTGACTTGTGTTCAAATATAACTTGTGAGGTACGCTATCTCCACAGAGTGCTCAAATGCTTCAAATCTGGCATGATATGGTACGGTTCATTTTGAGTGCTCGAACATGGTCTGATTGTAAGTAAAGCTCTTTGTTGAAGTGTCTTTGGTTCCATGTGAGGCCTGGGGTGGGGGGGGGGGGGGAGAAAGGTCACGGAACTACAGATCAGAAGAAAGAAAGAAACAGCCTTACCTTGTCCTTGAGTTCTTGGCAGAGTTGTATGGCAAACGTCAGACAAGCTGTGACTTCTTCCACCCAGGGTATAGCGCACTCTACTGTCGTCTGAGAGAACAGTTCGTACTTCACAGGTCCCACATCTCTGTGACGTGAAAGATTTGCAGGAAGGGAGATAAAAATACATTGCTGTTTCGAAAGAGATAGCACAAAGTTCCTGTTGGTCTTACTGGTAGCAACAAAACAAGGTGGGGGACACAGTTCAACAGCAATTATCAATACTAGAATATGACCGTGTGTCTTACTATTACAAGGACACCCTGGATTCAAACCATAGTGAGAATTACTTGATGACAAATAAAGACATGAAACAGAAAGCAAATTGAAAATTCTCTTCATCTGAGTGCAACTGTTGCATCTGTTTTATCAAAATATAATTCAGTGTCAAGAATGGTGTGAGTATTAAGGTGGTGCATGAAATTAATGCATCCTCATTTTGTCTTTGAAACGTCATGATGATGTCACACACGATGGAACTTCTGATCAATCCTCCTCCTCTGTCAAATATTTATCCTGGCTTGCATTTGATGAAATAAAGTCTCTGAAGTTGGATTTTTTTTAAAGGCTGAATTGCCTCTAGGTACTATTTAGTCTCTGACATGAATTAAAAGTATCAATTAAATGTGCACTTTAAAGGTCCTGTTTACCTTTGAGAGCAGTGATTTAAAAGAATGTTCACGATATCACACTTGGTGCATATATGTGTAGGTCTGTTGTATCACAAAACATCCTACCATGTAAATCTTTTGCAATAAAATCTAAAATATAAGGAGAAATCAGTTTTTTCTCATTAAATAGACAGTTTAGTGTGGAAGCATTTTTATTATAACTATTGCTCACATTTTGTGTATTTAACAATAGTTAAACATCAATTATACGGATTCAAATGTTTGCAATGGTTGTTTCTATCCCTAACTCACATATCAGAACTATTTTACAGCACTAATGGTGGGTTTTTGTTTCTCCTGCAAATGGTAAATTGTGCCTTTAAGCTACAAGATTTCTCAGTACTTACAATAATCTGCTCTTGGACTCTGAGGATGACATTCCTTTCTGTATTGATGAACAGAAAACAGAGGACATAAAATATCAGAGCAAACCTGCCAACATTAGTGGCCAGCAAACACCTTCACCAAGAATATACACTGTTGTCATCTACTTAAATATGTGTGAACTCATTCTATCAATACACCCAGCTAGCTTCAATACACGTAATTCTCAAATGTGCATGTTTATCTTTTAAATGTAAATATTTGTTTTTGTTTTTGTTAGAAGTAAACATCTTGTATGACATACATGTACTACAATTATCAGTAAAATAATCTCATAATGAATCATTAGCAAAAGAATTATTGATAACTATTTAACAGTAACTATGGTGACACATTACTGCACAGTTAAAAAACAAAACAAAAACAAAAATAAAAAACAAAGACAACAAGGAAAAGTAGAAATTACGCGGTGCGTAATATATGTCCCCGCCGGAAGTAGCATTTTGTAGCAAAATGTACAATACAGGTAAAAAATCAAGGTCAAAGGTCAAAGAAGTCAAAGGTCAAAATTCTGTGTAAAGGTTTTGAAGCCCTCACCTAGTGCCATCACATAAAGCAAACAGAATCGAAATCGGGTAAGAAATGGCGAAGGAGTAGCATTTTGTAGCAAAATGTACAATACAGGTAAAAAATCAAGGTCAAAGGTCAAAGAAGTCAAAGGTCAAAATTCTGTGTAGAAGTTTTGAAGCCCTCACCTAGTGCCATCACATAAAGCAAACAGAATCGTAATCGGGTTAGAAATGGCGAAGGAGTAGCATTTTGTAGCCAATGTACAATATGGGTCAAAAATCAAGGTCAAAGGTCAAAGAAGTCAAAGGTCAAAATTCTGTGTAGAAGTTTTGAAGCCTTCACCTAGTGCCATCACATAAAGCAAACGGAATTGAAATCGGGTTAGAAATGGCGAAGGAGTAGCATTTTGTAGCAAAATGTACAATATAGGTCAAAGGTCAAGGTCAAAAGTCACGACTGAAATTCTGTGTAGAATTTTCAAAGCTCCCATGTAGTGCTATCATATAAAGCAAACAGAATCAAAATTGGCTCATAAATGACAGAGAAGTAGCAAATTGAAGATTTTGATCACACACGGACGCACACACGGACGGACACACGGACAGACACACGGACACACACACGTACGGAGCCCGTTTCATAGTCCCCTGCTCGAACTCGTTCGGCGGGGACAAAAACTTTATAACTGTATGAATTGCAAGTGGCCAGACTTGACTAGCATTCATGATGCTAGTTTCTGGTTCCTATTATCCTTGCTTTTTTCCATATAACTGTGTATCTGTAAACATGCACAATGATTATCATTGCATTGGCTAATGAATTCAAATTCATACATTCGTTCACATTGGAAACGGCTGTCTCGTTTATGTGCAGAACACCATTTTTTTGCCTCTTTAAATGGGTGGTATAGTTTTGGTTGAGATGGGACTTCATGTTTCCAACATTTTGTGAGAGAATGAGAAACCTCTTATGAAATATTAAAGAGCATGCAATTCTAAGGGGAATATAATTTTTTGTTGTTGATGAAAACTGGTTTTGAAATGGCTAAGATATCCTAGAACTATGAGGTCATAATAAAAGGTGGGACCCACCTTATATTAGGACCTCCTTGCTTTACTGTGTTTTTGGATATCTCAGCCATTTCAAAACAGATCCTTAAGTTTCCTCTTAGAATTGTATGCTCTTTAAAGTTGTTCGAATTATCTTGCAAAAAGTGAAAATCTGAATCCCCCATCGCAACCAAAACTATACCATCCCTTTAACATCGTCTTAGTGTTAACGTCGCAGATCTAAAGCTATTAGGGAGTTTTCGCTACACAACGGGGAGACCAACAGCACACGGAAGCAATCAGTTGTGACAGTACCCACACTTGGACTCCCGTCCCCATATCTGAGCAGTTTCGCTTTCCTGTTAGGACAGAGGCGTGGGGACAAGATCGCTGATTGGCTGGCTGGCTCAATCCTGCCCAGTATCAGGACCGAACGCTATTTTGGCAGAGTGCAGTACTCGTTTTCCCTTGGACGGGACGTTTCTCGGATTTGATCCCGCGCAGAAGCAAATTTTGCACACAGCATGCTCAACTACTACCGGCCGTTTCGTGCTTGCAAAAGCTCGCTATTACCTGGTGGTGGTGAGCCTTTTGTGGGGCAGCTGGATGAAGGTAGTATGTGTGCAGAACCAGCTTGGTTCCCTGGATGTAAAAGTTCACCATGCTCTCGTGTGGCAGTGGAGGGGTTAAGGATTTCTGCGGAGACAAACACACGAAACATTTCAAAGCAATCTTCGCTGTGATTTAGTTGGATTGCGTGAGCTGACTGCTCATAGCTTTCAATTAAAAAAGAATTGTAGGAATTTAAAATGAGGGATATATTCTAGTTGCTCTCAATATTCCCTCCTTTGCCTTACATACCAAAAACAGGCTATTCATGGTCAAAGAAACATCATATTCACATAATACATTAGACAAAAGTTAATTCATGAACAATAGGTGTCATCCACATCAGAATGATACACACACACACAAACACACACACACACATATACAAATAGATGACAAGTCAAGCCTGCATCAATCTAAAAATTACTTGGACATCATACACAGAATTTCAGCTAACTACAGTACATTGTACTTAATGAAGAATATGTTTCAATTTCATCATATAACTCGAAATGTGATTGTAGCACATCACCTCTGGCTATACATATGTCACTTAACAGTACTTCAAGCATTTGTAGTATTAACTTCTTCTGAAATTCATGCAATGTTATATCTGAGGATTTTCTTTTCTTTTCTTTCTTTTTTTTTTTTTTGGGGGGGGGAAGGGTCACATCCTAGCATGCAAACAAGAACTATCATTACACAGATATTTGTGCTGCATTTATTGCTCCACCCCATCTCTTCTGTCCAGTAAATTTGATGGATTGCTCACAGTATGATGCTATTGGCACAGTAGAAATGATCCCTGGCCACGACAGAAACTTACATGGATGAGCCAATGCATGTAGCGAGTACCCGTAAAAAGCTCATTAATTTGTGGGAAACGTGACACCAATGTTTAGCTGTGATTTGTTTGTGATGTGGGGGAGAAAAATTGCTGGTACCATTGATCCGCGATTCCGGTTTGCTCAAGTGTACGTATCAACTTTCACATGACATTGTAAACTCAGTGTTTACAGGATAATAGTCCATCAATCACTTCGAGCTGTCATAAAATTTGCCACTGGGTGGTGACTATGTTTTTCTTTCCTACATGATATCAAGAATAGAGACATGCTACTACAGCAGACTACATAGGGTAATTGGTCTATTTGCTGGCACAGCAATCTTTTAAAAACTGCAACATCTTAGTGAAACACTCAAGAACATGCCGACAACATCTGCAATGCACTTGTTTGTTCCTACATTAAACACACAAAGAAATTAAATCGAGTTGTTTCAAGTTCAACTAAGTTGTTTCAAGGCCTCAGATACTGTATATGGCATTTTGCTGAGTTTTTATTTTCACAAATTTTGTGAGTCTGGTGCAATTCACAAATTTTACAACACGCAAACATTTTAACACTGATCTCTATATAAATGTGATGTGTATGCTTAAATTTCTCCATTCATTAGTCTAAGATGGCAATTTCAATTACTTGCAAAATTGTCGGGAAGTCCCAATTCACGGAAAATAAGACACGCTAAATAAATGGCAAACGTGTCTGCACTAGCTCAGAAGTAAGCTAGGCTCGATGATTCTTTATTACTTTCTTTGCTCCTACAAAGTAACAGACAGGGGCTCTAACCACTGAGTCCTGGTGACTACATATGATTTTATGTGGTTGGATGCTGTATCTTTTCATTATAATTTTACATTAAAGGGTCCGTATAGTTTTGGTTGATACTTAACTTCAGGTTTCTTTTCTTTTTTTTTTGTGAGATAATGAGAAACCTCTTATGAAATATGGAAGTGTAATTCAACGCTCATTTGATGAAAATTGGTTTTGAAATGGCTGAGATATCCAAAAACGAGTAATCCTAATAAAAGGTGGGACCCACCATTTATCATGATCGCTTTCTTTTACTTTGTTTTTGGCTATCTCAGCACTTTCAAAACAATTTTTATCAAATAAACTTTGAATTCCTCTAAGAATGGTATGCTGTGTACTATTTCAAATGTGGTTTCTTGATATCTCGCAAAAAGTTAAAGAGCCCAATCCTCATCTCCACCAATACTACACTATCCCTCATAAAGTTGTGTAGCAAAAAACATTCTATTTCATTTAAGCCATTGATGTTAATATATAATTGTTTGTTTCAGTTTCACAGTTTTGAAAAGCTTCTCCACTGCTACATTCAGCATTTCAAATAATGCTTGGCAGAAGTAAACAATGTTAGAAAGTAAGATATTACATCTTTGCAAGATTTATACACACTTTTGATGCAGAAGTGAACAGTGTCAAGAAATCTGCTAAATGTTTATTGAACCCATCTAAATATGAAGCAATTTTGCTGCAGATAGTGTCATCTTTCCATCATTAAATTGACACCCAGGAATTTCCTTACATATCCTATACTGGAGGATTATATATGAAATTGCTGAATGCATGAAATCTGCACAAAATCAGAGAAAAATTCAAAGAATTTGCCAATATGACAGAGAAACAGGTACTTCTATCTCATAAAATATGTTGCCAAATGAAGAATCAATAACAAAATTGGGAATGTAGAAGCTTCTCAAAAAACTGTAAACTGGGCAAACAATTATATATGAACGACAAAGAGCTTCAATGAAACCCGCAGTTTTTTGTTAAATTTACCTTATTAAAAGCATAATAATGACTAGTAAAAAAAGAGGAAGAAAAGAAAGAGCACCAAATCACAGATATGTGATTTCTTGGACTTGATTCATTATGAAAGGACAGTCCTTGCTTCCCTTTGGTGATCTACATGAGATGACAATGTCAAATCTTTTTGTCAATATACTCTGGAACATAGCCAAGCAAACTTATTGGCCCAAATTCACGAAGGTGGTACAAATGAAACCATGGTTTAAACCATGGACAAAAACCATGGAGCGCCAAGTGTCGCATGGAATATTTCGTTACAAAATCAGTCATTTCGTCGATAAAATTATTATTTTGTAACGAAATTACAACATTTTCGATCTTAATGAACATTTTGTTCACGAAATGATAATTTCGTAAACGAAACCGTCATTTTTTTCGACGAAATGACCAATTTTGCAACGAAATATTCCATGCGACACTTGGCGCTCCATGGTTTTTGTCCATGGTTTAAACCATGGTTTCATTTGTACCACCGTCGTGAATTCAGGCCCTAAGGTTTTCACCCAAATCTCTTTTTGTACTGTCAAGAAGAAGAAGGAGAAGAAGAAACTACCAGCAAAGGCTCATTGTACAGTGTCATGTCCATACATTGTGGTCTCGCTGGGTGTAACTTTCACGGAAAGCGATTCTCATTTGAGAGGTGTTTTGGTTCTAGAACTGAAATGAGATCCAGAAACTTCAAAAGGAAAGTAAAAGCGGTGAACATATCCAAGTATCCATTTGTGGTCATTTGATGCACGTTCATGTCATAAATCAAACCTCTTGACTGAACTGTGCTATAATATATTCTTGGATTGGTGCACTGGCTGAGCTGTTTTTCTTCACCGCCAGGAATTTCCCACAATTAAGTGTTGTTGAATGTGAGTCACATTTATCCTTTCCATCAGTTCTATAGCACAGTAAGTCGTGTTCACATGGGACTATCATATGAGTTGGGTGTGTCCGTCTTATGCTGACGTCTGAAGTCCTTGAGGAAATTCACTATGTATCAATCAAACCATTTTGCAAAGTACCTGATCACTTTGAGGATGAGTCTCAATGCAAATAGAACATCCTTAATTCCTTAAAGGTTCCCTGAAATGCAAATGCATGTTGATTTGTGTTGATTTATGATACCCTCAACATCACTTTTGCAATGAAATGAATATCTAGAAACATTCCATATATTTTTCAATAATTTTTCTTCTATTGTTCTTCAGATTACTTGGGAATGCCCATAAAAAATCCCTCCAAACCAATATTCCTGTTGTGACCTCATCTGTCAATCATTGCTATTAAAAGTACTGATATGTTTCAACAGTAGACATTGGAATGCACCTTCCCCTCGACTCAGCATAACTTGCATGTTTCTGTGATATTAATGTGACTAACAAAAACAAAAGACATGGCGAGGGAACATGCAAGTAACATGCAGAGTAAAGGGGAAGGTGCATTCCAATGTGAACGGAGGGACAGATTATATGCTATGTGATATAGTCAGGTTTGCCACTCACCTTCCCAAAGTGGCCAGAGAGTCTATACAGGTCATCTTTTATGTTTCACTTGTACTACCACTACATACAGCTTTAAACTGTGCTATGTGCATTGGATGACATCTGGTAAACAAACTATTTGCTCCTGTTTGCATGTTTGTGCTGGTATCAAAAAGTACAAAATGGGTTGAAATCTCCACACTACTGCAGCTCTCATATTTCCTGGTATCGGCAGTGGTGCCAACATCACTCCAAACAGTAGTCAGGCAGATACTTGCGTGTCACACAGCAGTCAGGACAATTTCTATATGATTTCTCTTGTCTGGACATGAAGAGTAACCATAGTTTTCTGGAAGACTCCAGGGGGTGGGTATTATGAGGTGATCACACAAAGGTCTGTACATAAATCTCAGAATGGCCAAAGTCGCTCATATGGAGCTCCTGTATAAGCCATATATTTTGCAAGTCTAAATTTTTGTGAATCAGGACTTCCTAATGATTTCGCAAGTGGTTAAATTTGCGAAGATGGAGTCCTGGGGCCCGTTTCATAAAACTTTGCTCTCAGCCAATCAGATGCAAGGATTTCAGTAGCTTGTCACATCTATGACAACTTGTCACTGATGACAAGTTTTATGAAACAGGCCCCTGTACTGAACGGAGAATTTTTTACACATATGTCATATTCATATCGGGATCAGGGTCAATATCTTTCGCGTGTCTTCAATTTCGCCACTAGCACATGACTCGTGAAATTCACGAAAAGAAAAACCTCACAAAATATTTGGCATATGCAGTATATGAGACTTTCAAATCCATTTCATGAAGTCTCTCATACGTGTGTCTAATGAGCGAAAAGTCTCTCATAACACTTTCATAAGACATACCCCTGAAGAATCAGGGAGACGTGGGCAGCTCTGGTACATGTTTTACTCACTGTGTATCGACTGTGGTAGAGTTCTTGCAGGGTCGGCGTCACTGGGTTCAGAAACCTTTGCCTCGCCCTCTTGAGCTGACTTAGAACCTCGTTCATCAGCTGAAAAGGCAACAAGAAAGTGACATGCAAAAGAATAAATGGTATTAATGCAGCAGTCTCATTCTTCAAAATCTCATATATGGCTGCAGATAAAGGCGCCTTTATTCAATAAAAAAAAAACAAACAAACTTACACTTGTTTAGATATGTTTGAAGAAATGAACCCATTTACTGACAACACAAGGCTACACAATGACCCAGTCACACATTCTTGTCACGATCAAAGAAACAATACAAAACATGGTACAATATGTACATCAGGTGTCAAAGGAGTAAAATACTTTCAAGTGGCACACTGGACACTGGCAGAGACTTGATCTCCCTGTCAACTACCTTGATGACTTCCTCCGCCGACTGGAATTCGTAGTCGACGTCCTTGGCGTTGATGACTTCTAGAGTGGAGTAGATGTGGTTGCCGACGTCTTGTACCTGGGCAGGGGAGGTAGCCAGTCATGGAACACATCAGAAATGATACAAACTTATCATCTATTTTTCATTCAAGACCTCTGTGGAGAGGTACTACTGTCAATACACAAGTCACATTTTACACAGCTATGCTACTTCATTTCCAATATAGTCAATTCTTTTTATTCATCAATTTTGTTTGACCATAGTATTGATAGCGTTAAAGGAAAATCCTCCCTGAAAATCTGTTTGTGTGAATAGCAGCAGAAAATGCGAGGAACAAGAAATTGAAAGTTTGAGCAAATTCTGTTCAAAACTGAGATGGTCAAAATTTCTTGAAGTCGTGATGGATCAAATGCAAATTAGCAATTCTGTGATGTCAGACACAAGCTGACCCCCCCCCCCCTCCCCAATTTGTGCTATAGTATAAAATAAGTCCCATCAAATAAATTTCCCATCGTACATGCATCCCTAATACAACAATTACACATATTTCCCTATATGACTCCTGCATAAATCAAATACATTCCATCAGCTATAAAAACAGGAAGAAATATCAATTCAATCATCTATGTACAGGGCAAATAGAAGGTTTGTTCACATGCTATAATCGTGGCATTGTCAATTTCTGTGCACTTGGTCACAAATTAAAAATGCCATTACTCTCATATATTCAATCAGAATTTGGTCAAACTTTCACTGACCTGTTCCTCTCATTTTCTGAGTCTATTCAACAAACTTTCATTTTTCCCCCTTTTTTTTTGACTTCCCCTTTAAGCTTGGGTTGGATTTGCACAAGTAATGGACAGGAAAACTTTCACTGACCTGTTCCTCTCATTTTCTGGGTGTATTCAACAAACTTTCATTTTTTCCCCCTTTTTTTGACTACCCCTTTAAGCTTGGGTTGGATTTGCACAAGTAATGGACAGGAAATGATGACAAAGTGTGATCAACATTCATTCTGGGACTGGTATATAAATCCCCTTTCCTTTGCACTTAAGTACGAGAGAGAAAGCATGATTATGCACATTAAACTAATGCACATTAATGTTACATTCTCTCAAAAGCTTACAGCATACATCAGCATCTGTGTATTAACACCCTTAACTGTATTGCATCCTTCATACACACACACACACACACACACACACACACACACACACACACACACAGACACACACACACAAAGAGTGTGAGATTTGCATTGGACAGAAAAAAAAAGAAGGAAAAAAAAAGTTGGAGCAGCTTTTCAAGGAAATATATTTTCATGAGGACATTTTGTCAAAGGCTTTCAAATCTATACATGACATGAGGTTTTGCAGTTGAAGCATTGAATAATGCAATGGCATTCCAACTTTTATGTATCATTGATATCAAACAACCAGAATCAATTCAATCATTTTGCTGGGAGAATAGAGAAAAAAAGAAGAAGAAAAAAAGAAATACTACAGTTTACTGTACTTGTTCACAAGGTTACACCTGACAAAACTATGCTTTAACATTGCTTTGTGTACTTGTCATTGATCAGTAAGTAGAAAGTAAACATTAACTGTTTTCTATGCAAACAATGATTGTTGGAAAATACTTGCTTCAAAAATAGCACAATCATCAGCCCTGAACTCCTGCAGTGCATACAACGAAAAAAAAAAACCCCACAAAACTGACAAAGACAAACACCACACCCAAATCTCTCAGACTGATAAACATGTCAGAGACTCCAACTCTCCAACTCTTTCAACGGGAGATCTCCTACCGAAAGCTCACTTTTGCAAAATCTCCCATTCTCCCGCTTGAAATTTAATTTCTCCCGCCCTGGCTCTGTATCTCCAGCTTAAGATGCATTTTCTCCCACTTGAAATGATCTTTCTCCCAACCAAACCCCTTTTTAAAACCTGAAATTAGATTTTGAGCTACATGTAGGTGCTCTACCTACCCCCCCCCCCCCATACATTCATACCATCAACTATAGATTTTAAAACGCATGCACAGAGTGCTGGTCCGTGTTCACACGGGATCAACACAGTGCCTCCATGAGCCTTTATAATCTTTGGTGTGTGCGTGGTGTGCGTGGTGCGTATGTGGTACGCACTGTGCGCTTTGCGCACATCAAGTTGGAGTCTCCAGTTTGCTAGGTGTTTCAGGGGGGAGAATCTCCTTATTAGAATGTGCAGGAGGTTGAGAGCTTCTTTGTAATCTTAATCAAACCTGTTGCAATCTCCACGGCATGTCATCTCGTATGTATGTCTTCACAAGCTGGTTGGTATTTCTGTGTGGCTTTAAAGTCAGATCCTGGGAAGAGGATAATAATAATAATATAATAATAATAATAATAATAATAATGATAATGATAATAATGATGATGATGATGATGATGATGATGATGATGATGATGATGATGATGATGATGATAATAATAATAATAATAATAATAATAATAATAATAATAATAATAATAATAATAATAATAATAATAATAATGATAATGATAATAATAATAATGATAATAATAATGATGATAATAATAATAATAATAATGGATGGGGTGATGGATAAGGGTGGGAAATAGTGATTAGGAGAAGGGGATGGGGGTGGGGGGATGAGGGATAGGGGTGGAGAATAGGGATGAGGAGATGGGGATGGGGAAGGGGATGGGGGATTGGAGTGAGGGATTGGGGATGAGGTGTAGGGAATAGGGATTGGGAGATGAGTTGGTTGGGAGATGGGATGGGCGTGGGGGATTAAAGGGATAGGGGTTGGGGGATAGCGGATGAGGGATGGGGCTCGGGATAGGGGTGGAGAATGGTCAATGGGGAAGGTGGTGGGAGTGGGGAATGGGGGATAGTGGATGAGGTTGGGATATATGGGATGGGGGACAGAGTATGTGGAGTATGGAGTATGGAGGATAAGGGATGAAGGATGAGGGTTGGGATGGGGGATGGGATGGGGGATGGGATGGGGATATGAGATGAGGAAAGGTAGTCAAACAGACAAGAAATAGGTCAGCATTTTTATTCTTTTTTTTTAACAGGCAATGAAAAATGAAGCTCAGAGCATGTAACTTCTTCTCTTACCAAGAAAAGGTCACTGGAGTTTTTATTTCGCAACAATACAACAATTGTAATACTGCAGGATGTCACCCTACGGGGTTTGAAGCAACTTTATGTGGAAGATTGTGGATAAGTTTACCATCTCCTGAGGAGGCATTCTACCTACCCTAACCTCCCAGAGAATAAAGTACCCTTCAGAAAAAGAAACAGAATAAAGGAAGAAATCTGAACTGAATATGGTCTAAAAATAAGAAAGTTATGATAATTTGACGATGGTAAAGCATCTCAAATGGTCTCCCTTGGGCAGATGGAGACGGTTGCCTTGGTAACATGACCAAGAGAACATGTGAGTGATATTCCTTTTTCAAGACTATAATGTAAATGTACACTGAACAGCCTAACACAATTAAAGCTGTCACATAAAAGTTTGGATAACAAGCTATTACTACTTACAGCTTTGCATAGCATGTCTCCAACCAGAGTCACAATACCCTTCACGTAATCTGTGCCACTGAAAAAAAAGAAAAAGAAATGCAGAAACATGGTCAAAAAAAAACACATAAACTCAAACCAATAGCACCCAAGATGAACAAATGGTATACTTTTCCACTATAATTACACATCCTACCAAGTAGGTCCATGCTACCGAGGAGGTGGGAAGCTCTGTGTAAATTGTGTCAAAATGTTTGACACTTCACAACCGTGCCTGAGCAGATTGGCGACTTTGTGTTGCTGCTAATCACTTTAACGCCGTCATAAAAGCAGCAAAAAACAAGGAAAAGTAGAAATTACGCGGTGCGTAATATATGTCCCCGCTGGAAGTAGCATTTTGTAACAAAATGTGCAATATAGGTAAAAAATCAAGGTCAAAGGTCAAAGAAATCAAAGGTCAAAATTCTGTGTAGAAGTTTTGAAGCCCTCACCTAGTGCCATCACATAAAGCAAATGGAATCGAAATTGGGTTAGAAATGGCGAAGGAGTAGCATTTTGTAGCAAAATGCACAATATAGGTCAAAAATCAAGGTCAAAGGTCAAAGAAGTCAAAGGTCAAAATTCTGTGTAGAAGTTTTGAAGCCCTCAACTACTGCCATCATATAAAGCAAAAAGAATCGAGATCGGGTTAGAAATGGCGAAGGAGTAGCATTTTGTAGCAAAATGTACAATATAGGTCAAAAATCAAGGTCAAAGGTCAAAGAAGTCAAAGGTCAAAATTCTGTGTAGAAGTTTTGAAGCCCTCACCTAGTGCCATCACATAAAGCAAACGGAATCGAAATCGGGTTAGAAATGGCGAAGGAGTAGCATTTTGTAGCAAAATGTTCAATATACATGTAGGTCAAAGGTCAAGGTCAAAGGTCACAACTGAAATTCTGTGTAGAAGTTTTAAAGCTCCCATGTAGTGCTATCATATAAAGCAAACAGAATCAAAATTGGCTCATAAATGACAGAGAAGTAGCAAATGAACATTTTGATCACACACGGACGCACACACGGACGGACGCACGGATGGACGCACGGACGAAGAAAATATAAAGGAAATTCAACAAAAATTAACTTTTCTAGAATTATGAAAGAGCAGTGGACCAACCGCTCTCAGAAAGCAGGGGGAATAATTGCTACCCTTAACATATGTCAATATCAAGTTGATGGAATTTGTAATTTTCATGAAAAATGGATTTTTGTAGTATTTTCTTTATATTTTCTTGTTGGTATTGTTGTCCACTCATACGTCATAACCTCTAGTAGTCTCCTCATCCAGCGGTTCCAACACCAAAACTGTAAAAATTCATAACTTTTGCATCGATTGTCCGATTTTCTTCAAACTTTCACTGATGTGTTCTACTAATGTTGCTGCTTTCACTCAATCCACATTGTTCTTGGGGTTTATCTTCCCTTTAATATCGTTGTACTCGTGTGACATCAGAAACTATAGTAGTCTTTTCATCCAGCCGTGACTGAGCAGAAACTTCAAAAATTCATAACTTTTGAACGGATTGTCCGATTTTGCTCAAACTCTCACTGATGTGTTCTACTAATATTGCTGCATTCACTCAACCCACATGTCTATGAAGGTAAACTTGTCCTTTAAGTTGAATCAGTTCTTTACATACAATTTGTACTACTGACTCACAACTCTTTCTTGATTATTCCTTCCTCAGGTAGTTTGAGCAATAGTTGCTTGCATTTTCTTTTCCTTTGGGGATGGGGGGGATGTGAAATTAATCCTGCTACAGTTACTCAACAAGGGCTGTTGTTCTTTATAATGTTCTCTTGTTGTTGTTGTTTATATTTTGAGTTGTTCTTGAATGATTAAAATCAGCTAGGATGCTATGATTTGCCTACCTACATCATATCTTTTTTTTTTTCTTTTTTCTTTTTTTTCACATCAAACAGCTACAGACGATTGAGCAACACACTGTCTACACTCGACCTTGGTTTCCCGACTCCCATTACCCAGGGTCACATGATCACATTTCAATTATGTTTTGTTTTGTTTTGTTTTAAATCATAGCCCTGTGATGGAGAGTGAAACTCCTTAATGTATAGTGGTAAGGAAAACCAAGAGTGGATAAGTGGTCAAGTATACCATGTGACACTGGTAGTCGTAGTAAGTAAATGTGAGAGTAACAGAGATGATCGTTGTCAAAAAGCCCAATGACAACAATGAAGACACTGGTCATACTGAAAATGACAAAGTCTACAGTGACAACGACACTTATTTGATTGACTTCTACAATGGCAACAATGATGACAGTTATTAAAGGGATGGTCATAGTATTTTTTTGAGGTGAGGATTCAGCTTTTAACATTTTGCAAGATATTTAGAAACCACTTTATGAAATGTAAGAGAGCATAGAATTCTATGGGGAATTGATAGTTTATTTGATGAAAATTTGTTTTGAAATGACTGAAATATGAAAAAAAACAACATAAAACAAAAAGATTCTAATAAAAGTCGTGGCCTGTTGCATTTTTCTAGGATTGCTGTTTTGGCTATATCTCAGCCATTTCAAGACCAATTTTCATCAAATAAACTGTGAATTCCTCGAAGAATTTCATGTTTTTACATTTTATAAGAAGTTTCTCATTATCTCACAAACACACCAACATTAAAAAAAAGTTGGAAACCTGCAGCCCCATCTAAACAGAAATTGTACTGTTCAAAACTAGTCACAATAACATGAATTATGGTGACAAATTACAGGTCGTTTGTGGGTTACATTGTTTAGATCGTCATGTAAATGTACATGTGTAGAAGAACACATTACACAATGCAAGTCAAGAGTACTGAATGTCCAGCCTATGTTTAGTCTTGCATGCATACTGTGTTAAATAGACCAAGGAGTTATCACATAATTGTGATAACTCCTTGAATACACACAGTAGCTGTTTATCTGTTTATGTATGTTGCTCTCAATTTATGGAATAATCTCGCTTTGTTTGCATATCAGTAAGCAGCTACAGTTAATGAGCTTAAGACCTGTTTAAAACTCATTCTAAAAATGTTATTTCATTTGAATAATGTATGTCATGACTGTCATTATTATTATTGTAATAATAATAATAATAATAACAATTATCATTATCACTATTGTCATTACTATTATTATTATTATTATTATTATTATCATTATTATCATCATCATCATCACCACTATTATAATTATGATTTTGTTGTTGTCATTATGATTACTATAATGTCCTGATCATTACAATTATCATCATCATTATCATTATCATTATCATCATCGTCATCATCATCATCATCACTATTATCATTAATTATGATTTTGTTGTTGTCATTATGATTACTATGAATAATGTCCTGATCATTACAATTATCATCATCATTATCATTATCATCATCATCATCATCATCATCTGTTTGCTGGTTTAGGGAAAAACTTACTTGGTGCTTGAGAGGACAAATGTTTCTGGTTTGATGAGTGATCCAGAACCTGAACAGAAAAAATGAGAAAAACATGAAGACATGAGATACATACAGTCTCTACATCAGCACAAATTCTGCAAAGTACACAAACTTGAAAAGTGATTCAATGAGCTGTTTGGAATCCTTCAATATAGCAGAAATGTCACTATGGGTGCGTTTATCAACTCCTTTTCTCGGCAGAAACAGGTTATCCAAACAGCTTTCAAGGAATTTTTACGAGTTGATAAACGCAAAGCTGTTTTGAAAGCCCTTTAGGAAAGCCTTTTACGAAAGGGTGCGTTTATCAACTCTCCTTTCTCGGCAGAAACAGGTTATCCAAACAGCTTTCAAGGAATTTTCATGAGTTGATAAACGCAAAGCTGTTTTGAAAGCCCTTTAGGAAAGCCTTTTCGAAAGCCCCAAATTTGTGGCGATCCAAACAGCTTTCCTAAACAGGTTTTCAGAAAGCCTTTTGGAAGTTGATAAATGCAAAGCTGTTTTGAAACGGCTTTGTAGTTTTGTACTTCAGGCACGCCTTATGACCTCTTCTCCTCTGGTCGAATTGCGCAATGCAGCTGTGCAGTGACAGGCCAGTTAAAAAAATCGTGTTCGCGAAGACAGTTGATAAACGCAACTATTTTGAAAGCCGTTTCTAAAGGGCTTTGGAAAGGGCTATCGAAAGCCGTTTAAACAGGGGAGAGTTGATAAACGCAGCCAAAGTCGCATGCCGCCACTCAGAAATATTTGAAGTATGTGCTAAACTGGAGCTGCCTCACAGATAGAAAGACAATTGATTCATGTGGCATTGCATCATGACTCGTCACTCTCAAAGGAAGATATGTCTTTATTATGGTAATTGCTTTTCGCCGTCCCTTCTTAGAAAACAAGTGGCACATTAATAGTACAGGCAGTCAGGGCTTTGGAAAGGGCTCTTGAAAGGGCTACGGAAAGGGCTTTCGAAAGGGCTATCGAAAGGGCTATCGAAAGCCGTTTAAACAGGGGAAAGTTGATAAACGCAGCCTATGATGCACAAAAATCTGATGGTAGTCCTTTGATTCATGCAAACATGAAATTATGAACCTGGTACATATAGGCATCATATGTTCAAATGCAGAACCTGTTCTGCAATCCACAAGCCACATTTCTGTGGATTGATATTTCATCGACTTATTATCATTTTTATCATTCATTGCTTGTATTTCATGAGGTTGAATAAAAACTTGTTTTTTCTTTTGATCGAATACCACTGCTTCTCTCTGTTGCAGAATAATCAAAAGCTTCTAAATCATTAAATTTATAGCTGATCCTTTAACTGGCAACATTAAAGGTTGAATAAATGCTCCTGCATCAAATTGGTAATTTTAGATTAATTATCTGTTTCATTTTGTGCAGATTCAACTAACTCTAATCACTTCCATCTAATGTTTCTACAAGATAAGCAAATTGAAATTGCATTTTAAAACTCCAATGTGGTCAATCTTAAAATTTCTTTGGTAAAATTATTCCACGATTTGATATACAAATTTACATCATATGGCAGTACCCCCTTCCTACCCTTGGCATACAATGTACACTCTGGGCGTGTGTTGTCATGCACTGACAGCACATACAAATATTGATTCAATCAATACGGCCCTCCTGGGTTGACCGTGTAGAGAAAAGCAATAATCACAGCGATCTTGACTCACATTTTTCTTTAATAAGATGCCTGCTGGCAATTAGGTCTCTCTAGAGAGGACGGTGGCCTAAGCCCAGCTTGCAAAAATGTCTCATTCAGATTAAAATCAGCAAACATGTTCTTCATTAGCGCTGAACAATCCAACATTTACGGCTTGCAATTTTCTTCCCATAACTACCGTATGGCTGAGCTTTTTAATGAATTAAGCCCCTGCTGTATGTAAAGTAGCTCTCTTACCATAATAGAAGCATTTCAAGCTCGATAGTGACAGTCACTTGGCTTTTGAGAATTCATGCTGCTGCCATAGTGGCTACAATTACCATGGTACCACAGCTGATTTTCACTGCATTACATATTGAGGTGGGTTTCTGCTATGTAAAGAAACACAAGTCTTCTTAAAGGAGACCTCTCAGATGATTTTCAGATTTTTACATTTGAACAACTATAAATTAGTTATACTGAGTACAGAGTTTCAGAATTTGTGATAAGTGGGAAGAAGAATAAGAATATTTTCAAAATTTAGAACAGATTTCAATGAACAAGGATGATGACATGGCAGAGTCACCATAAGAATGCATGAGTTGGGGCTCAAGGAAGCAGAACAAAAGAAGAAGGCATGCATAGATTATACACAGGTGAACTCGCAAGCAAGCGGTATTGTAATGGAATTACACTGCTACATTTCTGCAATATGTGAACCTCCCATATCATCATCCTTGTTCAGTGTAATTTGTTGAAGGTTTTTCAAAGTATTGTCTCTCTGCTCAAGAACCAAAATAAATCCCACAAATCTATACATGGAGCTGTCGATTTATGTACTACATGATGTGAAATTATGAAAATCGTCTGGAATGGCCCTTTAACTTGTCAAAAAGTGTACAACATGTGAACAATTTCATCATTTAAGCACTCACTGATTACTCATCGATTGTTATGGAAACTTTCAGTGTCCCCATTCCACAGAGAAGACCAGCATTAGTGAGTCTAAAGAGGAAATACATCAGCCAAGTAAAGATGGGACAATATCAAAATACATGTAGCTGAAACTCACACACAGAAATGCATAGATGGGACTACATGGAGAGAGAGATCATTCAGTAACACCCCTAATGCTTGCTGCTCATGCATGAAACAAGGTGAAAGGCAAACATATTACATTACGTATTACATAAGTTACGTTCAGACGACAAGCCCTAACCTTGAAGTTAGGAAACCTCTAGGTTTCTTGCCCCCTAACTTCGACGTGCATCCACACGACGAATCTTAACCTCGAGGTTAAATTCCTGCCCCTTTGGGTGCATTGATTTTTGTGTCCACACGGTGCTTAAGTACGAGTGGGGACACCCCCCCCCAAACATATTACATTACGTATTACATAAGTTACGTTCAGACGACAAGCCCTAACCTTGAAGTTAGGAAACCTCTAGGTTAAGCTCTTGCCCCCTAACTTCGACGTGCGTCCACACGACGAATCTTAACCTCGAGGTTAAATTCCTGCCCCTTTGGGTGCATTGATTTTTGTGTCCACACGGTGCTTAAGTACGAGTGGGGACCCCCCCCCCCCCCCCCCCCCCCCCCCCCGGCTTGTGGTTAGAGCGCTAACCATAAGATTTCTTGTGGCTCTTAACATCGAGCTAACCTCGATTAACTAGGAGTGCGTCTTCACGGTCCCTAACTACAAGCTTACCTCAAGGTCAAGGCTTGTCGTCTGAACCTAACTATAATTACATGACTGGCTCTGGATCAAATGCCCAAGCTTAACTCCTTAGAAACTGAACATTCTGTACCTAATGGCCTATTGTTCCCTGGAAGTTACAGCAATACAATTCTCATTTTGACAACTTTCTTAAACAGATCACTGCATGTTTATTTTTGTCTATTATAAGTTATGTTTATTTGAAAGGCTATTAAAACTTTACAAAATGAATGGTGTGTCAGAGAAAAATTAGTCGCACAAAAATATCCACAAATGGCGACAACAGCTCTGATTTTTGAAACTGGAAAAGTTGCCAAACGTTGCCTATAAACCCTTTGTGTGTTTTGAGTATCACTTGGCACAAAAAAAATAACCACAGCAGATTTAAACATCATCCAAAGTAATGAGTCCCAGGCACAGAAAGGTTTTACAGAAAGAGGTGGTGGAGTGGAATGGGTGCTAATGGTCAGACATTGCACAGTGGCAAGTTTGGCAATATTGGTGTGAAAATGAATTTTGTGAGAAACTCCCTGAAATATGCTCTGAATAGTGAGGTGGCCTTCAAAATACAGAGTATCATACCTGGGGCCTGTTTCATAAAACTTGTCATCAGTGACAAGTTGTCATAGATGTGACAAGCTACTGAAATCCTTGCATCTGATTGGCTGAGAGTAAATTTTGTCATAGAAATGTGGTAGTTGTCACTGATAACAAGTTTCATGAAACGGGCCCCTGGTAACATCACATGAATGCTGTGGGCCACACACTAATCAAGAATCTATAGAAATATGCTATAGACTATTTACATTTGATTCTCTTCGTTATCATGTCCTTTAGCAAGGTTGTTTTGTTTATTACCTTGTCTTTCCAATGCACAAAATTTACAGTTCAGTGATTATCAAACATTTGTCAAAAAACATTATTGTTTTCACCTGTTGGACCCATACATTTACTTTTTGTTTCATTCCTCACATGAATATGAACTGGCAGAAAAGCTGTTGCAGTAATGTCATTCAGTAGAATCCCCACAGCTTGAAATTATCTTTGGCAACCCTCTGTTTCTCAAACCGCAAGAGACTAAACACTCAGAGGCTGAAATATCACTTCCTCATTCTTCCCATGCTTTGCTCGACGCCTACATTAGTGTGACCTAACATGCTGTCGGGAGAACACAAGAGCGAAGTGGATGGTACATTGCTCATTCACAATGTGCCCAGTCTACCCGAGATCGGTCTGATTGTAGTGCAGCAAGATCTAAATGGCCACTTTGGAGTTTAATGTAGCATGCACGCCAGTTAGTTATTAAAATGGATCATAGCTGTATACAATGTACATTCTCCTTGCTCTTGCCTCTGATTACCAATTATGATTCATGATTGCACGTACGTGATTAGATTGGGTTCCGCATAAAGCCTTCGAGATTAACAGAAGTGATATGGACGGACTGTCTTCAGACCATGAAAGGATTTTGCGGTAAACAGCAAACATTGCAGTACACTGCTCACACTGTGTCAGATGTCAGAAGATATAATTTTGTAGCTTCTGTTGAGGGTTAGATTCAGAAAGTCAAATGTAGCTCTGTGGAGTAATTGCAAACTACTAATTAAGATGCAAATGAAATGTGAACAATCTGAAAATAAAGCCCCCACCTCCACATGCAGTTTTAAAAACCCCTGTCCCTCACTTTCTTAGGTTAAAAATAAACAACGCACATGCTTGCTCACTTTTCAGTGGAAAACATTCCAGTTTTTGGTCTCATTTCTCAATTTGTTTTGCACTCGTGATAAAAGTTAGATACATGTATAAAAGTGGTTACTTTTGTTCGTGTTCTGCATCTGTTGTCAAGTATACTGCATGCCTCCCCTCCCCACATAAAAGAGAAAAACGAAAACACGAACACTACTTTAAATAAAAGAAAAGAAAAAGAGAAAGAAGAGTTTCAAGGGGAAAAAGACTCCAACTGGTTTTTCTGTCAGTGTTACTGAGGGTGCAGAAGAAAAAAAAAAGTAAGAGGATTTTATCTATGTTAATGAGCTGTACTAAAGATGTTCATGAACAGAAAATATTATGTAAGATCACCTGTGCTTACAAATTATGTGCGCCCATCATAATACATCACTAAATTCTCTTTTTGAGTTCCGACAGACTCACGGGAGGAATCGTGTCCTTTTACTGCACACCTACACATTTTCATTCATGCGGAAACTTAATTACCTTTTGCGCCATCAAATTGGGCTGACGATACAAGCCACAACAAATGCCTTGTTGATATCAGGGAGGTGTTTCACCCCCATGTTGATATACAATCTAATAATGTTTGCTGATACGTCGCATGTTTATTTTGGATGGTTACATATTAAAGGGACAGTACAGTCCTGGTTGAGGTGGGGATTCAGGTTTAAAACATTCCTAAGTGAGATGAAGAGAGACCTCTTATGAAATATGAAAGACCATGCAATTTTAAGAAGGATTCAACGTTTATTTGATGAAAATTGGTTTTCATATGGCTGAGATAGCCAAAAAATTGATAACAATAAAAGGTGACAGGCCACGCCTTTTATTAGGATATCTTTGTTTCACCTTGTTTTTGGATATCTCAGCCATTTCAAAACCGATTTTCATCAAATAAACTTTTGATACCTCTTAGAATATTGCATGCTCTTTGACATCTCATAGAGTGGTTTCTGAATATCTCTCAAAACGTTAAACACTAAATCCTCACCTCAACCAGAACTGTACACACCCTTTAAGTGCAGCATGTGAGGCATAGTTCTTGTAAGCTGTACTCGAGGTTTGTTTTGTTTTGTTTTTTTCCCCAAATGTAATGTTTAATGTTGACCATGATTGGTTCCAACCTTCATATCTTGAGACGGATGGCACATATCACTCTGCATGTCCACAGTAAATCTCTCCAAAACTCATTTCTCACTTTTCATTCAGCAGGGTGCAACAAATCCACTCGTCTGCTTGCCAGGGGCAATTGGAGCTCACTTGGGGGACATTAAAGGGTATGTACAGTTCTGGTTGAGGTGAGGATTTAGCGTTTAACGTTTTGCAAGATATTCAGAATCCACTCTATGAGATGTCAAAGAGCATGCAATTCTAAGGGGTATCAAAAGTTGATTTGATGAAAATCGGTTTTGAAATGGCTGAGATATCCAAAAACAAGGTGAAACAAAGAGATCCTAATAAAAGCCGTGGCCTGTCACCTTTTATTGTTATCAATTTTTTGGCTATCTCAGCCCTTTGAAAACCAATTTTCATCAATTAAAGGTTGAATCCTTCTTAAAATTGCATGCTCTTTCATATTTTATGAGAGGTTTCTCATCATCTCACTTAGGAATGTTATAAACCTGAATCCCCACCTCAACCAGTACTGTACAGTCCCTTTAACACTGGAATTACTGCAAGACCAGAAATGTTCACATGCATGAAACTTTCGCGAATTTGAAGAGGAGCCAAGATTCGCGAAAGTGAAATGCATGTGAAAGTTCTTGTTTACATAATGCATTGAATGCCAGTGGCAATTTGCGAAAGTTTCGTGCCATGAAAAAGGCTGACGGCTCCAATTTGCAAAAGTTGTATGCTACAAAAATTTCTGGTTTTACAGTAAATACCATGGTAATTTTGTTGTCACCATTCTAAATGAAATACCATCTGAAGGTAAAAGATACTGCAGTCTTTCAGTTTGTACCATTCTCATTCACAAAATACCATGGCGTTTCAAGACCGAAAATACACCTCTCTAGAAGTATGCATGCATCCATGTATCTCCTCCTCCAGTGAGAAGACAGGAAGTGTGTCTGTTCATGTGAATATCAGGGTTCGAAATTGGCGATGGTCCGCTGGCCATTGGCCACCCAAAATCACGTCGGACTAGCTAAAAAACGTAAAATTCTGAAGTTACTAGTCCGTCTGGCTATAGCCAAAATATTGCTTTAGTGTCAAAATTGATTCGTAAGTAGTCTGCCTGGCTAGTTAAAAAAAAAAGTTAAGTGCGACCCCTGAATATACATACACTGCTGTACAGGGGGTGGTATATTGTAACATGATTTACACACAAATCTCACATGGGTATTTCGTGAGAAGTTTGAATTACCGCCCTAAATACCAGGGTATTTTGCGGTGTATTTGCTTTCGTATATAAAAAAAAAAATATACGAAATACTGTGTGAAATAGCACAGCATGTCACCATTCTTGTGAGTGGGCCTAATTTTGGGCAAGTGACTAGTGTGCCCTAGCCTGTTACAAGAATTGGGCGCTTGCCTGAGTACCCGTCTGGGTAAGGAGATTTTTTTTTTTCTACTTGGTAATGGTGTGATTCAGTACCTTTTCTAGTCTTTTCTGACACCACAGATGATGTCTACAAGTACCCATACACTACACCAACAAATGCAGAATGCATAATCTAGATGTAAGCTCTTGGTGGCTGTTCACACCTTAACAAATTATCTCAAAGTCATAAGAGATTTAGACAACATATCTTTTCAAATCTGAGCTATTGGCCAAAAAACAAATGAAATCAACCACATTCTCAAAATGTAGTTTGAAGATTCAATTTTGTTTTGAAGTGTTACAGCCCCTTTTCTGGAACTACTCAACAAAGTGCTCAAGGTCCACTTCAGAGAATTTGATATGAAGAACATCCTTTCATGTAAGTTGATGAGCAATGTGAAAGTTTATTGTTTTCTTTAATTAAAAAAGAGGAGTCCTCCAATGATGCACCCTGTAGTTCAGTAAATAAAAAGTTCTGCATGTCTGCATTGTTTGTACACCCTGTAGTCCAGTGAATACAAAGTTACAGTTCTGCATTGTTTGTACACCCCGAGGTCCAGTAAATATAAAGTTCTACATCTCTACATTGTTTGTATACCCTGTAGTCATAGTCAAGTAAATATAAAGTTCTGCATCTCTGCATTGTTTGTACATCCTGTAGTCCAGTGAATATAAAGTTACAGCTCTGCATTGTTTGTACACCTTGTAGTCCAGTAAAGATAAAGTTCTACATCTCTACATTGTTTGTATACCCTGTAGTCAAGTAAATATAAAGTTACAGCTCTGTATTATTTGTACACCCGTAGTCCTGAAAATATAAAGTTTTACATCTCTGCATTGTTTGTACATCCTGTAGTCAAGTAAATATAAAGTTCTACATCTCTGCATTGTTTGTACACCCTGTAGTCAAGTAAATATAAAGTTCTACATCTCTGCATTGTTTGTACACCCTGTAGTCCAGAAAATATAAAGTTCTGCATCTCTGCATTGTTTGTACATCCTGTAGTCCAGTGAATATAAAGTTACAGCTCTGCATTGTTTGTACACCTTGTAGTCCAGTAAAGATAAAGTTCTACATCTCTACATTGTTTGTATACCCTGTAGTCAAGTAAATATAAAGTTACAGCTCTGCATTATTTGTACACCCGTAGTCCTGAAAATATAAAGTTTTACATCTCTGCATTGTTTGTACATCCTGCAGTCAAGTAAATATAAAGTTCTACATCTCTGCATTGTTTGTACACCCTGTAGTCAAGTAAATATAAAATTCTACATCTCTGCATTGTTTTCCACCTGTCTACATACAGCCAGCCTAGTCTTTATGCTTCTCATGCTCTTGTACTGAATATATAAAGTCTCCTTGTATTCTTTTTTACATGGCGATGAGTATCTAATATCCCTAATGGAACATATAAAATGCCAAAATACAACATCCCGGCTGCATGAGAAGTGTAATGAGGCTCACCACAGTGGCAAAAGTGCATTTTAATCCCCCCTGCGTGTGTCCCGAGTAATGTGATCAATGCAAAATCAAAATTAAATTACAATCACTTCGTTACACGCATGCTCGATGACGAGGCTCGATTGGGGTTGTTCGTACCTAATATGCTGATGAATATACTCTACGCAATATATACACAGAACATCAATACAGGTGCCTGATGAGAGCCCACTCCCCCCCCCCCCCTACAAAAAAAAAAAACCAATCTATCTGCACTTGGCTTCACATGGTGATCACGTAGGATGCACACTGCAAAAGGATGGGGCACTGACGGGTTCTATTTTTGGAGCATTACCCCCCTCCCTCCCCCTTTTCTGTTTTTCATTTCTAAATCCCGGAGCTGTCACTACCGGCTCTTTGCCAATCTCACAGATAGATGGCCGGTGAATAGGCAAGGTCTGATTTCATTTTGGCCATGAGCAGCGAGATGCCGTTCTTAGTGTGGATGGCTTCTCTTATTGCAAAGGCAATGCCAATCAAACACTGTATCCTCTCAAAGAAAACAGGACAGCTGAAATAAGATATGTTTATTACCTCCAACACACACACACACACACACACACACATACAGACTCTTCTCCCCCTATCCTTTTCACTCTTCACTGAGAGTGTTGTGACAATATATGGGACATTTACAAAGAGATTCATCTTACGAACCATGCAGGGGATCAATAATTACGTCATGGGAGTGTGGAATTTCTGATTCATGGTGAAATTGTGATTTTTTTTTTCTTCTTTTGAGGAGTGCACAGTTAGTTATTATATCACATACTTTTGTTATTTTCTATCTTATTTTGTGACTGTCACTTTGGTTTTGCAATGTCTTTTATATGTCATTGTTCTTACTAGTGTAGGACCGTTATATAGTTTTCTCCTATAAATAGCACCAGTGCACTTAGAAATGCTCATAGAAAGTGCCATATAAATGCAGAAAGAGAGTTATTACTATTATAATCATTATCACTGAGTGAGATACATGCTTATGCATAAAATCTCTACCATCCAATTCATCTCAAAGGACTATGCACGACAAATATAAATCTGCAATTGAAAACAAAAGCTTTTCTGCTTCTCTTTCAACACTTTTCTCCTACCCTCTTATCTCCTACAACCTGTACCATTACCCATCTTTCCATGAGACTAGATTTTCTTCTCCCCTTTTCTTTTCTCCCTACCTCATCTTCCTCTCACTACCTCTTCCTCTACTTCTACTTCTTCTTCCCTTTTTGTTCTTCTTTTTCTCTTCCTCACTCTTAGTCCATCCTAACATTTACCCCTCCTCCTCCTCCTCCTCCTCCTTCTCTTCCTCTTCCTTTAAATCTTGCCTGGTATTCTTTTACCACCCCTTCTTTCTCTTCCTTCCATTGCTTTTTCCTCTTCTTCTGCTTTTACTTATTTTTTCCTTCTTTTTATTAGTCTATTTCTATCACAAAACAAATTCCTCCCCCTACTCCTTCTGTTCCTTCTTCTTTTTGTTCCTCCTTCTCCTCCTCCTCCTTCTTTTTCTTCTTCTTCTTCTTCTTCTTAACTTTCATCCTCTGAGCAATCTCCCTAATTGTCTCCTCCAAAACTCTCCACCTTCCTCTTACTTCTCTTCTTCCTCTTCCTCCTGCTCATTCCATCTCCTCCTCTTCCAATCCACTTTCTCTTTTTTTTTTTTCTAACCATCCTCTTCACCCTCCTCCTCCTTCCTGGGGTTCCTTCAGGGACTGTATAATGTCACACCTCTTTTTCTGATGCTATGAGTAAATGGATGCACATCCTAAGATGGAGTGCTGTTCAACTGGATGAATAATTCACATTTACACATGCCCAATAAAGACCTGCATCTGTGTGGAAGAAAAGATATAAACATGAGAAAGCCGGATCCTTTCTGACCCTTACCATCTCCACGTCCAATCAAGAAGGATGAGTTTCGCAAATGAAACTGATCCCTGGGGATGAATTAATTCGTACTCAGCACTGTCTCTCTCCTTCCTTTTAGGGATCTCTACTGGCCTGCCTTTTCCCTCACTCATGCAAAATGCAGGCAGTAGGAACTGCATATGAACTGCTGTTTCAGCTAAGAGTGATCTGTAAAACTCTTCCCACTGTCATGTCTGCACTTACAACCGTTTTGTAAACATTAACCAGCTTACACGGGAACGATGCATCAAGCAGCCCACACTTCAGTATTTCACAAACCTTAGTTAATGCTCTTCATGTGTGATTTTCTCCAATACAGTCAAACCTGCTGTGAGAGACCACCTGTCTATAAAGGTCCTTCCCTTGAAACGCTTTAATAGAGAATGTGATAAGAGCATGCATGGGGCAAAATTTTCTGTGATCTATGATGATGGCTCCACACTCACTATAAGAAATACAACTTAATTCCAAACTTCATTGATCAGATGTAGTCATGGAATACCTTGAGCACAATCATTAGGCACGGTTTTCCTTTATTATGGCATGATGGTAGCACAATAAATCTGTCAAAATTATGTCAGTTGCCTCCTTTTATCACTTTAGGGGACAAAATCAAAATCTGCAATTTTGTTAGTCTTTGTGATTTTCATGATAGATGTGCATCGCCAGCAATATGAAAGACAATGACAGATGTAACGATGGGTAAATTTCTTACCTGATCCTGGTATGTTGAATCTCCTTCCAGATTGCTGCATAAAATGAGACCAAACAACATCCAATTAATATAGAGTACAGGAAAATGCAGGTAGTTAGAAAAAGTGGTCGTTGAGTGTCCACTGGCTCAGAAAAAACCCACAGTGCTATAACCACTCTCCAAAGTCCATGCCATTGAAAGGGTTAAGCAACTTAGTATGTGTCAGGGCATAAATCATGCATGGGACATACGCAGTATATCATTTTACCTTCCTTCTCTATACACTGGTGCAATTGATCTTACAAGAGATAGTCTTTGCTCAAGACTGAAGCATGTCAAAATATTATGAGATCATGTATTTCCTTACTTGTCAACCCTTGAGCATCTAGAGCCTTTTTGCAAATGTCAGTCACAGGTCACTTACAAGAAGCAGTGAATTTCATCTTTTCTTCTTCTTCTTCTTCTTCTTCTTCTTCTTCTTCTTCTTCTTCTTCTTCTTTTTTTTTTTGCCTGGGTTAAGACCAAACTTGCTATGTATTTACAGAGATCAGCTAGTAGATGAGAATGACATAGGTGCCTCATAAAGATTTTCAAAAACATTCTTTTTTTTTCACTTCTTAACATGCACAGAGTATGTACCTTAGAGAATCATCTATAGGCATGGGAGCAGAAGGGTTGCTACTTACATCCAGGATAGCATTGAGCTGCCTCAGGACAGCATGGACCTCCTCCTTTAACAGCCACTGGAACTCATCCTCCTGTGGATCAAAAGAAATGATTATAGGGTCATTTCATCTGTTGCTGTCAAGATCTTTGACATCAAAATGTCCAACCATCAAGATCTTTGACATCATTATGTCTCACCCACAAAATCTTTGACATCACTAATTGTATGTCATACAGTCAAGATCTTTGACATCGCTATGTCTAACCATCAAGATCTTTGACATCATTATGTCTCACCCACAAAATCTTTGACATCACTACTCGTATGTGAATACAGTCAAGATCTTTGACATCGCTATGTCTCGCAGTCAAGATCTTTGACATCATTTATCTCTTGCTCTCACAGTCTTTAACACGTCATATGCTGCCCTCAAGAGCTATGACAGCATGTCATCAGTTGCCTTCAGGGTCTTTGACATTATTTCATCTGCTGCCTTCAAGATCTATGACATCATTGATTTCATCTATTGCCCTACATATCAGTGACATCACTGCCTTTACATACATTACCTTCAAGATCGTTGATATGCTTTCATCTGTTGCCCTCAAATTCTTTGACATTTCATGTTGCCTCAAAAACCTTTGACATCATCTCATTTGTTGCCATCAAGATCTTTGACATCGTTTTTATACTGCCCTCAAGATCAGTTGCCCTCGATGTCTATGACATTTATCTCTTACCATCAAGATCTATGACAAAATCTTATCAGTTGCCCCAAAGATTTACAATGTATGACATCATTTCAAAATTTGTTGTCCTCAAGATCTACAATACAATGTATGACATCACTTTATCTTTTGCCCTGAAGATAGACATGTATGACATCATTTCATTTGTTGCCTTATGAAATCATTCGATCTGTTGCTGCCAAGATGACTTCATTTCATCCATTGCATTCAATATCTGATATCATTTCTTTTGTTGCCTTTAAGATTGACACAATCTCATCTGTTCTAGACATGCACTTTGACATTGCCTCATTACTTGCCCTCATCTAAATTGAACCACACCCATATGATGCCCTGAAGACTGATATCATTTTACACTTGCTGCAATCATCTGGATCACTTGGTGCAATCACTGAATTTGATTGCTCTCAAGACTGCACCGTCAAAACCTTTGTTTTCAGTTGCTTTCAAGTCTCTGCCATCAATTCATCCATTGTCCCAAAGAAACTCATTATCATTTAACTCACAAAAAATAAAAACAAGGAACAAATGTGTCAAATAGCCAACGTCGTAGTTCCAAGTTGTGAATGAGCAGAGAAAGAGTAAAGTCATTTGTACTGGCAGCATTGTTGGTTTGTTAATTTACTGAGATAAGTGTCTCTGATGTAATAATCATTCATGTAATTCTTAAATACGTATATAAAATGTACATGTACAAAAATGGTATTTGCTGGCACAACCACTTTACAGCAAGCCTAGTATGTGGTTTTATGTTAAATGAAGGAAACGTTTGTTAATGCATTCAATGTAAAATCATGAAACGGATGCCTCCCCAGATTTATTAAATGGACCATTCTCGTCATCTGAGTGTATGCAAGTTCCTTCTTTGTTTGAACATGGATTCCATTCAAATAAATTGCTGCATATCGCTATCATGCATTATACAACTTTTGTAGTTTGTATGCCGCTTTGAAAATGACTGAAATGTCTAACCAAATGAGAGGAAAAAAGAAAAGAAAGGCCATTTGTACAAACATGCACATGATCTAATTATGAACTGGCTTATTCATGACCTGCAAGACCTTGCCATCATTTCATCTGCTGCCCTTTATCACCTTTTTGTCCACCATCCATCTGTTACAAATTTGTCCTTTATTTTCAGCACCACAACACTCCCAGGCCTATATTGTGAAGCAGGTGGTTATTGCACCAAAGTTCTTGTGCTCCTGCACACATTCGCATTTGTCCGAAGTCACAGGTGTTACGCACCTGCTTCAGAAATTGTAAAGTGATCAGCCGTAACATGGAAGTGAACCGTGATGCCTGACCTCAAAATGTATTTGTGGCAGAAAATAGTAATACTTTCTGTAAGCAGCCATCATCAGATAAACTTTGATATGATTGTGTGATTTAAAAAAAATGTTCTGGTATTCATCACATCACACTCAAACATTACAGGATGTTAGTGGACTGGCCAAAAGTAAATTTAAACTCAAATGCTCATGATAGTGAACTCTGTAAGCTACCTACTCTACGCAGGCACGGGTATGTGGGGTAATGTTTTGTAAATGATGATAGTTTTTCTTCTGAAAAATGGTCACTTAATCGCTTTAGTTCAAAGAGAGTATAATGCAGATTTTGCCAAGCCTTCTCTAAGTTCTACAATTGTATTTGTATGTCTTCTTCAAGACCAATTGGATCAGAAATACAAGACTGGAATATAACAGGGGAAAATATATGATAAAATCATGAGAAATCCTTCCTTTTTATGTTTGTGTGATCTGCAACGTTTTTCATACTGTTTCAGATTGTACAATGTCAACAGCATCAAGAATCAAACTGTTAGAAATTATAGATAACTTCACACATTAGGTAATCAAATGTCCCACCCCCTAAAGACAGTGCTAAATCAACATAAATTCTTGTAATGAATACCTTGCATGATTTTTCCCCCCAAAAAAATTGTTGTATACTACACTGTTTTAACATTTTACACTTACCTGTATCAACAGCTCTTCTCTATTGTAAACCTAATAAAACAGTTATAGTACTCTGTGCTCTCAACTACAGAAAAGGGATGATTACTGAATTTATTTTTTAATTATAGAAGGAAACATGTACTGCACAACCTGTTAACCAACTTCCATAACCAATTTTGCCAGTGACACCTGGGATTGAAAATGATTGGCTACAGATTTACCTTTAGAAATGGACTGGATTATAGGCCCGTTCACACACAAGGGAAAAAGTGCGATTTAAAAATCGATTTTCTTATCGCAATCAAAATTTCGAAATTTTTTCCAGTGTGGACAGAAAAATCTCACTAATTACCGCGATCCTTATCGCGATCCAACTCGCACTATTAGTGCGATTTTTCAGAATAATCGTGATTATTTTGCCAAGCGTCGTGTGTGTGAGCGCGATCGAGATTCGGAAATCGGTATTTTTAATCCCATCGTTCGTAGCACGTGCGAAACTCTATTGGGACTGCGGGGGTCAGTCTTCGGTCATGCAAGTTTCGCGCATGCGCAATTTGGCCACTGATCGTTCTTTCCTTGCTGCGAAGTGCGATTTTTCCCTGTGTATGAACGGTCGAAAAAAAATCGAAATTTGGATCGCGATTGAAATTTCGATTTTCGTTGTTTGTGAACGGGCCTATTGTGGCATGCTTGTTAAACTGTTATGGTGACCTTGGAATGAACACCTTGCTTTATAAATCAATTATGGGAAAAATGTAAACATGCATGTATGGGACCCTTTGGGCTTTGAAATATTAACATTGCATATTTGTTACTGTTATTTACCTAGAGAATAACAATCCACAGCTTTCATTATGACATCATTATACATCTTCCATGAGGGCTGCACTAAGCTCTTACTCCAGCATACATCCACTATAGAATTGTGACACTGTGAGAAAAATGACATCCTTACACAAGATGTTCTCCTGTGGAAAATTTTTTAATTTTAGGTCTACTGCTTCAACCCCTGATAGGCCCATTCACAATGTAATCATCAGAAATTAACAGCATTTGATTTTTTTTTCAATACTATTGCAATGCAAAATCGGTCTGTCTTGATAATTTTAGACAGAAAATTTGCCTAGTGCAGTGTTTTAATCCCTTGATGTCACTCGCTGCACTAGGTCTGAAGTGAGGGTACCTTGGGTCATGCCCCAGTCATTGTTTGAGCATGTGCAGTTTGAAGGCTTTTATAAGCGCTTTGCTGACAGCATAACGAGTTATTTGGCCTTGTGTGAATGGCAGTGAATAACATCGAGTTTAGCATGACTATCCAAAGACCAATAACTCTTGTGCACGAATGGGCCTACATTGTATGTGTTTGTTCGCTGATTAGCACGTACACTGTCCAGAGTGCTTTCTTTGCAAATTGACAGTGTGGAAACTAACTGCCAACTAGAAAAGCACTCGGAGAGTGCAGACCTCTGCCAAGCCAACAAATCATTTCCACAAAACATGTATGCAATTTCCCAATAGACGCTTTTTATCTACGTCTAATAGCAGAGCATGTGCTTTAGTGCGCGTATTTAAACCTCCAGTGCGTGCAGCTAGAACTCCTCAGTTCATTGACCTTACAACTTGTATTATATGACAAAATATCAAAAATCCTTCAAAAATCCATTAGAATTTCCAGATCACTACCAAAATTTAATCATCTGTGCATTGTGTCATTATTGAATGCCTGCAAGTTTTATTCAAATCTGTTCACAACATTTTGAGTTATTTTATCAACAGACAAACCAAGGCTGATGATCAATAAACCTCCTCCTCCCTTGGTGGAGGTAATGAACAGATACTACCTAATCCTCTTGATTGCTATTGTGTTATTGTGACCTTCTTGCAGGATTGAGGCATATTGGTTAAAATGCTCCATTGGGCCGTAGATGGCCACCCTACAAATGAGTCAAGTTTGGTGTAATTCACTGAAAGCAGATAAGATGAACTGCGCATGCAAACTACAGCCAAGTGCCTGAGCACTAACCAAAGGGTTAAAGGGTTCATAGTCCTGTCCAGTGGCGGATCCTTTATTTTTCATTAAAAACATAAGAAATAACAGAAAAAAATGAAATGAAACCTGGAAGTGGCACCAGAAATATTAGTTGCCCCCCCCCCCCCCCCCCTTTACAGAATTCCTGGATCCGCCCCTGCTGTCCACAATAATGCAGTGCTTCCAATTTGGATTCCACATAATTTTGTGCGAAGATTGGATTCTAACTCAATTTTGTCAGAAAGGTTTATATGTAGGCTTTACTGTGCATAAAAAGCACTACTTTGACCTTTCTCTCGTATCTATGGTCAAATCAAAGTTTCAGTGAAGAGAATACATGTGGATACTGTATGAATCTGGTCAAATAATTGCTCCTTTTTTTCTACTCTGTAAAGATTAAGGGGTCATGAGTCTCTGCAGATTAAATATCAATCACTGTGAATATTTACAATGTATGTATCATTGCTAAACAAGATAAAGTGACCCGAGATTGGAACTGTAATAAACCTTCAATGCAAACATACAACAATGGCTCTTTATGCTAATTAATACAATTTATCAAATATTGTTAATTTGTTTTGACTAAGTTAAAAAACACAATTTGCTCTGGTAAAAATTTTACTGATTAAGGTATGAGATTCTCACTCTAATGTATTCAGTTTGAATCTCTGACTACATTGGTACCTCCAACATTATCTACTCTACTGCCCATTCCATCCCACCCTCCATAAACTTGAGAGCTCTGCACAGTATGAATGGCAAATGTGGACTTTGTATTGGATTTCATGATTAGCCTCAAGGGCATAGTACTGTATCAAAAGAGATAACTTGTACGTGTTGGAGGAGGAATCAAAGATGAGAGCAATTGGACCTCCCAGTACCAAGGCCCATAATATACAATGTAGGTTAGTACAGGGAAAATAATCCATGTCAGACTGCCCCAGCTACAATGTACATTGTACATGATGCATAATCTTAGCAAGGCAGGTAGTAAGTCTCAAATATACTGCCTGTTTTACCATGGATCACAGGAATGTCTGATTTAACATGCAGTTATAGAGACAGAAACTATTTTTCTTCACTAACACAATTAAGTTCCAATTGAAATTCAAATCTCTAGTTTCATGTCCAACTTACATTCTACCTAAGAAAAAAAAAAATGGGCCAGGAAAGAAATAAAATGACATTACAGCATTTAATAAAGAAGTAGGAAAGAGTAATAAGGTTCTATACGATACTTTTGCAATTCATTGATAACTATAACTTCATTTGAGAACTAATTCCTGCCATTCACATAGGGAATTATGCATACATTACAAGAAGTGCATAAATGCCAGAATTACAGATGTATTGAACCACTGAAACTTTAGCAGCTAACATCCTGGTTAAAGACTAATGATAGCAATAACATATTAGTGTATACTGTGTGGTGGTGGTCAATGTTTGTGAGAAGAAACTAAAAATAACTAAAAACTTCCTATCATCATCAAAGCTGCATTCTGTTAACAATTTCAAAAAAAAAAAAATCATACTTTCATGGGTGGATGACTTATTGTTGGAATTGACGAATCTGTTAGCAAATAAAATTCAAATATTGGCAAATAATACTTATAATACAGATGTTGTTCTTACCGATATTGGAATTATGGGTCTGTGTATCACGAATAGATGACATGTATACATCGCAGTGACTTACAAATATCTGACCTATTGATGTATCCATGGCAACATGCATCATCATGCAATGGGAACATGCACAATTCAAGTATTTCAAGTAATTCAGGAGCAAGTACAGTTTTGGTGACCCCGATTCATTTCAGGACAAACTGTCTGACAAGTGCTTTAATAAAGTAATCACCACTGTTTGTGACAGGGTGCCTTTTAGTGGCAGGGGTCCCCTCATTCATTGATGAAAAGGCCAAATCAGGTGTGAGAGTATTCTCACCTCCCTGAACACTTCTGAGTACTGTACCTCTTGTTTTTGTTCTACAGTGGGACTAGGCACACCTGATGCTCTTTAGCTGTTTTATCGCCGAATGAAATAGCCCCTGCCATAAATAGGCACCCTGTCGCAAACGGGGATGATTACTCTAGACGACTGAAGCTGATCTTCTCATCTCACCACACTGCAAACCATTTCTTTCACTGTTTGCTTTTGTGTGATCGACACCATGGAGTTAATAGGTACAATGTGTATCTCCATGCAGAGACTACACAAAAAGTAGTTTGAACTCATAACTTTCTGCTTGTTTTACTCAAAACTATACTTGCTCCTTCAGACACATAACCAGATAGAACTACATTTGTACTCTCGTATGAATTAATTCAAATATGTGATACAAAGTTTGTGACTTACAGCATCGAAGAGACTACTGTAGAAATCCATCACCTATTAGGCAAGAGTAGCATCAAAACACACAGACCATGCTGATGTGATTATGTTCTAAAAAGCTCTCGAGGGGGACTACTGGGTCAGCTGTAAACGGGCGACGGTAAATTGCCTTCGGTTGTCATGGGACAGGAAGGGCTTATTTTATGGCGTACTATTTCGACCCGCATATGAGGTCAACTACGTAGGCCGACTCGTGCAGTCAGGAAATGTTTTGGGCTTCTTTTTGCTATGTGAAATAACACTACAAGTTTATTTAATACCATCCTGCTAATCAAGAGTCTAGAACTGAAACCAAGAATCACACTGTACTGCAGAATACTGGTACAGAATTCATGAAGAAATAAAAAGAATATAGAAAATAGTGGAAATTATCTTACATTTTGTACAGAAGACCACACCCAATACCAGGGGAACACTAAATAATGAAAAAATGCTCCTCCAACCTTGTGAATTGATATTCTTTTACATTCACAAATTGTGAAGTGTCTTTTGGTAATGACTGTAGCCAACCATGTGACCAGTTTGGAACCAACTGACAACTTTATCAATGCCACCAGCTGCCTCTTTGTGCACAATATTACCAGTGATGGTACTTTGAGATGAAGGTCCCAATAAATTGCTGGTAATACTCCACAAAGGACACATTGTTCTTTGGTTCTTGTGTTTATTTGCTTGTCTGTTTTGTTGTTGTTTTTTATGGAGGAAGGGGAGGCTAAACAGGATTGTTATGAGTGCTGTAACTGCTCTCATTCATGTTGAGGATGATAGAAATTCATTTTCAAATATCACTGAAAGGTTGAAAGCATCTTGATTGGGATCCTCCATTTTACATTGATCTGTGAAATCTGGTATTGCTGCACTGTAATGAAAATCTCATGTTTTGTCTCACTTTTTTTTTTATTAAACTCTACTTGTAGTTTACAAAAAAAAATGCCAACTTATTGATGAAATTTCATTAGAACTGAATGTTTGTGCAAATGTATTTGATAACACTTTTTTAAACTCATTGATCTAAGAGGTCTTGTGTCTTATTGTAAAGAAAACTTCATCTTTGATCCCTCTGTTCATTACTCCTGACAACAAAAAACTCACAAACAATGTTATCAATCATTCATTAACAGCATTATACTGCTTACAGTATATTGTGCATGTATATGTTGTACAGTCTGTACTTCACTGTCAAAAATATGCATCACATACTGTACAAGTGTACAAATTTCAATCAAGTTAACTGACAACTATCTGCATGAAAGCAAAATGATAAAATCAATATTTGTTAACATCCTTATCACAATCATCACATGTTGACAATGGTATACCACTACTACTATGACAGCACTCTGCATAACTGACCCTTGGTACCACTTTTCCAATCAAGAGCATCAGGTTATGAGATAGACCAGGAACTGATGCTTGGCAAAGCAAACACTCATAGAACATCATGTTTTCCTAAGATGGAATGTTGTTGATATGTTGTGATTTGTTGAGCTTTTAGCCGTTTTTGTTCAACAGGGCAATAACCAATCAAAGAAAGCCAAACTGTAAATATTGCATATCATATTGATATTTATCATGCCATTGATAACAAATCTAATATCGTGCAATTATTCCTGTAAACTGAAAAATATATCAGTGTTGACTTTTTCTCAGAACACCAGTTCTGAACTTTGATTAAGCACAGCATGCTTGTGACATTTTAATCAGACAAAGATGAATCCTTCTACATGTATCAACCCTATAACTGACGTATGTACATAACATCTCTACATGTACTACAATGTACAATGTATAACCACCATGGAGTTGGCATGATCTTGCAGTTCTCCCTTAAATATTGCCTATGAGGGAGAAAGAAATGTATTAAAGGCAAATATTACAATGCGCTCTCAACTACACCTGTACACTGTACATACATGTACGTACATTAGTGATTGAAACTAGGCAGGGGCATTAATGTGAAGAATTCCTGACAACCTGTCAAAGAAGGTACCTTTGTAAATATGATCAATTTACTAATCATTGTAAATTATGAAATGTCATTCTCAATACCCTACAAAGCAGACAATATTTGGTCATTTGCTGTATTTCGCCCATTTTTTCTCTTGCTGATTGCTTTGAGTTAGAATTGTATTATGTCCTACAAATTTCACTCTGCTTTGCAAATGAAAAATAACAAACATTACATTTGGACAGTTGTTAACACATGTATATAGGACTAGATAGAGCTAGATATACTTTAAAGGGAAGTTAAACCCCAAGAACAATGTGGATTGAGTGAAAGTAGCAACATTAGTAGAACACATCAGTGAAAGTTTGAAGAAAATCGGACAATCGATGCAAAAGTTATGAATTTTTAAAGTTTTGGTGTTGGAACTGCTGGATGAGGAGACTACTAGAGGTTATGACGTATGAGTGGACTACAATATCAAGAAAATATAAAGAAAATACTACACAAATCCATTTTTCATGAAAATTACAAATTCCATCAACTTGATATTGACATATGTTAAGGGTAGCAATTATTCCCCCTGCTTTCTGAAAGCGGTTGGTCCACTGCTCTTTTATAATTCTAGAAAAGTGAATTTTTGTTGAATATCCTTTATATTTTCTTTGTATTGTTGTCCACTCATACGTCATATCCTCTAGTAGTCTCTTCATCCAGCGGTTCCAACACCAAAACTTTAAAAATTCATAACTTTTGCATCGATTGTCCGCTTTTTCTCAAACTTTCACTGATGTGTTCTACTAATGTTGCTGCTTTCACTCAATCCACATTGCTCTTTGGGTTTACCTTCCCTTTAATTTTTCCTCTTCATATTTTCAAGGGTAAGCACAGAGAGCCCTGATCAAACTAAGCAAATATTACTCGCCAGACCTAAAAATATTTGCAGTTGCTTTGATTGCACTATTGATTTTCAAAACTGAGCATTCACATCTCCATTTCAAGGTCTTATCTGTATTGCTTTATGCATGGAAATCTGGCATGTCAAGCCTGTTCAAATGCACACAGATGCTCAATGGGGGGGGGGGGGGGGGAGGGCTGGCTGGCTATAATGAGGACTTCCAAAATGACATACAAAAGTAACTAAGTAAATCTGCTTTAAAAAGAAAACCAACCAAACAAGCAGGTTCAACCAATGCAATTAATAAGAAAAAAAAAAAGAGCACTTACTTCCATGAAAATATATATTTTTGTGTTTTGCAAATTAGGAAACAGGTCACACTAAATGCACTATAGAAATGTTAAAGTTTTTTGGAAAGTAGCAAAAACATGCAATGTAAAGATAAGAGCTGGTTTCTGATATCCTTACCATATTTCTCTCTTCTTCCTCACTGTCTATGTCATCTGCCATCTACTCTCTGCAAACAAACTGGGTGAACAAGTCTTTGGGATCCTCAAAGCTGCTGTAAACACAGAACCTCCAATGTGAGGAAAATGTCAGACTTTAAGGGTGTAGAAGACAGTTGTGCTTGCATTGCAACCGACAGCATCAATGTTTCCAACCTGGTGGCCTGTCTGTCATGATTTACCATCTGCAGTTTGTTTCGTTCAGATATCGATATTTTCAGTCTGAACAGAGTTACAGTATCCTCCAACTCCGCTTCTGCTGGGTGATCAAACAAGCTTCCAAGCTTGGAAGTTATGAGCTTCTTCCAAGCGTAGCTTTAAAAGTAGTCTTATGACAGTTTACACATAGAGTTGTACTTGTATGTTGGAATGGAGGCCCTTTTTACCGGTACCGTGGTACTTTATTTATCTCTTGTTGGCAACTGTCAATTTACCCTGGCTGTCCTGTAAAAAAAATTGAGCCCACCAGAAGGCTTTTGCCAAGAGATGTAAGCTAGGCTCTACACAAACAAGTACTATATCTGCAGATTCCACATACGTTCAGGCTTTTCTACATAATTTTTACACATTACTCACTCACCAGAACAGGAGTCCCTACTACTGACTGGCACTACTGCATGCATTAAAAACTTTGCATTTTTGGTTCTACTTGTGATTCAGATTTCACTTTAAATGGCTTGATGAGCGATTGATGAACATCAAATCCGACTGATGACTTCACTTCACTGTACCTGCGAATATGCGACGTGCCACACTATTGACTATAGTTACTTGAGTACTACACTAAGTCAAGGCAAGGCAGCTCGCACAAGCTCGTCCGGTGAAAAGTCAATGAATGAAATTACCGAATTACGGAGAAACGTAAAAACAAGTGAGTGGGACTACACACTGCACCTTGGACACAAGGATTCCACGAAATAGCTACGCCCACACACAACACACGTATCTCACGAGCTCCGTCCGCCTGGGTCTTGCAAGAAATATCCTTTGTCGACGGTTCTCTGTAGCTGTGTAGATAACTGGCTAATTCCAAGTTTCCCCGTCAACCTAAGCTTTGTTGTCCCTCCAGAATATCCAGCGTACTCACATAGAATACGTAGGCAGTTCGAGTAACTGGCACGGTATCTGACTTTCTTTACCACCACCCCGGACGTGTTCATTTGCTCCGATCCGGATCCTCCTCGCGCCACCATAACAATGCATTGATACAGCTCTCGCGTCGCCCGCGGCGCCGCCGCCGCGCCGCGCCGCCGTGGCCTTGGTCGTGTACACCCTGTATTACCTGAAGTCCAGTTTGACGTAAGTTCCCCCAAAGCATGCAATCTGTACACAAACAATGATGTTGACGAGACAGGATTGCCGAACTAGCAGCAGGTGTGGCGCCTAGCAGAGGACACTGACGGACGACTTTCTCCGGCGACAGGAACGACCAACGGCGCACACAATGTCATTACCACATTTTCTTGTCTTTCTTCCTAATCCTATTTTCTTCAAGCCTGATGCATGATCTGCCACACCAAGTTTATAAAACAACACGGCGTTAACCAATATCAGGAATATCTGCAATGAAGCAACAAAAACAAAACAACAACAAAAACACGATCTGATTCTCGATCATCAAACTGATCATTTCATGACACTTTACGAAAGCAAAAGTACTAAACAAAAGTATAAAAAAAAATAGGGCCTATGTTTTTTATTAAACTTTCGAAGGGTACTGTATATACAGGAATGAAATTCACTCTAAAAATGAGTCAAGAAAAGACGAGAGGGGGTATGCAAAATCACCATACATGTATTATTAGCGGTTGTAAGGTTTCTACGTGTTGTTGTTGTTTTTTTTTTGTGTGTGTGTGGAGACCTTCTTCTTCTTCTTCTTCTGATTAAGTCCGCCTCCTTCAATAGACTGAAGATTCTTGCAGACTGGTGCTATTTACATTGTAATACAATTTATTTACAGATAAACTAGGGCCTATTCACCAGTAATAAGGATAAACCAATGTGAGGAAGAACTTATAAAGAAAAGTGAAGAAAGAAGAAAAATAGAAAAAAGATCAGTGCAACCGATTATTGGAAGATAGAAAAATAGAAGGAAGAAGAAAATAAGTGAAATACAAATCAAAATGAAAAAGAATATCTTTGGAGGCAATTTAATTTCCTTTTACTTTGACTTATGAATTTACCCTTCATGCAAAATTAATGGTTTCCAACTGAGGAGAAAATTTTTTGTCCTTTCATATTGACCGATTCGGGTTCGTTGAAGGCAGCAGACATTTTACGGCACAGGGGGCAGCCATAGTGGGTGTATCAGCCGACCCCCCCCCCCCCCCTGCTCTCCCCCACCCACGGGCAACATGTTTATCACGCACTAGTAACAAAGGTTCGCGCACTAGCAAGCATTCGCGCACTCAGTACGAGACGCCTATTGGCTAAAGCAGTTTTTCATTCTGCGCGCGTGCTAATGTAGGGAGAGGGGTGGGGGAGTGCGGGGGGGGGGGGTCGGCTGATACACCCACTATGGCTGCGCCCATGCCAAAAATACACATAGCGCGTCACAGAATCGGTCAATATATATAAAAAAAGTATCTACCATGGATCGGCAGTTATAAAACCCATGAATACTTTTCTTTTTAAGCGAATCATAAATGAGATGATATCCTTGAACGTGTAATGGGTTTTCAAAAACATGACGTAGGCTCTACTGTATTATCTTCTGATAGCTTTATTGTCCCATACTTCCAAGGGATTGTTATAACGAGACTTAATTCCATTCTCTACTCAACGTAGGGCCTACATCCCAACGATCTCTGTAGAAATATATCCTATTATGGTGCTAGGCCTACATCCCTTCCAAAAGGTCAATGAAGACAGCGTTCATGGCAGTGGAAACACAAGATGGCGCTATGCATAAATCACTTACAGACAGAGAATGCGTACAGATAGGGTATACAGTATTATTTTGGGATGAAAAAAATTATCCTCTGGTGATTGGTTGAAAGATCTTTACGTGATCATAGGTATTTTCAGCTATGTCAGAGTGTTTGACACTCCATGAAGAACTGTTTGCAAAATGATGTCTCAAAGCGTGCACAGCTGCTCTGCACCGTCATTCTATGAAATGATAACAGTTTTTACTAATGTGGTAAAAACGATTGTGACATCACAAAGCAATTCTTGCATTGCGCACTGTCGTATCGTCACTGCACTGTGTGAAATGTAACAAATTTCAAGCAAAACAAATGTGACGTCAAAAAGCAATTTTGACATTGCGCACGGCTTCGTACCGTCACTCTGTGAAATGTAACAGTTTCTTACAAAACAATTGTTACGTCACAAAGCAGTTCTGACATCGTGCGCTGCGCGGCTGTCGTAATAAAGTCACTCTGTGAAAATGTACTCGTAACAAATTTCTAACAAAACAACTCTGACGTCACAAAGCAATTTTGACATGGCGCACTGTTTCGTACCGTCACTCTGTGAAATAAAACAGCTTCGTACAAAACAAATTGTAACGTCACAATGCAGTTCTGACATCGTGAGCTGCTTCTTAGGGTCCATTCACAAGATAGCATAAATGACACGACTTCAGAGTGAATGTTTTTTTTTTTCATGACTTACTCGTACTTGCTAGGCCCAACGTTATGTTTGTACTATTTCGCTTTAGAGAAAAAAATAGCCTGTATATTATTTGTAAACGTTATTGAAATTTCGAATAAAACAACAACAATTAAACAATGAGATAGGCCTATGTTGTTGTTGACAACGTTATGACTGTGAAGTAATTTCTCAAATTTTACCAATTATGAAAAACCAATGTAAAAATACCGTACAATTGTATAATTATTGTTTTGTAAAATGTTGTTTCAATGTCGAAGGGCAAAACATTCTTTAAAACAAACAAAAACTAGAATATCACCATGGCGACTGATATGCCTCCGCGATATCCCGTCATTCTCTTATAGATTTGTATGGGACATGAGTTGGCAGTGTGAGACGACATTTTCACATGATTGATAAAAAATAAAATGATATGAGATGTTTGAAAGTTTGTGGCACAATCCCGAATGTGTTGAGTGTTTATACATTCCTTGAACCATAGACTTCATTGGATGATTTAATTGTTTCAGAGAGCAAGAATTCGGTAATTTGAGCATTTTCACTTGACGTTCGACGTTGGACCCTTGCCCTTGGATCCCATGACCCGCATCTTAAATTATTTCAGATGATCACCTTTTGCTATATATCTAAATTTCACGACAATACTTTGAGCCATTTTCAAAATATGGGAAAAATAGTAACATTCAACATTATCTTTGCCTTTGACCCCATGATACATTCCTTACAGAATCATCGTGCAGTAATGCACGTTTATGCCTAGTTTATGTAAGTGTATACACTCAGCAGTTTTCACAGGTGTCGAGAAAATAGTAAAATAACAGCATTCAAACAACAAAATGTTAGCACATTATAGTCACCTGACGTTTGATCCATTTGACCACACGGCGAAAACTTCTCAAGAAAATCATTGTCAGACAGTCGGTTTATATATATATATTATAGGTCCTGCGTAGGTGTACCAAGTTTTAAAAAAGATTACTAGAGCTACTTCAGAGATATATATTATTATGGAGGAAAAAATAAAGTGTTAACATTTTTTTTTTTCACTTAACTTTTGACCTTTTAACTTTTGATCCATAAATATCCCAATAGGTCCCAACAAAAAATTTCCTCATGAATCTTTATATACCTGGTTGATTCATTGAAAATTCAGGCATTGCAAAGATATGGGGAAAAGTGAAATTTTTAGAATTTGATCTTGATCTTTGACATGGAGCGTATATAAATGCACCCAAAAGGTGATTGGCACAGTTTCGGGCCACTCATACTTTACATGCCAAGTTTCACAACCAAACATGCCTCCGGCGACTTTTCGTGCCTAAGGCATTACACGGAATTATAAACATGTATGTGAAGAGGCTATCAGGGCCGGCACTGCGTTTTTGAAAGTGGGGGCCCTGAATAACAAATTACGTTTTGGGGCCACTTTCTGGTTTAATCAGCTGACAAGCAAGAAAACCGCGTTTGTTTTCTATTGCCACTTCCGGGGTAAAAAAGAAGAAGAAGAAGAAGAAGAAGAAGAAAAGTGTATGGGGAGGGGGGGGGGGGGGACAAGCGGTTACACCCTATATATGTATCATTTTTTTTTAAGTGTGTGTGTGGGGGGGGGGGGAGGGGGGGGGGGGGGAGACGCAAGCCCTTGGCCCCCGGTCAGTGCGCCGGCCCTGATACCTGGTGGATAACGAAGACCATTATATATATTATTCTAGAAAATCTACACTGACCGTTTGCCTGCAATGTGAAAACAATTTTATTTACTTATTTCTACATGGTGAAAATTCGTTGGAGGAACATAAAACAAATATTATTCACCTTTTATCGAAAATTTCTCAATGACAGACATTTAATTGCATTATTCCTTGGGGCTGTGTCCCTCGGAATTAAAATACAGCTCTTCCTACCACCTCAGGTCCTCGACGTGTAATTTATCAACTTAAATTAGAGCCCAGCAATCGGCATATTGTACTTAATTTCATTTTCTACCTGAATAATAGCCCGATTTTAGCTCCTAACATAATATGCATACTCTACCCTGCCTTTCTGTATGGTTCTTGACGACCTGAAAGCTTGCCCGGAGGTTTGCCCGCCGTCTAATCGCAACTACTCAGCAGACTGGGTTTTAAGTATTGAAAGGTGTTTTGACAAGGTATACATAATAGGGCCTACAGGTTAAAATAACTAATTAACTAAGCAAGAACAGGAGAAATATCCATAACTCTGAATATGATAATCCTGGATGTTAAAGGGATGGTAAAGTCGTTGGTGGAGATAAAAATTGGGCTTCTAACTTTTTGCGAGATACCAAGAAAACACTTATGATATACACTGTACTACAGAACATACCATTTTAAGAGGAATTCACAGTTTATTTGATGAAAATCGGGTTTGGAATGATTAAAACATCCAAAAACACAGTAAAACAAAGCGATCGTAATAAAGTGTGGGTCCCACACTTTATTAGATTCGCTCTTTTTTTTTTGGATACCTCAGCCATTTCAAAACTGATTTTCATCAAATGAACGTATTGAATTCCTCATAAACAAAAAATACATGCTCTTTCATATTTCACAAGAGGTTTCTCATTATCTCACCAGAAAATGTTAGAAACCTGAAATTAGGTCTCAACCAACACTATACGATCCCTTTAATTACTATACCACTATACGTACTACTTTGTATTCATAGACTGCGTTGTTCGAGGGGACCGCACACGTGCAATCGTGCCTATAAAGCGGAGCAACCGATTATTATAATGAGGTCACTCACACGGATGGAGCATGCATGCAGTACACACATCGGATTCGCGTGCACAGTACACTGCCCGTGGAGCACCAAAGTACCTACAGTGCAACATGCGCGATGTATGTATGCGGTAACGAGCTACTGCATGCCGTTTAATCGGCACTCGGATAAACGAAAGAGCAAGCTCCCTGGATAAACGGCACAGACTTCCTCGCTCCACACTATGCTCCCTGAAAATCACCATCAAGGGGTTTGTTATTAATGCATGAGACATCGCTGCGACATCCTGAAGAAATTACCAGCAGATTACGTTATGTGACATTGTCAGACAGTACCCGGGGATCGGATCGAGGCACACTGGCTGTTGAATGAACATCTGATGAAGGCGTAAGTGGCGTAAAATTTCCAGACTTTCCGATGTCTGCTCAGTTGTAGATTCTTATACACATATAGTGGGGTCTTGTGCCACGTGACCGTGAAATGTAGGCCTACTTCAAATACACTGTCCCTCGAGTAGCATGTGTAAGGACTGCATTCGTTTCTATATAGGAGTCTGCCAAGGTGTCCATCTATAGCCTGAAGCATGGAATTGTGATGGCTTGCGGTTAATTGCAACTCCACTTGGAGAGGGTTCATTGGCGACGTGACGCTGAGGTGATGCTACGGTGCATGTCGTGAAATTCAGCTCGTGAGTGCGTACGTTCGCTTGTGGATTGATAAATCACATCGGCAGTTTATGACAAGAAAGAGGAGGAGCCCCCACCACCACCCCGCCTGTTCAACTTATTGCATGACATCAATTAATTTATTGCCTGAACTCGCAGTGCATGAACTGTGACACCACTCAACTATTATTGCGACCATGGCTTCTTCGTCGAGAAGACGTGTTGAATTGTCTCTTTCAAAAAAAGTTGAACTTTTGAAATGTCTGGAATCATCGGGAATGAAACAAGCAAGAGTGGCAAGGAAATTTGGAGTGTCCAAGTCGACGGTATCGAGAGTGATGCTGTCAAAGGATCAGATCTTGCAATATTATGAAAAGGGAAACAGAGATCGAAAGCGAAGGAGACAGGGGAAGTATTCTGACATTGAAAAAGCACTGTTTGTTTGGGCCAAAGAGAAGATGGATCAAGGCTTGCGCCTCTCGACACCACTCTTAAAGGAGAAAGCAATAGAGATTGGTTTGTCACAGGGTTGCGAGTTCAAGCCATCTGAGGGCTGGATGAGCAGGTGGAAGATTCGACATAATATTTCGTTTAAGAAAGGACGTGCTGAAAAGCAAGACGTAGACATGGCAGCTGTTCAGGAGATGGAGATGGTAGGCAATAGAGAAGAGCACGACATAAAGGGGACGGAACTCTGCGGCGGGAAAAAGGTCAGCAAGGATCGATGCAACAGAACGAGTGGTACCAAAAAGTGTAGGCCTACTGTGGTCGTCGACGAGAAATCCATCAAGACACGTTCCTACCCTCCTGACCTTGGCACACTTCCTGTCATGTACGACTCCTCCAAAAATAGGTGGGTGACGGGCGACATCTTCAAGAAGTGGCTAATGAACTGGGATGCGGACCTCCGGGCCCAAAGCCAGCAGCTTTGCCTTCTGGTCTGTAACTCTGCTGTCCATCTCAAGGACGATGAACTTTCCAACATTATGATGAAGTTTGTACCTCCCGCTCCATCAACTGCAGTACGACCAATCCAGGACGAGGTGGTCATCAAGAACGGGAAAGGTCACCATAGGAGCAAACCTGCCGCCAGGATGACAACAGCCCTTGACGAGTGTGAGACCACATACGTCCATGATGGTGCTCGCCCAGTGCCCCAAATCCTCGATGCCCTTCGCCTTTCCATGTCATCAGATTCAGTTCGTCCTAGCATTACTGTGAACTCTAACCAGAAGACTGGGTCCAATGCCACATCGGCGTCTGACAGTGAGAATGACCATGATGACAGCCTTGGTGATGATGCAGAGTACATCGAGGTGGAGTATCAGCAGCTTACGGATGATGAGGTTTCCAATCGGAGTGGTGGTGAGTCACCCAATGCCGAACAGCTGGTGGAGAGGTCATCAGGCTGCTCCAGCACCCACGACGAATGTGACCATCACGAGTCTGAGAATGAGACTGAGGAAGACCCGCCCTTAACGAAGAAAGAGAAGGTTACCATGGTGGACCTCCTTGGACGCTTTGTTGTTCAAAATGACCTCGACCCAGACAATCTGTCTTATATGGACATTGAGACCCTAGTTTTCTCGTAAATGCCAAATGCAAAGAAATAGTGCGCCTTTCATTATACTTCCTGAGAAGCCTTTTGTGCCTGAAAAAAGTGTTATAAAACAAAAAGTACACTGTGTTTTGAAATTATTGGTTCGCTTAGCTCTGACGTCTTCTAGTATGCTCTGTAGCTATGAAGATCACTTTAGTGATACTCACTGGGCAGAAGGCAGCATGAGACCTTTTTTTTAAAACTATTCTTAATTTTGAAGAGACATGCAATTTACAAGAAACTGAGATACTGAAACAAATGTAGGTTTTGAGTTCGTTTTCAAAAAGAAAAAAATTATATAGGGGTCTTCATTCTTATTTTCACAATATGTCTTGTTTGCAAGTTCATTATCAGTGTAATTATTTGCAGTGAATGAAGCAGTTGTCCTAAATTGTTTCAACTCACATTTTCATTTCATTATCAGCAAAAAACTTACTGTAGTATATCTTTTCGATCAATCCACAATTGATTTATTCGGCAGGTTGTTCTGGCGAAACTAAGAAATGCTGTGTTCATATGAGTACATGTATTCATTTAAACGGTATTAAGCCTAAAATTAGATTCCTTTTCAATATTGTAGAGATAGATAATTCAGACCGTCCTTAGAATGATAAAACTGGAAACGTCTTTATGATGGAGGGAGAAACAATACTCGAGATTTCCAGTGAGATTTTTAGGACCCCCCTATATATATATATATAAAATCCAACCATTATTTTCAGTACAAAAAGGAAGCGTATTTGCAGTGACAAGGTGCTACTTTTTCATTTCTTTCTTAGAAACTGTGAGGTGAATTACAGTAAGATTTTATATGAGCGATGTTGCAAGATATTTTTCAACAATGCAAAATTTTGTGACTTTCTTTTGCAAAAGGTATCAGCTTTACCTATCTTTGAAAACAAACACTTTTTTCATTTTTTCATTACATGAATAACGATTCTGCAAAGGCTATTTGTATGAACAGGTTCAAAAGAAGAATCAGTCGATTTTAATCGGTTGCTGGTTATTTGCCCGTAGATCAGCCAATATCATACACAAAATGGTCATGACGCCGATTTTTTTTTCTTTTCATATAGCGCAAAACAATGATTGCTCTATATTGGTCATCTTATACCAGCTACAATATACAATACTTATACTGAGTGACTGTGTTACAATGTATCATTATTTTTGAATGGTGATGATGACTCAATCATAATTGAGTATCGTCATACATGTAGTAGCTATCAGTGTTATACGTAAATAAGATTATAGTGGCAATGAGCAAGTGCTAGTGTTATGTTTTGCAGCTTAAAATTGAATACATGTACAATGTTGTGCTTGAAATACAAAGCAAGCTGATCGTAACTTAAAGCAATAACGTAAATTATGTAAGTGATGATTTCATGCGATTTTTGTTTTGTTTTGTTTTGTTATGTTTTTACGACTATGATTCATCACATCGGTTTGAGTCTATTTAAATGGTGATGATAGGCCCTAATATGTGGGGCGATGTGTTTGACCAAAGTTTGAATCAATGTGATGTCACTATCGTGGATTGCACAATAACCAGACCATGGTTGTATCCTTCATCATTATATTGCACTTTACAGCCGAGTGTCCCATAGTGCATCATTTAAAAAACCATATCCCCTCTGATATTGTATAGGCATACTTTGTCTAATTCAGATATAGTTATGATAACAATCAGATTTTTTTTTTTCAGGCTGGTGATATTTTATTTGTATCAGTTATTACGATTACATGTACGATGTACTGTCTTTTTTGTGATCATGGCCTGCATTTTGTCTCTCTTGTTACACTACAAGAGTAAAGGAGTTAATGTTCACTTGTTTCATGTCGTTATCGGGAATTATTTATAAAATGCAAGAAATTTCGTTCGTCCTTAGTTAATAAGTGGTGTTGCTTTTTTTTTCTCTTTGTTTATACCTTGTAAAAGATATTCATAAGCGGAGTGGGGAGATGGAGAGAGGTATAAAGGAGAGAGAAAGAGAGAGAGAGAGATTTGTATCACACATGCTTTGATGAGGGTTAAAGGAAACCAAAACCCAAAGAGAATTCTGGATTGAGTGAAAGCAGCAGCATTAGTAGAACACATCAGTGGAAGTTTGAGAAAAATCGGACAGTCGATGCAAAAGTTATGAATTTTTAAAGTTTTGGTGTTAGAACTGCTGGATAAGGAGACTACTACAGATTATGACGTCATGTGTGCCCAACAATATAAAGCAAATATAAAGGGACTTCCACAAAAATTTACTTTTTTAGCATAATGAAAGAGCACTTGACTATAACCGCTTTCAGAAAGCATGGGGGATATTGCTACCCTTAACATACATGTTTGTCAGTAAAAGTTGATGGAATGTGTAATTTTCATTAAAATAAACATGATTTTTTTTATGAAATTCCCTTTACATTTTCTTTATCCACACATGACGCCATAACCTCTAATACGTAATCTCCTCATCCAGCAGTTCCAACACCAAAACTTAAAAAAATTCATAACTTTTTCATCCGATTGTCCGATTTTCCTCAACATTTCACTGATGTGATCTACTAGCTAATGTTGCTTACTTTCACTCAATTCACATTTCTCTTGGGGTTTTGTTTTCCTTTAAGTGTGACGGATGCATGCTGGCTCATGAAGAGAGACCTCCTCTCTATTTTTTTTTTCTGCATGTCTCTGATCAGATAGAAAAACTGACAGACCCCACATTGGCAATTAAGATCCTATAATTTGGCAGCCTCAAAGACCAGATAAAAAACAAAAACAGGGACTAATGGGCCCATAGAGAATCTTAAAAGACCAAAAAAGTAATTTCCCAGCAAATCTCTTCCCAGAGACCTTAAGGCCAGGGTTACACGAAAGCCGAATTCTCCTGAATAAATTTGGACCGATTCTGCCCGAATATGACCTGAATATAGGATGGATCGGTGGATTCGAAACCTATTCGTCTCTGATTCGGGGAGCTCCCCGAATCAGAGACGAAGTATAACACTTGTGATTGAGAGATCACTGAGAGATATCATCTGATGGCATACTACAATGTACCAGAGATCTTCGAGAGATCAATTAAAGTCTCTTTGAGACTAAAGTCTTTCAAAGGTCCCTCAATATTATTCCCTACTCCTCCAAAAAGAAAAAAGAAAAAAAAGAATCAGCGATCTTCTTCAAAATTAATGTGGCAATTCTTGAGAAACTGTAGAGAGAAAATTGGAAGACTATAAAACCCATGACCCCTGAAAGATCGCTGAAAGACTGCTGTAAGACCACTGAAAGACCATTGCCATAAAAGATTGCCTAAAAGTGAACAATTTCAAAATATTTTGAAGACTATCAAAGAGACCACAAAAAATTATTGAAAGATTATTTAGGAATCATAGAAGACCTCGAAGATCTTTGAAAATCTCTGAAAGATTACTGAGAGATCTGTCAAGTTTTACGGTCTTTCAGTGGTCTTTCAGGGGTCTTGCATACCCTCGTATACAATGTAATGTGGAATGGGGTGTTATTATCGGCACGGTTTCCGGTTTCCTTATACAGCCGTGCAGTATTTGCGGAGGCTCAACATGCGTGGTTGTTGTTGTTGTTGTGGTGTTGTGGTGTTGTTGTTGTTGTTGTTGTTGTTGTTGTTGTTGTTGTTGTTGTTGTTGTTGATGTTAATGAAATGAAGTGTACTGGACTCCATAGTATACTTTTCCTGGACCATCGAAGCTTTTGAAATACCCCCCCACCACACACACAGACTTACCCAGGCTGCGCCTTTGATTTTGGCGCCACTATTATACTGCTGTGAATTGACATCATCATCCACAAGTTATAATCCACACACCTTGGCAGTTTCATGCAGGGTGAAAATAATGAGGGTCAATGCAAATTTATCGTCAAGACACTTTAAGTATGATATTATGTCAACATCTTACAGCTACATGTACACGCTCGTTTGACGAAAGGGTGGGGTATTATGGAGTTGAAAAATGTCGCCTCCTCTCCCCCCCCCCCTAAAACAACAACAACAACAACTGTAACGTGTGGATTACTTATAACTCCTTTCGCGACTTGGCCGAAGAGCCTGAAAAAGGTGACTAAAGGAGGGGCCGCGGAACAGGCTGCAATCCCCTATACCTCGCCATACCACTCCATATGAAACAAACAAACAAACACACGAATAAACAAGAGAACCCATGGTAGTAGAGCAGATAAGCCGAAGAATTGTGCAAAATTTGACTAAAGCATGAAACTTTCACCATTGTTGGTACATGCTATAAGATTAATTTTAAGATCGGGAGGTAAGTCTGAATTGACCTCTGATGACCTCTAGAGGTCAATGACCTCAAAATTTAAGAAAATTGATATTTTCCGTCATTGGTTAATGATAAACACAGTAATGATGCACTAAAACTTAATATTTGTCACAGTGAAATTGTCTTTATGTTCCACAGAGCCCTGACAGGTTTCTACCTTTGACCTCTGATGACCTCCAGAGGTCAATGACCTCAAAATGTCAGAAAATTGATATTTTGCATCATTGGTTAATGATAAAACACAGTAATGATGTACTAAAACTTAATTTTTGTCACAGTGAAATTGTCTTTATATTCCACAGAGCCCTGACAGGTTTCTATCTTTGACCTCTGATGACCTTCAGAGGTCAATGACCTCAGAAAATTGATATCTTAAAGCGTCACTCATAACTGAAACACGATAATTATGTACTAAAAACTATTTTTTGTAAGAGGAATTGCCTCAATGTTCCACTGAGCCTTTCGAGTCAGATTTCTACCTTTGACTTCTGATGACCTCAGATGACCTATGATGAGGCCAATGACCTCAAAATGTCAGAACATTGATATTTGGTGCAATTGGTTGATGACAAACATGATTTAGATGTTATATTAATTTGTATTACAATTGAATTGTTTTCCTATTCCACAGAGCAAGAGAAATTACTCACGTGTCTCTACCTTTGACCTCTGAGGAAGGTAACAGGTCAATGACCTCAAAATATCAGAATATTGATATTCTATGTATAGTCAATGGTCAACTTTGTAATACCCGACGTACAATCATTTATGCTATAATAGAAGAATCTTGTCATTCCATGGAACATTGGTCATTAGCCTGTGCATTATATCCAACTTTGACCTCTCAGGACAATGAGAGGTCACTGAGGTCACATGTGTAGGCTTACCTGTATTGATGTTTGGCTTCATTGGTGTAATCGTAAATGCTTAATCATGTACAAATCACGCACTGATGTTTTGATCAAAGTATGTATGCATATTCCACAGAGCATTGGTTTATAGTAACAGGTCTCTGAAATGTGAGAGGTCAATTACTTCAGAAATAAGCTTAAGTTTCTTGAGTGATGGCAGTGACCTCAAATACAACTGTTATGTTTGGGTTAGTTATGTAGACTAGCAAATATAGGCAAATATGGCCATTATCTCGACACTCGAGGAAAACAAGGCCCACGAGACTGATATACAGAGTGTTTAATCTATTCAGTGTAAGTCTCATAGATCTTTTCCCCATTTGTCGGACTCATTATGGGACTGGTTTGCCTAAGTGTCAAGCTCATGGGCAATATTTGCATAGTTTCCAGGTGGTGGGCCTGTATTGGCCAGTGTAAAGCTGGTGGGTTGTTACAGTATGACTGCGATGAATGACTCATGGGCCTGGAGTATACAGTCCACAGCTGCGACATCATGGACCATCTTGAAAACTTCGACATACTGTGAGGCACAACATGCATTCCACATGAAGAAATCCTGTGTATTGCAACAAGCTATTGCCATCCGAGACCTACCCAGGAAATAGATAAGCATTCATGGCAAACCATGGAGAAAGCGGATTGTGCAAAATATTTTGGAGTTCCAATAGGAGGCTCAGCTGGAATCAAATCGCCACAGCAGCTTAAAATGGTTATACTTCAACCAAAGACTCTCTCCAGACGAAGATACGAGTATCATAAAGTTCAGGTGTTTTGCTACTCCATGCCGCTCAGGACTGTCCTGGAATATGCATGCATCATCTGGGATCCATTCACCCAGGTGAAACATCATGAAGTTTGGAATGATCCAGAGAAGATATGCACTCTTTAGCTGCAATGACCATCATAATATGCAAAACAAGCAGTGTTACAGCCACACTTGAAAAACAAAACAAAGCAAAACAAAACAAAACTACAATGGCAATCCTTGTAAGAAAGTACAGCTCAGGCAAATTCAGCGATGATGTTCTGCATCAAGAACCCCACAATATTCACTCCGCAGGAAGTTGTGGCTGTATTGCTGCATTCTTCAAAAAGGGCAAATGACCAAAAATGTCAGGCATCATTTGCAAGAACAAAAAGTAGACCTACTCGCAAAAAAGGTGGCGGCTACTCTCGGCCACTGTCTCTTGTATCTCTTTGAAACACTTCAGGAGAGAGATACTCAATATTCAGCTCTGTTATTAAAGATACATATGTCTCTCTTTTTGTTTTTGCATTTGTTTGTTGTTTTTTGCTTCATATAGCTCTTTGGATACCTTCTTTAACCAATAAAGAAAAGGCTCCATGGCAGAATATTACAAGATTACACAGTATAATGAAGAAGAAGAAGAAGAAGAAGAAGAAGAAGGAGAATAGGAAACGAGATCTGCTGTCAATGATGCAGAGCCAATACCAATCAGTTCCATGGCAGATCTTAGTCGGCACTGCAAAGGTTTGGATGTCTCTCTCTGTTGACAAAGGATATTCTAAAGCTCCAAGTAAGTCCATGGGGTGGTTTACATTGTCTGGGCATAGAGGGTTGGGTTGGGTATATGAGGATATGATGCTTTGTTATAACAATTAGGGCTGAGATATCTATTTTTTATGTTTGTTTTGACCATTCCGCATAGATCTCCAACGAAAAGGAATGATAATGTGTTAGACCCAGCCGCCATCGTGTTTTTTCAATAGATTTTGATATTACAGTGTAGTTGAGAAAAAAGTAACCGCTCATTGTCCTAGATGGAAGTCAAAATTGAACTGTGTGTGGAATACTCTGCATACAATTTTGGACACACACACACACACACACACACACACACACACAAAATGCATTTTTAAAAATATAGTTATTATTTCATAAGCAGCTGGCCATTACAAACCAATGAGACCAGACATCAATAATTATTCTTACATTTTGATGCATATCTTTCAATATCCTCCAGGGGTCAGAGGATCATCGCTAATGTTCATGTGAAATGAGTACACGCCTTTTGAATTGCTCACTTTTATTGCTATAGAAATACACAATATGTGCATCATGTCAGTCATTAAATATTGTATCAGTTTCATTTTCAGTCTTGGATTAGTTTTTCTATGTACAAATAAAATCGTGGCAAAGTAAACAACTTTCACATCAAAATATAAACGAGAATACTAAAAAAGAAATAGATGTAATAACGTGCAAGGCAAATACCAGGCCTACATCATCTTAAGGTATACAGGTGAAGGAAATCACCTTATTGATAAACAATTAACTTGACTGGGATAGCGACCACTAAACAATATTGTTTCTTAAAACTCTCTCTTCTTTTCAACAAGTGGAATAAAACACATGCACATACCGGGGCATCAGTCTGGAGGAGGGGTGGGGTGGTGGCTGGGATAGTTGACCCCCACCCCATTAATTCTGAGATGTGGACTATATTTTGTTGTTGTTAGTTTTTGTTGTTTTTTGTTTTTTTGCTTTTTAGACAGAAAACTGCCAAGTTTTTCACTTTAAGTGTGCATCGGATTGTTAAAATTTAATTCTGAAATGCAAAATCTCCCTTCTGTGAGAGGGGATATCTCCTTTCGATAGACTCCTTCCCCCTGCTTGGTTCCTTCCACAGATATAACATACTTTGGGGAATGATAATTTCCCTTATTCTATGAAAAATGTTTTTAAGAGATATTTTTATTTGAATTCCAAAGATGAAAAGGCTTTCCTATATATGCACGATTGTTCATTTTGGAGGGCAAGAGGCATTTGCCCCGCCTCCCGAGAAAATATGGGAGGGGGAATGGTGGGGACATAAAACTTTGCCTCCAAGTATTTCCTGAGATTGAGATTTTTTTTTCTCACTTTTTTGATAGAAAATGAATTGTCACTGAACATTTCAGCTATAGTATGCACCAGATTAAAAGGCAGAATCTCCTTTGCATACCCCCTCCCCCACACTATCTTTCGTTATGTCCCCTTCCATATACGCTCAGTGCTTTTGTCCCATTTTTTGTTCTATATCATCACAAAGTATGTAGTAGATCTTTAATTTCAGTTCCGACATATTAAAGATAATCCCTCTTGTTGGAGGGGGTATAGTGTATCTTTCAATTAACAATCCCTCCTCGGTTTCTACCCTTAGATTTGGTACACTCCTTTTACTGATAATTTCCCAAATATTCCATCATAAATGTGTATACTAGATTTTTTTTTTAACATTTCTATTCTTACTGCAAAGGCTCCCTCGCATGGGAAGGATTGGGGGACAGCCCCTTTCATACCCTCCTCTCGCTGTATCAACCTCTCCTCCATGCATTGATTATGGCTACACATTTGGGTATGGACTTTTTTTTTTCAAAATGGTAGTTCAGCCAAGAGTGGCACGAGATCATTGAATTGCAAACAAAAGAATGCAAAAGCTCCATAATGTGGGAGGGGGATACCTCCACCCACATCCTTCTGTCGATTGGTCTTCCTCCATAGATGGCTGACTTACTACACCTTTTTGATACAATTTCGAGGTATTCCTTCAAAAGTGCCTGTGTGCCAGGTCCTTGAATCTCATTTCTCAAAATACAAGAGCTCTGTCGAATGGGAGTGAAATACCCTACCCTCGCCAACGCTGCGCTTGCTGGGTTCCCATCCATATAGACTTGGTACACCTTGGTGATCCATAATTTTCCAAATATTCCCCAAAACGTATGCATCAGATTCTTAAAAAAAAACAAAAAAACTTCGTCTTTGGGAGGAGGGTAGGTGAGATGCGCCCACACCCCATCAACTTCCGTATAAGTGATGGCGCACACATTAAACAAGAGCTACACTGAATCACTGATTTCAAGTCTAAACCTGCAAAAATCCAATCCCCCACCCACATCCTCCCCCTCCCCCTCCGCTTCATTCCTTTGCACCATGAACTTATGCTTTTACATATTTTCCAAGTCCCCCCCCCCCACACGTGAAAACAGATCGACACCCCTTGCTCTGTGCACATACCCGGCTTAGATAATTACCTGAAAAGTTCTGCGGAATGAGTAGCCACTTTTTTGGTAACAGAAATGCATGGTTTTTAAGCCCTACATTATAAACAATTATTAACTATTAACTATCGCAATATCAATATTAACATCCTCACATTTCATTCGAGGTATTTGACCTTGTGTGATTTTCATAGGTGAACGGTAATGGCTCGTTAATAAACAGGGCCTACGAGCGCTCTCTAAAACATCATCATGTTTACCATTGATGATGCCAAACTATTCTGATACTTTGAGGTCATTGACCTCTCGAGATCATCAGAGGTCAAAGGCAGAAACTCGTCTGTGTGCCTTGGAATATGAAGACGATGTCATTGTACACAGATATGCTTGTTTTCTACATCTTTACCATGTTTGACCTTTCACCAATGATGTCATACTTCAATATTCTGATATTCTGAGGTCATTGACCTCTCAAGGTCATCAGAGGTCAAAGGTAGAAACCTGTCTGCTCTTTAGAATATGAAGACAATTTCATTGTAAGACAGATATACTTGTTTTGTACATCTTAATAATGGTTACCATTAACCAATGACATCACAGATCAATATAATATTTTGAAGTCATTGACCTCCAAAGGTCATCAGAGGTCAAAGGTTAAAACCTGTCAATGCTCTGTGGAATCAGAAAATGGTTTCCCTGAAGTATAGATGCCTGTTTAGTGAATCATAACCACATATATCATTCACAAATGTCTAAAAACATCGACATTTTGATATTCAAAGTTCATTGACCACTGGAGGTCATCAGAGGTCAAAGGTAAAAACCTGTCAGTGCTCTGTTGAATCTGGAAATGATTTCTCTGTGGTATAAATGCATGTTTAGTGCAACATAACCACATATATCAGTTGCAAATGTCTAAAAACATCAATTTTCTGATATCTAAAGTACATTGACCTCTGGAGGTCATCAGAGGTCAAATCAGACTTACCTCCCGATCTTAAAATAAATCTTATGGTATGTACTAACACTGGTGAAAGTTTCATGCTTTAGTCAAATTTTGCACAATTCACGTGATTTTGAGGGCTTATCTGCTCTACTATGGCATTTGAGGATTTTTTTTTTTTTTTTTTGGGGGGGGGGGGGAGGGAGCATTGACCCGACCAACCGCGCAAGGACATGTATACCACCTTCCCCCACCCCCTCAAAAACAAACAAACAAACAAACAAACAAACAACAACAACAACATCATTCCGCGGCCCGTGGATGTTATCCGTTTATGTGTAGTTTTATCATGGAGCTATATACATAGCTCCATGGTTTTATCATGGAGCTATACCATAGCTTCATGGTTTTATCAATAGGAGGTGTCTGATACACGCATCCTTAATGTTTCATAAACCAGAAGCGCAGTATGTGATGTACATCAAAGTCTAATAGATTTACTTCCGTGGAAGATAATGATGAGATGAACAAGCAAAATATAAATGGAAAAGTCAAGTTTTGTTTCTCACTTCTATATCCATATGCAGTTAGTTTTCGCTTCGTTTTCAGCTCGGACACGACACAGTCATGTACTATCATACGATCGTAGCATGAAGAAGGCGATCGATCAGTTTTCTTTTCTTTTTAAAAAAAAAAAAAAACATTAACCAATGTAGATCATGAAACAGAATAAAGTAGGCCTGTGCCGAATGACAAGGGCAGTTGTATAATGAATATAATCATTCTTGCTATATTCATATATTATTTCATCTACATTTCCTAGGTGACGAAATGAACGTTTGGAAGGGGTTCCGTTGCAGTTAACGTAAAAATCGATGAAGATGATAAAAACTGATTGTGACAGTGACAATGAGTAATAGTACTAATACTGAATATAGCAAGAATGATATGTATTCATCACAACTGCCCTTGTCATTCGACACACACCTACTTCATTCTGTTTCATGCTCTACATTGGTTACTTGGTATTTCTTAATTTGAATAGTTTTGTTAGAGCTTCTGTGTCTTTTGAGAGATTACTATATAAGTATCATATAGATACATGATAGTATAGTATGTTTATACGACACCATTATACCTCGACCTCCCCCCCCCCCCCCTCTCTCTCTCTCTATCTATCTGTCTCAACACGTGCTAAATGTGTGTGTGTGTGTGTGTGTGTGTGTGTGCACTTTGCCACTGTCATTTTGCTCCGAGACTGGATGCTCTGACCCCAACATGCACGGTGAACACGCCCCCTAGACTGATAACGAGCTGTGGTTTGCGAGCGCAGGATTTTTTTTTTTTTTCTCAGAAAAACTCCTCAGGCCAAGACCAGCATCTCAATAGTCTTGATTCAGACCTTTTGCTATATGTGCTGGAAGTCTGACACTGAGTTGTCGTTGCATGTCGTCGTCGTCGTCGTCGTTGTTGTTGTTTAAAGTTAAAGACTACATCATAACACAGTCGGCTTGCTGGCACCCTGTTGACCGCTTGATTCTTTACCACTATAGTGTACAAGTTTGTGTCAAAGTTGGAAGTTTATACATGTAGTTGAAAGTTTATGGGCCTACACTGGGAGTTGAAAGTTTATATCAATGTACTCAACAACCTATTCTGGGTATTGGGGTCCAATGTAAATACCTCGAAGCTTGTTTTCCCCGTTATTCAATACTACAAACGGAGTTACGAATTGCATTACAGAATGTACAAAATAACCATGATATTTAAAAGTAAACATTAGTGAAATAGGCCCCTACGATTGATAATTAGAAAAAAAAGAAAGATGTACAGAATACTATACATACGACAAGCCTATAGTGAACCAAAAAGGAAGGAAAATATGAAAAGAGAGGGAGAAAGAGAGAGAGAGAGAGAGAGAGAGGGAGGAAGGGGCGGGGGGGGGGGGACTGACGGTCGAGGGAAGCGTGCGAGGGGCCGACTGAGATGGATTGATTGCAAAGTATTCCTTATAGTCATGATAGAATTATAGGCCTAGTTATAAAAGAAATATAATCGAGAGAAAGAGAAAACCGCAAAGATGTAGAGAGATATACCGTAGGCCTTTTAATGAACAAAAAGGAAGGAAATGGAGACGGGGGCGAGAGGAGAAAAAGGGAGAGGAACAGAAAAAGTGAAAAAGACAAGTAAATTTCTGTTAAGCATAAAGAAGACACAGCCTGTCAAAGGCATATACTGTATGTATTATAGTAACTGTAAAAGGATGTAATAGATAATCTAAGCATGCGTCATTATGATGACTACAAAACTTCATTTTATTAGAAAGGACTGTAATTCGCACTTGAATAATTGATCTATTTTCGTAGTATTTGGTTATTTCCAGTTGTATTTTTCAAAGTATTTTTTTTCATTTAAGAGTTGTTCGTTGCAGAGTGTGCAATGATAAGGTAATGAAATTCTTTTCCACTTTTATCCTCATTGGAATGGGTATATTAATTTAGGCCTAATCTTTCATTTCAAGGAATTATCTTTGAGTAATACAATTCACGATTTGTGATGATCATGATGTCGGAATTTCCGTATAATTATCTCCTGCGAATCATTCAAGTATTGTAATTATATCTCAAAATGAAGCTCCTGCTTGAAAATTCGATGATTTTAAGAGACCCATGGAATTTTCTTCAACATTGATACACTCAGATTGAGTGGAGTTGTCACGGAATGAAAACAACTACATGTATAATGTGGCTGTGAAATCAGACTAGACACAGACGTAGTCTAGTACCGTATGTAACCTAGTTTATAGTTTCGGTTTTTATAATGTTCTTACATGATCGATCAGGGATAACAATCATATTTTCTCATGAAGTTACAACCAGCATCTTTCAAGTGTACAGTGTTGACACTGCAAAAGGAAAACAATGCTATGGTGTTAATACACTCTTTCATTGATAAGGACTCGAAAGAGTGTTATTACAAAAGGTTTAGAAGTAAACTCTAACGACACGCGCGTTAGGGCACTCACGTACCCTAACCGCAGCGCAGTAGGGGAATTCTCTCTCGCCCATCTTCACAGGGGTATAGATCAGAGATCAGTATGCACAGATACTGGCACCCTCACACACAGACACACACACACGTCCCACGCATGCACACCAAGTACTCCGCCCGCGGCATACACACAATCAACGCACAGCAGAGCCCGTTGAGGATGGTTGGGTTTGTGTGTGTGTGAGTGTGTGTTGTGTGTGTGTACTTATAATGTAGGAGCGCATGTGTGTGTGTGAGTGTGTAGATGTGTGAATGTAGGTATTCATGCATATGTGTACAGCAAGAGCACTACGGGTGCGACCGCTCCGCACACATTTCACAGCGCTTCGATTATTTGTGATGCTGTGTAGTCTACATACAATCCATACATTGCGGATGCATTGAGTGAAGTGCAGTGCTATGCTATGCATGCTGTACTCAAGATTCAGTCTGTTGGCCTATTCGTTGTAACCTTCTGTTCTTGAACGTACGTTCACGGCGGCCGTCCTACTACGTATTGTAGACTCCAGTTTCATTCAGTGGCACATTTTCGAGCATTGTTTTGTTTCCGATCGGGGGATGATGATGTCTTCCTCACGGTCTTCTCGCGCTGAGACCCGCAGCCGCGCCAAAGATGAAATCAAACGGGTAATGCAAGCGATAGATAAAGTGAGGAAATGGTGAGTAGCAATGGCGGAGCGGCCGCTTTTACCTCACGATTGTGTACCTTTCGTAGATAGTCTGCACTGTGTAAAAAGCTGCTTTGTCTGTGTGGTGTGTACGTGTGGTGACTGTCTGCTAGCTGCTGTGGATATGGCGAGCTACTGAACAAAAGGTCAGGAGGAATATCCACATCTCACAGGCTCGTGTTGTGGTTCATTGATTTGGTTGTAGGCTGGACTAAGATTCCTCAGAACTATGGCAGAAGAATGATTCGTTCTTTGTGACCTGAAATAACCTAACATGACACATTCCGTATCTCTAAGTAAAGAGATTAAATCGATGGATGGTGCTGTGACTGCACTGCTGACTGTGTGTGAGATACCGCTAGATCTATATTCACTCAGAACTCGAACTGTCCGTGTAACGTGTTAGACCGACAAGGGATGTGACACTGCACTGGGCCCGGGTGGGAGTCGTAGGTATGATATGGGATAAACTACAGAAGTACAGTAGACAGGTGCAGTGCGATGCCATCATACATTACAAATTCTACAATGCTATGACCATTGATGATACAATGAATGACTGGCCTACACTGTAACTGTATCTTACTATAAAAATAGAGTTTATCTCCACTTGCAATCATCATCTGATCATCATGCAGTCAAGTAAAGCACCTTATATACCACATACTGTTGTCAGTGTTGACCGAAAGATATGTCTGTAGGCCCATCTGTTCGTGGAGGATATGTTCCGCGGAGACTGCATCTGGCTTCACGGATCCCCTTGAGCCTTGAGGAGAGCAATAGGGCCTAACGTCCACAAAATAATAATACAAATGTAATGATAATGAAAGACTCCTCCGGACAGACGGATCTTTCTGTCTACTTATCAATGCTTATACCATACATAGACCCTACCGTCCATTAGATTTTCTAGACCCTCCTATTAGGATGACTTCATTTCTGTCTTGTTCTACTCCAATCTAACTACATTGTAAGTAACCAGTCCCTTTAACCCTGGCGCGGGGCGCTATAACCAGTGACAGTGCCCCGACGACTTGTATGCAATTTAGTCAAGTAATCAAGTGCACTGCGATGCTTGCAATTTTAATAGTAAACAACTCATCTTTAAAAACGACACATGGATTCGCAACGAAAAGTCACATGTTGTAATACCATATTGTTGAATAATATATAAGGCAACTACTACTAGTATCCCTTACCATTACCTCCGAAAACAAGATTAATTGTCATCATCTTAGAGACCATCTCCGCGAGATACGAATCGCCACTGTATCTTGTAAATAAAATGATCTGCACATGCGCGAATGAATATTCATTTCAGTTCTCAGCTAGCCGTCCTGTTTTTTTTTCCCACATGCATACATTGTGTATTATAATACAAGTTGTATGTGCTACGATTTATCCATACGCGATTGACAGCAAGAGCTTGCTGTTAGCGCATGCGCTGTGTAAGTTGTCCTACGATACAAAGTGCGGAGGGACTAAAACATATAACACATGAAAAGTAAAATTGCTTGAAGATAAGACACTTAATTGTCAAATAGGCTTTGATTAGGAAATCGAATCTGGTGCACATTTTTTTACATACTGGAATAAAGTCTGAGTGTTGTTTTGGCTGCAAATAGAGGCCAATACAAGCTTTGTATCTTTGTTGTGTGCAGATTTGGAAATTTAGGCATTACGTATCCATAGTTACTGAAATAAAAGTGGATGTGGTGCATTTGGCAGGATCGGCACTATTTTTTATTTATTTTTTATTTTTTTTTTGTGGCCCATTTGGGCCAGTAACATCTTTCAATTTCAGATTTTGGTGGCTGGAAAATAAAATGAATTGACCAGAAATTCAAAGAAATGTAGCAATCCATTTTGAATCGTAGTCGCCCCATAGGGCAGCTAAAAGATAGCCTTCTTGGAAATTTGATGGCCTGATATCAATTTGAATGGCCATTGCTAATGTCGAGTCCTGCATTTACAGTAATTACAAGGGTCTGAGTATGATGTGTTTGTGTGTGTGTGTGTGTGTGTGTGTGTGTGTTGTGTGTTGTGTGTATTGACATGCATAAAAGTGAAGAAAAGCAAACTTTAAAACAAGAAGTACTACAATAATGAGGCCATTGCATTTTAATCAGTAAGTGTCATTCTCACTTGTCCCAGTCGTAGTTACTGTACACCATCGTCAATTCTGTCATGTGACTTCACTGTGGCTTCATCAAATTTGATGACTTTTTCATCATTATTTTGCTTTCTTTCCCTGTACTATTGTATGTTTGTATGCAATGACTGGTCAAGGTACTGCTTCAAACACTTGTGGAATGCATGACTAAGTGTCCTTGTTATCTGTTTTTCCTAGAATATTAATAATATTATTATTTTTTTTTCATACAGGGAGAAGAAATGGGTAACCATCGGCGACACGTCCCTGCGAATCTTCAAGTGGGTCCCCATCATTGAGGCCAAGAAGAAGGGGGGCTCAGACCCAGGCAGCCCCCAGGAGAATGGGGAGAGCGACAAGTCGGGTAATGACAGCGACAGCAAGAGCCTCAATGGAGAGAAAGAGAACAGAGGTCAGTGGAAAGCTTTGGCCGGGTTGTATGTGACTGATTTTTGTCTCAAGGGGGCTCCCTTTGGCCCAAATGCGAGATGGCATTGTATGGCATACTTTAGAACATGCACTGGTGGTATGTTAACGAAAAGGTGGATTAGATGGCATGTCCATATACTTTTAGTACATTATTTTCTAAAAGGCCTGTGGCTCACTTTAAGAGATTGTCAGTATTGATTGCATGAATCAATGGATAGAATATTTGTACCCTGCAATTGTAGCCTACATGTTGGATAACAACAGTGCAGGACTTGCCTTGCTATTGAAGTGGAGATCTTGTCATTGGCAACCCACAAGCACAATTTGATCTTGAAGCATCTAGATCTGCTGCTCTTTGTGATCTAAGAATGTTCCTGAATACAGTTTCTATGCATATTATACCTTAACCCCAAGGCGCTGTAAACAATGACGTGTTGGGGTTGCTGGTGCGGTTAATTATACCAATAATGCTCTTACTAGGAAATGTTGCCCTTTCAAAATAGTGCCCCAAGTATGAGTATTTGCCATGTAGAAACCATTTTCCCAATTCTGACAGGGCTCAGTGCTGATGCTGCTAGTGTGCATTTTGTTTTATTGCATGAATATGTGAACAGCCAACTATTTCTTTATGTGTGTGTCATTTCCAGGAGGAGGCTTGAATTCCCATCAAACAACTCCATCGAAGCACAAAGATCTGTCAAACATGGAAGACTCTAACAGACTGAGTAAGTCTAATCAAGTCCCTAGTTACTATATGTCAATACTGTAGCGGCTTGCACATACAAATTACATTTGTATGTACAATGTACAAATGTGTATGAACACAAAGCATACTGGTATGTGTGTGTGTGTTTGTGTGTATGAGTAAATTTGCATAGAGGGTTAGACTGGCTTTGTCCTTGAGGATCATTGGGAAAACACCTACAATTACATGTATGTGTATCTTGAACAGAGTGATGAGGGAAAACATTCAGGAATTAGTTATTACAGGGGAAACTCAATATAACGAGATAGTCGGGACCGAGTCGTTTTCCTCATTATAGCAGATATCTCAGTACGAAAAAGCCTAACATTAAGACATTAATTTGCACATGTGGGACTACCCATCACCTTTCAATCAATACTGATAACCTGGTAATGTGTGTGAGCGAATTACCTTTATGGGTAAGATGTTTTTCACCAATGAAATCCAATATCAAGTTTGTGTTTCTGGATGTTTGAATTTGTAAATGTTTTGGTTCAGCTTGCAATCGTGTCGCAATTGTCTGTGGATTGGTATGTGGTTACAGCAAGCGTGTGTCGCATGTGGCAAGCTCGAACATGTTCTGCATAATGCTGTGTGTGTATGTGACACATTCTGTATTCACGTACATTATGCCTGCGTGTGTGAAGATGGGGAATTCCCTAGTAGAAAGCCAATCACAGCCTCAGATTGCCTCACACCTGCTATACGTTATGATGATGTCATGTATGCATAGGGCTGTACAATACTCCCAGTACAGTGTACACGCGCACACACACACACACGTACAACATGCGGTGATAGTAGAGTGCACTGAAGAAAATACAATGTATGTGTGTACAAGATGCAGTTTTCATCGCATCGAGCTTTACAATCTTGGAACATGACCTGACCTAACAGGTTGATTAGCTATGCTTTTCTTTGTATGGAAATCACATAATTTATCTTGTTATAGCAGTTATTTCGAGCCGATCTCGCTATAGGAGTAGTGTTTTACATACAGACTTGTGTGGAAGGAAATTTGGGACCGGGTAAGTTTCCTCGTAATAACCGATATCTCGTTATAGCAGTGTTTGATTTTGAGTTTCCCCTGAAGTACATACAGTGTAGTACTATACATGCATCATGCAGCAAATTCAGCATACAATGTAACCAACATTATTTACCAATGAATGAAAATGAAGATGTCTGAGTGAGCATCATAAAAAATGTGATATGAGGGTGCAGTATATCATTATTTTTGTTCTCAGCATTTTATCCTATGCAAACATATTGGAAGTAACATCCCTGTCATTGTTCTCACATCCTTACACAGCGCCCTCAGCAAATTCAGCATACAATGTAACCAACATTATTTACCAATGAATGAAAATGAAGATGTCTGAGTGAGCATCATAAAAAATGTGATATGAGGGTGCAGTATATCATTATTTTTGTTCTCAGCATTTTATCCTATGCAAACATATTGGAAGTAACATCCTTGTCATTGTTCTCACATCCTTACACAGCGCCCTCATCAGCCTTGAGCAATGACGACTCGACGATGGACTCCATGTGCAGCAGTGACATGGATGATAGCAGCAACCAGGGTCCCATGGAAGGTAGGTGCTCTTTGCATTCCTCTCGAGGACAGTTTCGTACATAGGTTTCTACCATCTTGTTGCAGAGAATATAAATTTCTTAATTAAGCAGTAAGGTCTGGAATATTCTTCTTTTTTTTTTTGGGGGGGGGGGGAGAATAAATAAATATATTCCCAGATCCCAAGGACAAAAAAGGTTGACAAATTGATGTAATGTTCTCACCATAAATTCAGTGTTACATTTTAGACTCACAAAGCACAAATTTGAGCTGCGAATTCGTGGGAATCTCTTTTAAGTTTACTTTAAATGATAGAGGTTATTTTTTTGACGTCAAACTTCTTGGTTTACATTTGGCTTATGATGACCCCTTCATACAAAAGCACAAGACACTGTTGGTAGTGTTGAGGCTATATAACTGTGGAGAGTAAGTTGTACCTCACCTATCCTTCAAACATATTTGCCAATCACATTCAGGTGAGAGTAACTCTTCACCATTCCTGCTTATTATGCGCCATCAATACCAATATGGCCAAAGCCCGATTATAACATGGTTGCAGGGACCACCAGGGACCTTGGTCCCTCAGTGTAAACGCACTAAAACAGAGAGCAGTTGAATACAGTAATGGAAGATGGAATAGAAGTAATGAGAATGGACTGCAGAATTCACCTTGTCAGAAGCATTAACCTGTCGTAAGCAAACTCATTATAACAGGACCTCCTTGTACGTTAAAGCTCCATTGCAGTGCTGTGTAAGAATCCCCCCTTTTCATGTTTTGAGTAGAATGACTTTCTTTCCTATCCCACCAGATCTTGACAAGAGTCGACAGTCAGGAGACAGCAGAGTTCATGCGTTGGATTCCCAGCCAAGTATAGAAAAAGAAACGGGAATTGCAGGTATGGCCAATAATGTGGTGTAGTACTTGCCTGGTAGGCATACACAGTTGGGTTTTTAAAAGTCAGGGCTCGGCATTAGCGTTGGACTGGGACCACTAGAAATTGATGTTGAGCCACCAAACTTCCCAAATGGTCACGATTTGATAACCTGATCAGGCAGTTAAGATTCAAAATGGATTGTTCTGTTAATCCTTTTATTTCGGACCGCTGCATTTCTTTCTTGGGCCACCACAATTCAATATTAAAAGATTTTAGAGGCCCTAATGGGCCACAAGAGAAAAAGTGTCAAGATAGTGTCAAGCCCTGTACAAGGTAATGCAGTTTCAACACTGAAATTTGGGGGTTCAGACTTGGCAGTATTAAATGCATATGAGCAGTCCTTTATCTGTTATGGGGATCTGTACTTTCGACTCTATAAGTACAAGCTGAAGGTATCAATGTGTTCAAGTTTTTACAACCAAGTATTGACAATTAAACAAGGAGTTACGAAATTTTTAAAGAGTCAATTGTTAAATAACGCAAAGGGCACTTTTGATCTCAAGGTAAATCTGAATCAGAAGAAAGGAATCAAAGACAGATGGAAATCAGTTGAAATCATAGATTTTACCCTTTTGAAAAAAAAAAGAGATCAATTCTATTTGAATTTTGAGATGAAAGCAAAATATGTTGACTTCTCTAGCAATCTTCAATGTGCATGAAGAGGGATACCATTTTAGATACAGGATACATGTGGGCATAAGTCACAGCAATGTTACTCTGCAATTGTATTGCCAATGACTTCAAAATGCATTGAGCTAATTTGATAGATACCTGATTTTACTGTTGCTTGCATCCATCAAAGTCATGCAAGTCACTGTCTATAGACCTATCCCTTTACCCCATAGATTCATCGTCAAGAAACGAAGAGCCCCCTCTCTTGACGGCAGAGGAACCAGTTTCCAAACAGAGTGCAAGACCACATTCGGCAATGGTAAGATCAATTTTGACTTAATTGCCTTCCCCTCCCTCTGCTCCCTTCCCCCGATCTTGGCAATTTGTTATTATTCTTACTGTAATTTGTGTTAATTATTCAAGTTTGACTTTTTTTCCCAAGGAATTTTCCATTTCTGTTTTCTCCATTATGGAAAAAAAAAATGCTATCAAATGTTTTTAGATTGTCATGTAATCTAAAAGAAAGCTTAGTCAAATGTATCACAATTTCATATGAATGATTACAATTATGCAAATATGCGTTTTCCCCCAGATTCTGAATATTTATGTTTTGATTATAACATTGAGGCAAAAAAAAATCTTATGCCTTTCTTCATTTTAAAATCTATATTTTTGATTTTCATTGTTTTGTGATCTGAAATAGTTTATGGAAGCCAAAAGGTCTGTTATCTGAGGAAAACGGAAGAAAAAAAATGTTTTAGACACTCAAAACTTGTTTTTGGTACATTTGTCAAGAATATGTGCTATATCTTTGTAACTGTCCCCCTGTTTTTCACAAATAGGATCTTTAGATGTGCGTGAGATATGAAAGTAAAGTAGTACTAGTAGTAATGAAATTTTAGTGTGAGATCTTTATGTGTTGAAAAATGATTGTGAAAAATATCAAGGTGGGCTACTCCACAAAGGGATAACATTTGTGCAATGCCATCAATGTAATGACATTTTGCTGGGCTCTGCCTGCACCCTGTCACAACCACTGTCTGCCCATGCTAGATGATATAGCAAGGGACTACTTACTGTATAATAATCTGCTTGCATACAGCAGATGCTTTGCTATTACCATACAGTGAAACCAATAAATCAGAAGCATTAAATGATGGATGAATCAACACGTATCATTTATTTATCTGAATCCATGGTCTGGATATGCCATTGCCTTGTGTTTGTTAACGCAAAACCAGATAAACAATAAGCCTGTCTGTCTTTAACAGGCAGTCCCCTTAAAGGGGAACCGTTGAATGGATTCTCTTAATACCTGACCTTGATTTGTTGTGTATAATCACTCATGGCAAGTGTGATGCTTTTCAGCCAAACATAAACTCTTCTTTCCAATCCCCAGGAGGACGGTGATGAGCCCCCGACGAAGCAGCCACGCCTTGAATCAGAGGTACCACCCAGTAGTTGATGGCAGCACGCTGGTAGTTGCTGGAGGAAACGAGGGAAAGATGGATGAGAATATGGGGGAAGGGCGTGGTCGGAGGAGGGGGGCAGGGTCCCCCCTTTCCTCGGCTTATCTCCTTCCATTTTTGTCTTTATTCTTCAGAGTGGAATATTTATGATATGTGTCGATACAATCCAATTTTAAATTATTGTGAATATACAGCTGTAAATAGCCAAAATGTCAAGGGATGGTGCCTAGGTATTAGGTCGGGGATGGGCACCGTCAGAAATTGTGGCTTCATTTTTGGAGCACGTGGGATGATCATTGATTGTATGTATGTATATAGTGAAGTCAATTTTCATGGATATGCACATGAAGTAGAACGTACTGATTAACTCTTTCATTACCTTTCAGGGCCTACTTGTATGCAGAATATATACGGCATTATGAGACTGTGGTGCCAAGAGGGTTTCCAAAAGAGATGGTAGCTACTTTAAATGTCACGGCAGCACAATATCATTATCAGTGATTTCTTGTGTAGCAGAAAAGGCCTTAGCAGAGTCAATTTTCACCTATAATCAGCTGCTTTCTATGTGCCCTGAGATTATCTCGGCTTTTGAATGTTGTAGCCATCTTATGCAAGTCTTTTGATTTTCCTCTGTATTCCATTAATTTTTGCTGTGTACCATGAAAATAAGAATGCTTCAAATTTATCAAACTCCCTTTGTCGATTATTGGCAATTAAATGTGGACAGTAGTAAAATGTAATCAAACTGATCTCTTTGTCAGAAAGGTGTGTTGCACTTGCTTCAAAATCAAAGTGTTGGAAATTCCAATATTAACTTCACGAGAAATAGAATGGCATGTTTGTAGGATGATTTGCCGTGTTTAGCTTCACTGATTTAATTTGCGCCATCAGTCACTGTTTTTGGAGCGATAACTTCTGCTTGGAAGACCACGCATTATTTTCAACAGCACTTAATGGTACTGCATTAAAGACGCATTGGAAAGTAATTTCATGCGTTCAGTGCTTATTGACCTCTTTGAACATCCTCTCATATTTATGATTGTAGTACTGAATGTTGCAGGAGCACAATCCTTTAAATCATTCAAGGGGAAATTGTGGATGCTGAAGGCGTATATTTCCCCCAGGCTTCAAATAATTTTGGGATGTAATGATATCAATCAGCCCGTACAGAAACTTATGATGCACTTGTTCCCTCATTCATTTACACTACAAAAGGTTTGACTGAATTTTCTTGCATGTCAAGTAGAGCCCCACCCCAGGACAGTGTGTTTAGCACTGGCCCAAGTTTGTAGATCAAACTACTTTTTGTCTGTGCTGGTTGAAAAGCAAATGGGAATTTTAAGGGCAATTGTGATATTTTTTTTCCCAATTTCAGATTTGCAATTTTGTACAATGTATTTCAAGGGCATTTCTAGTGGCTTTATGAGGATATTTACTGTAAATATTGTGCCATAGCCATGCACGCTATGTATACTTTGAATTGATTAGTTTTAATTTCAAGACACAAATAATACATTTCCTTTTTTTTTAATAGCACACATTGCTCTGCTCGAGTGCTTTTTGTGTTTCATTTAATGTGTAAGTTTTTGCCTCTACTATGATTTAATTGCATTTACATGTACCGATATGTGCAAAGCTAAGGATTTTTGATGCACCTCTTTTGTGCAAAGTAGTGTGTAACATTAAGTACTCGAGAATGGCAGAATGGCTGGTATCTTGTTTCCATTTCTGTTGTTTTTGTCAGCGGTAGCGGTGACTTTTTCTTTAAAAAAGAAAGAAAGAAGTTGAATTCTAGCCTGATGATGATCTGCAGTTCAGTTTTGGTATGGACAGAAATGAATTTATAGTGAGAGGGTGTCAAACTTTACTCTTTCAAAGATTGTATGTTGTGGATGAGGCATTATTGACAGCTCTTTGAGACCTTGTGATAGAGCCTGTTAGACAGTGAATAAAAAGTCTTATGAAAATGGAAAGTGCAGTGTAGTCAAACTTCAGCTTGGATTTGTGATTTTGAGATCTGCCTTATGATTTGTTTTACATTTGCTGCTAAGGAAGTAGTGAATGTTTGTAAGCAGCAGCCAGCTTCAAGTCCCCTCCGAAGAACCTGGCAATGAGGTGGGGAGGGGTGTAACCGCTGCAACCGCTGCAACCAGGGAACTTGAACCATGGACCTCAGATCAACAGTCCATTGTCTTGTCCACTAAGCTACAGTAGCTCCCGATTCTGTGAAATACCTGTATCCTTCCTTAACTAGGGTAAAAAGACTTTAGTAAAGTGGAAGGGTTTATACTTGTTTTGCCCATAAATCTGTTCGCTTTTTTTCCACATAGAACATAATGATTACGTGATTTGAAAGAGGTCAAAGATCAACAAAAGTGTGTCGGAATTATTTCTGTGACACGCCATTCTCTTTGTAAAATCTTACCAGGCTTTCAAATAACTTACTGTAGACCAAAATAAACTTGCATTGAGCTATTTTGCATCATCTAGAAAGTTGTCGAAATGAGGGCAATATTTCTGTACCTTCCAGGTAACCATTGGCCATTATATACAGAATCGACAGTTGCTAAAGGGTTAAAGTGAGCTATTTGAATAGTGCTAAGTTGTTTCATGTCATGTTTGCTGTGTGTACTTATGTAACACGGTGTTGAGGAATTCTGCAAATGCCTCATTTTGGATCACTTGATTTGTTATTTTTTCCCATAGAGCAACTCATGTAGGCACATTGTATTATTAATGGTCATCAGACTTGTTGCAGTTGATTTTGAGAGAATTATATGAATTCATATCTTTTCTACCATTTTATTTGTTTCGATTACACAGTTAACTTGTCTAAGATGTAAAATCGGTTACAGTTCGTTATTCCGAAGGCTCTTTATTCCTAAGAATCATAATTCCGAAGGTTCATTGTTCCGAATTTCATTTTCGGATTAACCAATCTTCGGAATAACGAACCTTTGGAATAACACCACAAATTTTCGGATTAACGAACCCTTTTGCATTTTCGGATTAACGAACCTCTAGGCGTAGGGAATTTGCGTGTTTCGGATTAACGACCCTTGGGAATAACGAACCTTCGGAATAACGAACAGCACCCGTAAAATCAGCTTTATCAGTGGTGAGCGTACTTCTGAGTTCTTCTCAGGTGTGAAAGAAAACCCCTCGCCCATCTTTTGTAAGAAGACATGAAATGAAATGGAATATTTCTCACTATCGATGTACGCTATAGCATAATGGTGTTTACATCCTGCTCTATGCTTTGTGTTATCCTTGCAATGCAAAAGTGAAAGTAGTGTCATTCTCGTTTCCTGTGTGGATCCGGACAATCCTTGCTTGGCATGCATTCTTGTTAGTGCTTGTCTAAAGAGGGCTTTTTAAAAATCGGAATCAATCTCTGCTATGTACTTGCAATGTTTCAGCAATGCTGTGTACAGATTTCACGGCAAGCAATCAAATTAATTTTCCTGCAGCAAATTCAACTGCTGTGATTGTCTTAGAATTAGCAGTAAGAACAGAGCTGGAATAAACTTGAAAAAAAACTTCACTAAAAAAAGATATCTCTGTATCTGCTGTTGGTCAATTTTAGCAGGCTTCACTACGTACAATGTATTATCAGTTGCTGATATTTTGTATATTTTGATATTTCTTATTGTCTTGGCTTGGAAGAGAGGATATGAATTTTTGTGTTGTTCAAATCAGCTAGAGAATGACTGATGATGTTTTGATATGCTGCCCTCTCTTGTCCAGTACCAGTTAGTTTGTAAGTCTCTGCAGAATTCGTGTGATAAGCATTTTGAGGCCCATTTCATATGATTTCTTACTACTGCACTGTACATGTTTCTTCTTGTCGTTAATAGATGGGGTTTCTTTGTATGATGCAGGTCCCAATGCAAGCCCAGTGAAATGAAATTGATTCTGTAGTAGGGCAAATCAATACGTTCAGTCACTAACTTGAACTACAGAATTCATGATTTTCCTTTTTGCCATTCGTGTACATAACAAGGGGAGGAATGGTGAAGAGGTGCATTGTGAGAACAAGTACAGTATCTAGCCATTATCTCCTGTATTGCAGGAGTGAAGTGGAGTTTCATTACATCAACAGTTGTCTGTGAATGACGTCACAGGATTTTTCACTCGTCCTCACCTGTCACCGGGGTAGTGGAAAGAAGCAACAACACATGAAAAATGTCGATGTGAATTCAATGTCATTGTCATATTGAATCATGGGCTGTGCTCCGTCATAACACGCAAAATTGTAAATGCAATTTACTTTGTACATGTAAAAGAGAGAAGAGTACAGAGTTTGAAACGACAAGTTTCTTTGATTTGTATTTAAGACAAAGTGGATGAAATGTGTGCACTGACTTGTGCTGCGGCTGGATCTCGTCTTTCCCCTAACTCACTGTGAGGGGAAAAAGTAATAAAACATTTGCAGATTGGAAACCCTAGTTTCGTACAAACATTTACACGTGTATTGCAGTTTCTCATCATTTGATTTGTGAGGGGCCCATTTCTACGCTAACCAAGTTACCGGTAACAATGTAGTGTGAGTGAACGGTGTATGACCTATGATAGGGCAGGTTGGTACTTAGTCTGCCCTCTACCACTTCAAAGTAGTGCTTGAAGCCATGGTGAAACATTCTATTTATGTAATCAGTCAATAAGTCAATGCGTCCATCCATCATCATGATTATCAATCCATCAGTCCATCCGCCATGATATCAATCAATCAATCAATCAATCAATCAATCAATCAATCAATCAATCAATCAATCAATCAATCAATCAATCAATCAATCAATCAATCAATCAATCAATCAATCAATCAATCAATCAATCAATCAATCAATCAATCAATCAATCAATCAATCAAACAATCAATCGCATTCATCTACTACATGTACTACATGCATCTGCCTGTCTCTCAATCAATATATTCATCTTAGCGATTGTCTCTCTGTTATGTACACACTGTTTTATTGTTTTTATAGATTGAATAGCACTTAAATGTGAGTGACTTCGAGAAAGGGGACCCCGCATTCTGCACAGCTGCGTGTTGTCAGAAATGCGAAGATGCAGGTGCAGTTCCGGCATATTTTTTGAATGGCTGCATTTCCTTGAAGTGTGAGAATTGTGTTCGTGAATGGTGGAAAAGCAACAAGAATAAAGAGAGAGAGAGAGAGAGAGAGAGGGGGGGGGGGGGAGAGGGAGACATGGAACACACGCTTGTCTAGCAGAGTAACATAGGGTGTGTGTATGTGTGTGTGTGTGTGTGTGTGTGTGTGTGTGTGTGTGTGTGTGTGTTTCCACTCATGCGGTATAAAGCGGTAAATTGTAATGATTTTTAGGAAGAGGCTCTCACTTCCCTGGTCATAGATAATTATAAATCGTATTAGCCAGAATTCACAGTTTATATTTAATTCATTGCTAAAATCATGGAGGTATGATACCACCAATTGGATGCGGAATGTGAGTTTAGTCCTAAGAAAATACAATATACCCCTGATAATCAAATTGGATGCTTTCTCAAAAGATTCAAATGATAAAATCAGTACGTCAAAAGTTTTATGACACTTTTTTTTAACTGTACAAAATGATAATACATGAGTACGTTTCAATAGCTGTCACAGATGAAACAGTGGTATCTGTCACGATGACCGAAGAATTATTGTTATGATCTAAATGTGATGAGGGTATAGTCACCACCTCACAATTCTCCATGTACCATTCTGTTTCTTTGACTTTACTCTTTGTGAGACACAATTTGTAGGGATGGTAAATAGTTTCGGTTGAGATGGGAATTCAGCTTTTATTTATTTATTTTTTTTTTTTTGCAAGATGATTACAAAACCACTCATGGAATACAAGAGTTTTTTTTTGTTTTTGTTTTTTTAATGGTTGAGATATCCCAAAACAAAGTGCAACAAAACGATCCTGAGATGGGTCACACCGTTTATAAGGATTGCTTTCTATTAGATATCTCAGCTATTTCAAAACCTATTTTCCTTGAATAAACCTTGAATTCCTCTTAGAATTGTATGCTCTGTCATATTTCATAAGAGGTTTCTCATTATCTTAAAAAAAAAAAGTTGGAAACCTGAAGCCGGCCATCTCAACCAAAACTATACCATCCCTTTTCAATGATAAAGAACGTATATTGACCACATCTGTAAAACTCCTTCATGATTAATTTTTATCTAAAAAAATGGCGCGCGTATTCTATACAGGAAAGATCAGTAATGTTCACCATGGAAAATTATAGTGTTTGAATCGTGTATATGACTCTCGAAAGTGAGAGTCAACTACATATGTATAACGACGTTTGTGTAGGCATCTCATATGAAGATGTTAGTGTTGACTCACTGAATGAAAGGGAAACTACAAACCATCTTTTCACATTCTTTATAAATCACAAACTGAAGCAACAATTAACAACAAGAAGCAAGCAAGCAAACAAACAAACAAACAAACCTAAAAACAAAACCCAAGCAAATAACAAAATAAAAGACAACAAGCAACCCAACCTATAGATACGCTTGACAGTGATAATGTCTTTGTATACTGTTTAACGTTGAAAATCCAGTGAAATGCAAAGCAGCAATTGAATTTTGATAATGGTGTCAATGATTATGATGATGATGATAAAAATAGCATTAATAATGTGAAAATATGATTGTTGTTATTGTTGTTGTTTATCGCTTTGAGTTTTCTTTTCTTTTCTTTTTCTTTTTTTGCCAACCTATGGGCAGCAATGGAGGAGAGGCACACGCACATTCACGAAAAACAACCTTGACTAGAGAAAGCCCATTTCTGAACCAAAAAAAAAAAAAAAATCTTAATCACCAATAATCTTTGAAAGTGAAGGCCATATCCATATTCATTTTTCTCGAGTATCTGATTGTGTGAATACAGTGTGAGTGTGAATGCGGCGTCCTATGAAGTCAAAGCAAGATATGAGAGGATTGGGAAACAATGATAACAACGACGACGACGACGATGACGTCGACGACAACAACAACAAAACAACAACCTGCCGCAAGAGTAATTACCTTTTAACGAATGGGGGGGGGGGGGGGTGGAGGAAGAAGAAGGGGGGTGGGGGAGGGATAGACTTTTGTCAAGACCCTCTCGCTGTATGGTGGTGAGTGAATGGGGACGAACGAAGATCGGCTTGGCTCGCTTGCCTCGCCCCTTATAACCATCATACAGCAACTAAAGAGGGCCTTGACAAAAGGCTAGGGGAGGGAGGGACGAGAGATGACCTAATGAGCTTCACGAAGTGATCTGCGCATTTCTTATACACCGATGCTTCGGAGGTCATTCCAATACAGGAATATACGTTTAGCAGCATAATTATTATACCTGATGAAAGTTCTCAAAAATCCAACAAAAACAAACATTCGTGAAGATGACACCAAAATGAGTAAGCCCACATCACACCACTATAGTGCCACTTTGAAACTTCATACACAATATTAATTGCACACAGCGCTTTGTCTAAATTATGGGTCAGCAAATCGTAAAATTCTGTGAAAAATCCCGGCACGTTACCATTTAGGCCTACACATCAGGGCTGTGTATCTTCTTGCTTAAAACATTCATACATACACATTATGCAATCACAATACAGTCATGTCATACGGACGCATTTTTCTTTGTCTTGTACTTTATGTCTATTGTGTGTAACTATACTCATGATTGTATGAACACACGCACAGGCACACACACACACACACATTTACATATGTATATAATATAGGCATATTATATTCATACAGTCAAACCTGTTATATACATAGCGGCCACCCATAAGGGGGACGAAAAAGTGGCCGTTGCAGACAGAAGGCTGCTATAGACAGGGTCGTTAACATTACATTTCTCTTCTAGGGAATTGTGCTTAGTGGCCGCTGTAGAAGCTGGTCGCTATAGACAGGTTTGACTGTATTTATACATAACTGTGCATCCAGCTTTAGGGAGGCATTCCTAGTCGTAAATATAACGGAACGTTTTCAGCTATAATTTTACTGCCACGCACTGTCTCCCTATATACATAAGGCTAGATCCAGGATCGTTTATGATATTATATACAGAATGATGTAGTACATTATTATCCCGATGCGTGAGTATTTTGCATGTGTATTATGTGCGCACATGCGCGCATGCGGATTATTAGGGCCTACCTTGGATTAGTCCAGATATTTCGCTTTCCATTTGTTTTTTAAATTTTTTAAATTGGAGGTTATGACGTGAAGCAAAGCTCCTTTTCTCTTTATATAGACACGCAGTCACATGCAGAAAGATGTATAGATAGATAGATAGATAGATGGAGAGAAATAACATTGTATATAGGGGTCTTACACAAAAGGTACTAAATTATTGGTAAGCATGTCCTTCAGTTTATTTATTATGATAATGGAAGGAGTCTTTACCACCACATGATAAAATTATACTGTATACAAGTCACGATCGGCGGCTTGTCTTTGGTTGCATTTCTGAGAAGTATTTCAGCTAACAATCTTTACATTCCTTTCTCAAGTGGACGGTAAGCTACTACGGATCTTTGTGAGCAATTGCAAGCTATAGCTAAGAATGCACGGGCTCTCTTTTGGGAACGTATACGCCACAGCGTGAAAAGTAGCTCTGTTCAACGAAACGGCTTGCTGCCTCCAGTCGTTCATTTTACGTGGAGGTCCCCTGTTCCTGCTTGTGAAAACCCCACCTTTGCGTCATTAATGAATCCGCCAATCGCGTCTCGTCACCAGGGAAACCGATCGACCTCCAGCGATTTGCTATTCGGTGTAGTATTGTCCGTGTAGTATATTGCTCGCCAAACGGCATGGATGGAGTGCAGTGGAGCGTATAGCAATCAACAGATCAAGAGTAGAGGGACCACCACACGAAGCAAACACCCACTGCACTGTACGTGGCTTATTATAATCCGAAACCGCAAAAGCCGTTCACGTTCGCGGTGTACGGTGGATATCTTCTATGTGTTTTCACATTGAGCAGCAGCTCAACATGTTGATGCCCTAAGAAGCTATGCGTGTACTTTAATCCTTGTACACCGTTTTGTCCGCCTTGTACAATATTTCTCTAGGAATTGAACAAAATGTGCCTGCTTTTTTACGAAGATAATGAGCTGATTGACAGAATAACGCATGGATTGGAATATGAGCAGATTTGATCATGACAGAGAAGTAACGAGCGTTTTAGTCAGCAAACTCAAATGGATGTCTTTTTGCTGTCAAGATGTGAACGACCCGATCGTGGATACTTCTATCATTCTTGTATGGAATGATGTCGACATAGTATAACCAGGAGAGGAGGAATTTCCAGACCATGGGATCGTCCTCCTCCCTGTGCGGAGGAGCCGATGCGTCCAGGGTCGTACATCCAACCCCTCGACGACCACGACTGCGATCGAGAACGAGCCACGATCTCGGCAGTCGACCGCTGGCGCCGCCACCGTACGACAGGCACCCGCCCTCGACCCATGGAGGATACGTGCCGCCCAGCGGCTATGCATATTCGCATCACGCACCGCCCGTTATCACACCAAACGACCCGCCACCACCTTACGAGTCGCCCCAGAGGCAGCCGCCCACTCGTGTCATCGTCAGTCGCGATGTCGCCACCGCGGTGCGGGCGAGACCAAACGTGGTCGATGAACCCGGCGATCTGTGGCTGGACTCTGAGCT